>CM065589.1:620969085-621382758 GCA_033119425.1 Bufotes viridis
AGAGCAAAATGATATTTAATAGATCAACCTCGAAGATAATTGTTATTTGTGGCACCATTTCCTTCAAAATAACACATTTTATTGAATTGGAAAGCAGTGATGGTCATGAGAAGACTTTAATTATACCTGCAGGTTCAAATTTTAAGGTTTTTTCATCTTCTAAATATACGCCATCTCTGCATGGAAGTCTGGTATTCTCTCCACCTATTAAAAAGATACCACATTTGAGAACATTCCTAGCAGACATTAGCCCTGCAACTCGTCCAAATGATTTGCTACTGGAGCATATTTATGCAACATATTTCAGCTGCTTAACCTCGAATCCCAAACTGAACATTGCAATTGAAAACATTTTTGGTTCTAAACTATGCAACTGCAATAAAAGTGAAAAAATGATAAAACTTGGCAATAAAAAGTACAACACTGAGAGCTTTGGAATTACTTATTTAATATATAAATCTGTCTATGCTATGGCGCATGCTATCCATGAAATTCACATGAATATTTTTAAGGGCCATGACAGACACATGAAAAATTATATGCACACGTTGAAGGTAAGGTCATTTTAAAGTAATATTTTTGGTAAAAATACAGAGTCGGATCATATCAGCACTAATAAGCCAGAAAATCTGGACTTGTATTTACTCTCGAAGACATTTCTCTAGTCATATGACTAGCTTTCTCTATTAGAATGATTTATTCAAGAAATCTACAGTGGAGATAAGCAAATTTCTTAAAATTTTATTTGGACGGTTTGCCGAGTTTCCCAAAAAGATTTGATTCGGTATGAATTGATTTGTGAAGAATGACTTTAAAAAAAGAGCTATTTCCTGGTTGCTGAGATTCTGCATAGTGGTGTAGAACACTGTACATTGTAGAAAAATGGATAGGGAGTCCACTGTTGTAGTGAAACAGTACTGTGAGTCAGTGTGACATGCAGATAACAGGCGTCACACTTAGGCCTCATTTACATGCCCGTATGTATTTTGCAGTCCGCAAAAAATACAGATGATGTCCGTGTGCATTCCGTATTTTGCTGGCCCCTAATAGAACAGTACTTTCATTGTCCGTAATGCAGACAAAAATACGACATGTTCTTTTTTTGTGGAACGGAAATACGGACATACAGAAATAGAATGCACACAGACTAACTTCCGTTTTTTTTGTGGTCCAAAAAAAAACAAAGAAAAAAACGATTGGACACGGAAAGAAAATATGTGCGTGTGGATGAGGCCTTAGTATGACTTTACACTTCACTAATTTAGTCAGTATTAGGTCCAAAACTGACCAAATGACTGAAGTGTGAACTCAGCCTTACAGGTCAATGTTGGTACCAGGTATAAAGATCCCTGCAGCGGCCCAAGATTGTACTATAGAGTGAAAGAGTGCCCACCTTTTACACCGTTATTAGCTGATTCCACAAACATTTCTTCAGAACCTGTTCTGTTACACGCTGAACCAAGTAGTGCCACCATAACCAAGTGGAGAGGGTGTCAGCAGTAAGTTTCTGTTGACGTCACTACTTCATTTGTACCTATTCTCACCCGTCATAAGAACAACCCCCAAAAAAACTGATCCTTTTTGAGCATCTCCCTTTACATGGTCAGCATTTTCTCAGTAATCCATCAGTATTGCCAAGAACAAAAAAAAACAGGAGTGGATCCAAAACAGAAATGACATGTGAATGGAACGTTTGCATGTCTTCTGTGTTTTTTACCAACTCCTGCTTTTGGCTTCCAAATCATGAGCATATCCTGCAAAAAATAGGAACAGTGTGATAGAGGCCTTACAGATGCTCCAGAGAAAGGATCTGTTGTGTTTCTCATTTTTCCTTCCGCCTGAAAGACCAGAAGAAGGGTAAAATAAATCTCAAGAAGCCAAACAGGGCCAATAGTGGCTCTGTCTTAGAGAGGATTCGCATAAAACGAATATTCACAATTGCGAATATATTTTGTGATATTCTAAATATTCGCGAATTCTCGAAGTGCCGATATTCGCGATTAAAATTCGCAATTCGAAAATTCGTGATCAACACTACAACTCAGTGGACGAGTCACAGAGCGGTGAGGATGGCAAAAGAATGAGGAGTCAACACAGTGGCCAAGTCACAGAGTGGGCAGGGTGGAAACAACATGAGGAGTCAACACATTAGCAAGGTGACAGAGTGGTGAGGTGACAACAGCATAAGGAGTCAACACAGTGGCCCAGTCACAGAGTGGGAAGGGTGGTAACAGCATGAGGAGTCAACACAGTTTCCAGGTGACAGAGTTGAGAGGTGGCAACAGCATTAGAAGTCTACACTGTTGCCCAGTCAGGGTGTGGAAGGTGGCAATAGCATAAGGAGTAGGGTTGAGCGAACCTGAACTGTAAAGTTTGAGTTCGTACCGAATTTTAGAGTTTTTGGTACCCGGACCCAAACCCGGATATTTCCGTAAAGGTTCAGGTTCGGTGTTCGCCGATTTCTTAGCTCTTTTTGAATGGCTGCAGGGCAGCCAATCAACAAGCGTTTCACTAGTCTGTCCTTAGAAGCCATCACTGCTATGTCTACTAATGGCATGGCTGTTGGCCAAGTGCAGCATATGACCCAGCCTCTAAATAGGCTGGAGTCACGTAGCGCCACACTTCACTCTGCTCTTCTCAGTGTAGGGATAGGATGCTGCTGCTGTGAGAGAGAGATTAGGGAAGAATTCTGGTGAACTTGGTGGTATTCAATTTTCAAACTACAGAGATTGTTGAGGGTGCCATGCTACATTTTTGTAACCAGCCCTGAGCCCAGTGACACTGCAAAAATAACTTTTAATCCATCTGCTAGTTCGGTGGGCGTCGGTGGCAACTGCATGTGAAGTGCATGTGTGCAAGGGACATTACTTTAATTCTGTTCTGGTAGCTCAGTGGAGGACAAATTCCCTTTTACCCCTGCAGTGCATACCTGGCAGTGAAAATTATTCAATTACATTAGTCTGTCACAAATTTTGTGACCTAAAGCGATTATTCATCTGTCTGCCACAGGCACTGCATATCAGACAGTCAATAGAACCGTTAAATACTGCAGTTTCCTTGCTGCTATAAAAAAGCACACTTTATTTGCTAGATAGAAAATTTGCATACTACGCTGCATTTCTGATATTCCAATAAAACCGTAACATACTGCATTTTACATAGTTGTTGCTGGGACAGGGAAGTGGATGTTGCTTCTGATGGTTCATGCGAAGGTCCAGGTGCAGGGCGAGGGGCATCCGGGCCTGCCTCTTCGACAGGGGATTGGCCAGCAGTGCGTAACACAGGGGAAGAGGAGGCAGTGGTGGGACCCGCAGACCCAGAGTGTGGACCCAGGAGTTCAGCCCACTTATTAGGGTGCTTGGAGGCCATGTGGCGGATCATGCTGGTGGTGTTGAGGTTGCTAGTGTTCACGTCCCGACTCATTTTGGTACGGCACAGGTTTCAAACTACCTAAACTTTTGTCATGTGCACTTTCCTCAAAAAAGCACCTTACTACGGAAAACCTATCCCTTGGCAAGGTAGATTTACGCATGGGGGTGCTCGGTGTAACGGTTGCGATCGTGTTTGGTATGGGCCGACGTCTCCCTTTTGCCACCCCACTGCCTCTTCCAGACTGTTGCGGTTCTGCTGATCCCTCCCCCTCTGTACTGCTGTCCTCACTCGGCTTCTCACCTTCCCATGTTGGGTCAGTGACCTCATCGTCCACCACTTCCTCTTCCACTTCCTCACTCTGTTCATTCTCCTGACTTGACTTAACCACAACCTCAGTGATTGACAACTGTGTCTCATCATCATCAACCTTGTGAATGAATGATTGCCGCTCACCACCATCATCTTTTTGAGACTGTGAAGGCTCAAGAGGTTGGGAATCAGGGCTCAATATCTCAGGTACCTCTTTAAGCATGCTGGGAACAAGGGCCAAATCTAATAGTGGCGCTGGAAAGAGCTCCTTGGAATATCCGAGTATTTGATCACTTTTTTGGCTAGCCTCTCCATGGGAGGAAGGATGATCAGAGTGAGGATTCGGATGACCAGACTCTTGGCTACAGAGACTTAACAAACTGGAAACCTTATCTTCAGCAATGCAACCAACCAACTGTTCGCACTGGTCCAACTTGGACAGTGTTGTTCTGCGCCTCCCTTCTAAGTTAGACATGAAGCTGGGTATGGTGGATGTTTCATTATGCCCAGGGCCACAGCCTCTGCATGCACCATCAGCATCACGCCCACTTCCGTGTCCCTTAGTGCCCTCCTTCTTTATATTAATGGTTTTGTCACTAGATGTGGTGCAGATTGTTTTACTGTCCTCTAAAGAAACAGTTTTCAGATGCAGGACAGTATATGTCACAGACACCCACAGAAAATAGACATTATATTAGGCCCAGATTATTGGAATTTGTAATACAGACACTGATGCAGATGTTCTACAGTATTGGTTACAGAACACCACAGATTATGGACACTAGGTTAGGCCCAGATTATTGGAACTTGTAATACAGACACTGTTTGCAGATGTTCTACAGTATTGGTTAAAGAACACCACAGATTATGGATAGAGTTGAGCGGGCACCTGGAAGTTTGAGTTCGACAGGTTCAGCTGAACTTCACGACCCGAACTTGACCTGAACTTTACCCTAAAGCCGAACCCCATTGAAGTCAATGGGGACCCGAAGTTTTGAGCACTAAAATGGCCCTAAAAATGTAAAGGAAAGGGCTAGAGGGCTGCAAAGAGCAGTAAATTGTGCTTAAGATCATGGCAAGTGCTCTGCAAATAAATGTGGATAGGGAAATAACTTAAAATAAAATAAATAAAAATTAAAAAATTTTAACCTGCAACTCGGAGGAGGACCTGTATGTGGAGTCAGAGGTTGAGCAGGCGGTGAATGTGGTGTTGTAGGTGGAAGTGGCGATGGATATAATTATTGGAACAAATAAAAAAAAAGAAATCAAAGAATAAGTGCACTTGAGTACAAGAATGTAGAGGTTGAAGCGGGTATAAATGCCTATTCTGCAAAAGGTACAGACAAGTCTTGTGGGATCCAAGCCTGGTTCATTTTAATGAATGTCCATGTTAGCTGTGAATAGGCAACTGTGTTTGTCTGTAATCACGCCCCCTGCCGTTCTAATTACACGTTCAGACAATACACTGGCTGCAGGGCAGGCCAGCACCTCCAAGGAATAAAGGGCAAGCTCAAGCCATGTGGACAATTTGGAGACCCAGAAGTTGAATGGGGCAGAACCATCAGTCAGTATGTGTAGGCGTGTGCACACATACTGTTCCACCATGTTGTTCAAATGCTGCCTCCTGCTAAGACGTTCCAAATCAGCTGTGGTGCCGGTTGCTGTGACGTGGTGGCAAAGCTTTTCCACATGTCGGCCATGCTAACCGTGCCTTCTGAGGTGCTGGCTGTGACCCAGCTGCGTTGGTGACCTCTTCCTCCTCCTCGGCCTTCGCCTTGTGCTTCCACTTGTCTCCCCGTGTCAGTTGAGAATGCCCTCAGGAGTGCATCTACCAGCATGCGCTGGTAGTCGCACATCTTCCTATCATGTTCCAGTGAGGGAATTAAGGATGGCACGTTGTCTTTGTAACGGGGATCCAGCAGGGTGGAAATCTAGTAGTCAGCACAAGTTAAAATGTGGGCAACTCTGCGGTCGTTGCACAAGCACGGCAGCATGTAGTCACTCAAGTGTGCCAGGCTGCCCAGAGGTAAGGATAAGCTGTCCTCTGTAGGTGGTGTATCGTCTGTGTCCTTCGTATCCCCCCAGCCACGCTCCAGTGATGGCCATGAGCTGCGTTGGGTGCCACTCTGATGTGAACCCGGTTCCTCCTCCTCTACCTCATCGTCCATCTCCTTGTCCTCCAGAACTGTGCCCTGGTTGGCCACTTGTGTACCTGGCCTCTGCTGGTGGAGGAACCCACCCTCTGAGCGAGAATGACTGGACTGAAACACTGTAAAAATGCCCCCTCTTCCTCCTCCTCTTCCTCCTGTGCCACATCCTCTTCCATCATCGCCCTAAGTGTTTTTTCAAGGAGACATAGAAGTGGTATTGTAACGCTCTCTACAGCGTCATCGGCACTGGCCATGTTGGTTGAGTATTCGAAACACTGCAACAAGGCACACAGGTCTCGCATGGAGGCCCACTCATTGGTGGTGAAGTGGTGCTGTTCTGCAGACCTGCAGCTGAAACTCCACAATCGCCTGCTTCTGCTCGCACAGTCTCTCCAGCATATGCAAGGTGGAGTTCCACCTGGTGGGCACGTCGCATACGAGGCGGTGAGCTGGAAAGCTGAAGTTACGCTGAAGCGCAGACATGCGAGCAGCAGCAGAGTGAGAAAGCCGAAAGTGCGCAGAGACGGACCGCTCTTTCTGCAGCAGCTGTGACACAATCGCCTGCTTCTGCTCGCACAGTCTCTCCAGCATATGTAAGGTAGAGTTCCACCTGGTGGGCGCGTCGCAAATGAGGCGGTGCAGGCCGAAGTTATGCTGCAGCGCAGACAGGCGAGAGACAGCAGGGTGAGAACTCCGAAAGCGGGCACAGACGGACCACACTTTCTGCAGCAGCTGTGACATGTCTGGGTAGTTTTTAAGGAATTTCTGCACCACCAAATTCAGTACATGCGCCAGGCAAGGGATGTGCGTCAAACCGGCTATGAGATTTCGCCCATTATCGCACACCACCAGGCCTGGCTTGAGGCTCACTGGCTGCAACCACTCATCGGTCTGTTCTTCTATGCCCCTCCACAGCTCCTATGCAGTTTGGGGTTTGTCCCCCAAACATATGAGTTTTAAAACCACCTGCTGACGTTTACCCCTGTCTGTTCTGAAGCTGGTGGTGAAGGTCTTTCTCTGACCGGATGAGGAGGTGGTAGAAGAGGAGGAGGAGGAAGCGGAGTAGGAGGAGGAGGCAACAAGAGGCAAAGAATAATGCCCTGCGATAAATTTACCCAGTGTGCAGTTAGGGAGATATAGCCTCCATGCCTGTGCTTACTGGTCCATGTATCTGTGGTTATGTGGACCTTGCAACAGATGGCGTTGCGCAGTGCACACTTGATTTTATCCTCCATTTGGTTGTGCAGGGAAGGCACGGCTGTCTTGGAGAAGTAGTGGCGGTTGGGAACGACGTACTGTGGGACAGCCACCGCCATCAGCTGTTTAAAACAGTCTGTCTCCACCAGACGGAATGACAGCATTTCAAAGGCCAGTAATTTTGAAATGCTGGCATGCAGGGCCAGGGATCGAAGGTGGGTAGGTGGGTAATTTCTCTTTCTCTCCAGTGTTTGGGAGATAGACAGCTGAACACTTGCGTGTGACATGGTGGAGATGCTTGGTGATGATGACGGAGGTGGTGGTGTTGCTGGCACATCCTCTGTTTGCTGGGTGGCAGGTGCCACTGTGACTCCAGAGGTGGAGGAAGAGGCAGAGACAGCAGCAGAAGAGAAAGCAGGAGGAGCCAGAGACCTTTCTTGGTTTTTAAGGTGTTTACTCCACTGTAGTTCGTGCTTTGCATGTAGATGCCTTCCTCCTGGGTCTGCACATTGCAGAAATCCACAACAGTTGGCACCTGTGTTTCGTCATCATCAGAGATGTGCTGCGGTGGTATTCCCATGTCCTCATCCTGCAACATAAGTGTTTGGGCATCAGTGCATTCAATGTCTTCCACTTCTGGGGCAGGGCTATGTGGATTGCCCGGGGAAAACCTGCCAGCTGAGTCATCAAAAAGCATAAGAGTCTGCTGCATGACTTGGAACTCAGACTGCTTGCCTGCTTTGCAAGGTGGTGAGGTGAAAGACTGATGGGCATAGGCTGCAGGTGCTAACTCTGAGCTTTCTGCAGAGGACTGGGTGGGAGATACTGTGAAGGAATTGGCACCACTGTCAGCCACCCAATCTACTATCGTCTGTACTTGTTCTGACCTCACCATCCGTAGAGTGGCATTCGGGCCTACCAAATAATGCTGCAGTTTATGTCGCCTACTCGCACCTGAGGAAGGTGTTTCACTTGGACCTGTAGCTGGTGCAGAATGGCCACGTCCTCTCCCAGCAACAGGAGCTCCACCAACACCACCACAACCATGTCTACGTCCCTTATTTGATGTTCTCCTCATTTTTTTCGTTGACCCACCAAACTAACAGATGGTTTATCTCAGGTGTCAATTTAACTGCCAAAAGTCAAAATTAAGTTCACTAACAGTAAGGCAGTGCCCGTATCATAAACAGAATAAATTTCTTTAGGTCACACAACAGTGTAATTGAGCAATTCAATACAATTACTTCACTATCAACAAAAATTAGATTTTTTAAACCAACAATGTAACAGCAGAAGTTTAATGTGACTGTCAGAAATGCAGTGTATACCGCAAATGTGCTATCTATCACAAAACCAGTGTTTTTGCAACCAAATATGTAAATGCAGAGTTCCACAGGTTACTTAAAATAACTGAAATACAGGGTAGGCCTCAGATCTGCTATGTAGCACAAAACCAGTGTGTTAAGACGCCTCCTGTGTCTTTAAACCAAACCGCCGTTTAGTAGACCTTCCCCGGCTGCTGTACACATAACCTCCGTTCGCATAACTGGAGGGCACGAACCAAATGCAGGGGAAGCGGCAATCTCACGAACGGCTCCAAACACACGAACGGTAATCCACGAACTGCTGCAAGCCGCCGAACAATCACACTCACCAAGCGGCTTCCATTTCCATTCAGCAGTCTCTAAACGCCAATAATAAATCCCCCCAATAACGAGACAGAAGCTCCGCATTGAGGGTCAAATAAGAACTCTTTTAATGACCACACAAGCATTTCCTTTTATACACATTTTCCAACAAGGTTACCACCCACGTGGTATAAACATAGCAGCCAATCATTTACAGTTTCACATTTTAAACAGAACCCATTCGTCAATGTACATTTAATAACCACAATGAGCATTGTCCGTGATCCAATCAACAACACAATGAGCATTGTCTGTGATCCAATCAACAACACAATGACATTGTCTGTGATACAATCAACAACACAATGACATTGTCTGTGATACAATCAACAACACAATGACATTGTCCGTGATACAATCAACAACACAATGGCATTGTCCGTGATACAATCAACAACACAATGACATTGTCTGTGATACAATCAACAACACAATGACATTGTCCGTGATACAAGCAACAACACAATGGCATTGTCTGTGATACAATCAACAACACAATGACATTGCCCGTGATACAATCAACAACACAATGACATTGTATCACAGACAATGTCATTGTGTTGTTGATTGTATCACGGGCAATGTCATTGTGTTGTTGATTGTATCACAGACAATCAACAAAATAAAAGTTAGGAATCCAGGCAATAACAGGTGTTCTGTTGTTTCAGCGGTGTTCGGCAGAAAAAGTGTCCGTTTTTAGTTCCATGAAAATAGAGCCGAACACCGCTGGGCTTTCGCATAGTTTAAAATGGCCGCTGCCTCGTGGTCGACATACGAACGGAATGCAAACAGACGAATACAGCAGGGAAACAAGCATTAAAAAAGAATAATCAGACAGATGGTTCTGTCACACAGTGTTTATTGCAATAAACTACAGAAATGCAGTGTGTCACCCCAAAAATGTTAAAATAGGTTTTTCAGCGGTGTATGCAAATGTACTCTGTGGTACAACAGTACAGTTTATTACAGCAACCACAGAAATGCACTATGTCAGCGCAAAATTCTAAAACAGGTTTTTCAGCGGTGTATAAATATACCAGGGGTCAGTACAGAGATCTCTCCCATCATCTATTTATCCCCAGGACTGTGACTGTGATGAGGGGACATCCTCTGCGTCTGGAGGAAAGAAGGTTTGTACACAAACATAGACAAGGATTCTTCACAGTAAGAGCAGTGAGACTATGGAACTTTATGCCTGAGGAGGTGGTGATGGAGAGTACAATAAAGGAAAAGGAAGAGGGGCCTGGATGTATTTCTGGAGTGTAATAATATTACAGGCGATAGTTACTAGAGAGGGGTCGTTGATCCAGGGAGTTATTCTGATTGCATGATTGGAGTCAGGAAGGAATTTTTTTCCCCTTAAGTCGGAAAAATTGGCTTCTGCCTCACAGGGTTTTTTTTTGCCTTCCTCTTGATCAACTTGTAGGAAACAGGCCAAACTGTATGGACAAATGTCTTTTTTCGGTCTTATATACTATGTTACTATGTATGCAAACGTGTTCTGTGGTACAACAGTACGCGTTTATTACAGCAACTACAGAAATGCACTATGTCAGCGCAAAATTATAAAACAGGTTTTTCAGCGGTGTATGCAAACGTGCTCTGTGGTACGACAGTACGGGTTTATTCCCCCAACTACAGAAATGAGGTATGTCACCACAAAATTAAAAAATAGGTAATGTACGGGGACTAGACCTGCCAGAAAAAAAATATTTTTCCTCCACTGAGCTACCAAAAAATAATTAGACTGTTATATGTTCCTAAGACAGGCTTGCACACATGCAGGTCACATGCAGTTCCAAGGACACGGAAGTTGCTAAATTGGCCGCCGACCCCCACCTCAGTAACAGATGGATTAAAAATTATTTTGCAGTACCACTAGGCTCAGGGCTGGGTACAAATATGTAGCATAGCAAAGTCAATAATTGCTGTAGTTTGAGGATTTAACACAACCAAGCTCAACAGATTTATTTCCTAATCTCTCCCGAGAGCACCAGCAGCAACCTATCCCTATACTAAGAGCAGCAGAGTGACATGCGGCACTACGTGCAGCCTTTCAAAAAGCGGGAAGAAATCACTGAACAATGAACCTGAACCCGAACTTTTACGGAAATGTTCGGGTCCGGTTGCGGAAAACTGTAAAGTTCGGTTTTCGCTCAACTTTAATTAGGAACTCTAATTAGGCCCAGATTATTGGAATTTGTAATACAGACACTGTTTGCAGATGTTCTATATTATTGATTACAGAACACCGCAGATAAAGGACACTATATTAGGCCCATATTATTGGAATTTGTAATACAGACACTGTTTGAAGATGTTCTACAGTATTAGTTAAAGAACACCACAGATTATGGACACTAGATGTGGCCCAGATTATTGGAATTTGTAATACAGACACTGTTTGCAGATGTTCTACAGTATTGGTTACGGAACACGACAGATTATGGACTCTAGATGTGGCCCAGATTATTAAAGACACAGTCTGCGGATGATGTACAGTATACACTCACCTAAAGAATTATTAGGAACACCATACTAATACTGTGTTGGACCCCCTTTTGCCTTCAGAACTGCCTTAATTCTACATGGCATTGATTCAACAAGGTGCTGATAGCATTCTTTAGAAATGTTGGCCCATATTGATAGGATAGCATCTTGCAGTTGATGGAGATTTGAGGGATGCACATCCAGGGCACGAAGCTCCCGTTCCACCACATCCCAAAGATGCTCTATTGGGTTGAGATCTGGTGACTGTGGGGGCCATTTTAGTACAGTGAACTCATTGTCATGTTCAAGAAACCAATTTGAAATGATTCGAGCTTTGTGACATGGTGCATTATCCTGCTGGAAGTAGCCATCAGAGGATGGGTACATGGTGGTCATGAAGGGATGGACATGGTCAGAAACAATGCTCAGTTAGCCCGTGGCATTTAAACGATGCCCAATTGGCACTAAGGGGCCTAAAGTGTGCCCAGAAAACATCCCCCACACCATTACACCACCACCACCAGCCTGCACAGTGGTAACAAAGCATGATGGATACATGTTCTCATTCTGTTTACGCCAATTTCGGACTCTACCATTTGAATGTCTCAACAGAAATCGAGACTCATCAGACCAGGCAACATTTGTCCAGTCTTCAACAGTCCAATTTTGGTGAGCTTGTGCAAATTCTAGCCTCTTTTTCCTATTTGTAGTGGAGATGAGTGGTACCCAGTGGGGTCTTCTGGTGTTGTAGCCCATCCACCTCAAGGTTGTGCGTGTTGTGGCCTCACAAATGCTTTGCTGCATACCTCGGTTGTAACGAGTGGTTATTTCAGTCAACGTTGCTCTTCTATCAGCTTGAATCAGTCGGCCCATTCTTCTCTGACCTCTAGCATCAACAAGGCATTTTCGCCCACAGGACTGCCGCATACTAGATATTTTTCCCTTTTCACACCATTCTTTGTAAACCCTAGAAATGGTTGTGCGTGAAAATCCCAGTAACTGAGCAGATTGTGAAATACTCAGACCGGCCCGTCTGGCACCAACAACCATGCCACGCTCAAAATTGCTTAAATCACCTTTCTTTCCCATTCTGACATTCAGTTTGGAGTTCAGGAGATTGTCTTGACCAGGACCACACCCCTAAATGCATTGAAGCAACTGCCATGTGATTGGTTGACTAGATAATTGCATTAATGAGAAATAGAACAGGTGTTCCTAATAATTCTTTAGGTGACTGTATGTCACTAATAGGTATAAAATAAAAATATCTTGCTGCTGTCAAACACAAACAGTAGTCCTGAAAATGATTTTGGTGTAGTTGAAAAGCTTTTGGCAGTTAAAACAACAAATGTCTCTCCCTGCACCATCTGTCCCTTCTGAAGCACAGTCCCTGAGACTGCAGGAGGTAAATAAATAGCTGCTCTAAAACGCACACACACAGTATGCCTCTCTGAATAAAAACTGTGAAAATCACTCCCTACACTACGCTCTGCTCTCCTTGTCTACATCTGAGCCAAACATGCGTCATCAGGTGCTATAGAGTAGTGTTGAGCGAACACCTGGATCCGAACTCGACCCGAACTTCACCCGAACCCGAACCCCATTGAAGTCAATGGGGACCCGAACTTTTGGGCACTAAAAAGGCTGTAAAATAGCACAGGAAAGGGCTAGAGGGCTGCAAAAGGCAGCAAAATGTAGGTAAATCCCCTGCAAACAAATGTGAATAGGGAAATGACTTAAAATAACATAAAATAGAGAAAAATAATAAATAAACATTCTAAACTTGAGCCCAAGTGAGTGACAGTGGCACCTGTCACCCAGCAAACAGAGGACGTGGCAGCAACGCCACCACATCTGTCATCATCACCAAGCATCTCCACCAAATCCCATGAAAGTGTTCAGCTATCAGCTGTCCATCTCCCAAACACTGGAGAGAAAAAGAAATAGAAAGAGGAAGTACCCCCCTACCCATGGCTCTGAATACTTTATTTCAAGCTTCCTGGTCCTTTAAAATGCTGTCATTCTGTCTGGTGGACAGTTTTAAAACCTTATGGCGGTGGATGTCCCACAGTACATGTATCCCAGCCTCCGCTACTTTTGCAGGTGAGCCATCCCTTCCCTGCACAACCAAGTGGCGGACAAAATCAAGTGTGCACTGCGCAACGCTATCTATGGCAACGTCCCCATAACCAACAACACAGTGGGTAAATGTAGAGGCTGGCCCAAAGGCGGATAGCATTTTTGCGAATGTCCTTCCACCCCGAGGATTGCTGGGCATTTCTCTTTGTATCCTGTTACCTCCTCCTCCTCCTCGGCTTCCTCCTCCTCTACCTCCTCCTCATCCACTCAGCGTAACACCTTCACCACCCACAGCAGCACAGCCAAGGGAAATGACAGCAGGTTGTTTTAAAACTTGTGTGTTTGTGGGACAAACCCTGCACCGTGCAGGAGCTGTGGACAGGCATGGAACAACAGACCGACCATTGCTTGGTGCCACTAAGCCTCCAGCTCGGCCTGGTGTTGTGCACTAATGGGCGAAATATACTAGCAGGTCTGGGCGTAGCCGGTTTGACGCACATCCCCTGCCTGCCACATGTGCTGAATTTGGGGTGCAGAAATTCACCAGACAGTGAAAATCAATTCAGTTAATCGAACACACACAACACCCCCCCCCACCCTCTTTCACACAAATGATTAACAAACTATTTACAAATTTACTTAAAAACATATTAAAACAAAACTATATACACACCTTATCCTTAACTTAAGGCCAGCCAATTACAAGTGACTCGGAGGGTGGGTTCCTGCACCAACATAGGCCCTTGCCTGGAACACAATTGTCCAGCCAGGGCACAGTTCTGGAGGATAAGTAGGATGAGGAGGAGTAGGAGGAACTGTGTTCTCAGCAGGGTGGCACCCAAGCCAACTCACGGGCAGCTGGGTCACCATCAGCACCTCAGAAGGCTGGGTTAGCATTGGCAAAATGTGGGAAAGTTTTATCGTCACGCCACAACAACCTGCACCACCAGCAGATCTGAAACGTGTTAGCAGGATGCAGCATTTTAGCAACATGGTGGAAGAGTACACGTACTGACTGATGGGTTTGCCCAGGGGCGTAGCTACAGGGAAGCATGGGAAGCTACTGTTTTGGGCCCATCTAGGAGGAGGAGGAGGAGAACTAAAAGACTTTGTCAGGGCCCCCTCAACAGTATTATACAATGAATTTTTATACAGTGGCAGTATAGACAGTATAGAAAGCGGATGGAAAATTAACCCAAACAGCCTCACACCCTACACACTCAACATCCCCCCCCCCTTTCACTCAAACCATTAACAAACTATTTGCAAATTTTCAAACATATTAAAATAACTATAATGCAGCTAAAGTAACTATATAAACAAACAAAACTATATACATGCCTTATCCTTAACTTAAGGCCAGCCAATTACAAGTGAATCGGAGGGTGGGTTCCTGCACCAACATAGGCCCTTGCCTGGAACACAATTGTCCAGCCAGGGCACAGTTTTGGAGGATGAGGAAGAGGAGTAGGAGGAATGCTGGGGGATACAGAGGACACAGATGATATACCTCCCTCAAAGTGGATAACTTGTCCTTGCCTCTGGGAAGCCTGGCAGACATGAGCGACAACATGCTGCAGTGCCTGCGCAACGACCGTCCAGTTACTGCCACATTCTAACTTGTGCTGCATACTGGGTGGCCACCCTGCTGCATCCCTGTTACAAGGACAACGTGCCATCCTTAATTCCCTCACTGGAGTGTGATAGGAAGATGAGCCCACTAGTAGACACGCAGCTGATGGCATTTACACCTGACTGCGTGGACTCAGTGGAAGCACAAGGTGAAGGCAGAGGAGGAGGAGGATAATTTTGCCAATGTAGCTGGGTCACCACCAACACCTCAGAAGGCAGGTTTATCATTGGCAAAATGTGGAAAAGCTTTGTCATCACACCACAACAACCTACACCAGCAGCAGATCTGGAACATCTTAGCAGGAGGAAGCATTTTAGCAACATGGTGGAACAGTACACGTACTGACTGATGGGTCTGCCTAGGGAAATAGCTACAGGGGAAGCAGGGGAAGAAACTGCTTTGGGGTCATGACCTAGAAAGAGCCCATCCAGGAGGAGGAGGAGGAGTAAAGGACTTTGTCAGGGCCCCCTCAACAGTATTATACAATGAATTTTTATACAGTGGCAGTATAGACAGTATAGAAAGCGGATGGAAAATTAACCCAAACAGCCTCACACCCTACACACTCAACATCCCCCCTTTCACTCAAACCATTAACAAACTATTTGCAAATTTTCAAACATATTAAAATAACTATAATGCAGCTAAAGTAACTATATAAACAAACAAAACTATATACACGCCTTATCCTTAACTTAAGGCCAGCCAATTACAAGTGACTCGGAGGGTGGGTTCCTGCACCAACATAGGCCCTTGCCTGGAACACAATTGTCCAGCCAGGGCACAGTTCTGGAGGATGAGGATGAGGAAGAGGAGTAGGAGGAACGCTGGGGGATACAGAGGACACAGACGATATACCTCCCTCAAAGTGGATAACTTGTCCTTGCCTCTGGGAAGCCTGGCAGACATGAGCGACAACATGCTGCAGTGCCTGCGCAACAACCGTCCAGTAACTGCCACATTCTAACTTGTGCTGCATACTGGGTGGCCACCCTGCTGCATCCCTGTTACAAGGACAACGTGCCATCCTTAATTCCCTCACTGGAGTGTGATAGGAAGATGAGCCCGCTAGTAGACACGCAGCTGATGGCATTTACACCTGACTGCGTGGACTCAGTGGAAGCACAAGGTGAAGGCAGAGGAGGAGGAGGATAATTTTGCCAATGTAGCTGGGTCACCACCAACACCTCAGAAGGCAGGTTTATCATTGGCAAAATGTGGAAAAGCTTTGTCATCACACCACAACAACCTACACCAGCAGCAGATCTGGAACATCTTAGCAGGAGGAAGCATTTTAGCAACATGGTGGAACAGTACACGTACTGACTGATGGGTCTGCCTAGGGAAATAGCTACAGGGGAAGCAGGAGAAGCAACTGCTTTGGGGTCATGACCTAGAAAGAGCCCATCCAGGAGGAGGAGGAGGAGTAAAGGACTTTGTCAGGGCCCCCTCAACAGTATTATACAATTATACAGGCATGGCTGCATGAAAGGAAGGGGTTTGTGCAAAAATTACTGGGGAAGAGGGGCTCCATTCAAAAATTTGCTGTGGTGCCCAATCATTTCTAGCTACGCCACTGGGTCTGGCCCATTCAACTTCTGGGTCTTCAAATTGGGCACATGCCCTGAGGTTGCCCTTTACGCCTTGGACGTGCTGGCCTACCCTGCAGCCACTGTATTGTCTGAACGTGTGTTTAGCATGGCTGGTGGCATTATCACAGACAAGCACAGCCGCCTGTCCGCAGACAATGTTGGCAACTAAGCTTTCGTTTATTAAAAAGAACCAGGCATGGATTCCACAGGACTTGTTTGAACCTTATGCAGAATAGACATGTATACCAGCCTCACCCAACCATTGTTGTATTAAAATAAAAAAACTGTTATTTTATACTACTTTTGGCTTCACAGCCCAAAAAGGCTTAATTTCATGCAAGAATGTAACCGCCAATTGTAAGTTCCCTGTCAGTTATGCAGTGCAGGGGATTGTACGTGTCAAAAATGGTAATATTTCACCCAACAATTTAAAATCTATCCTTTGCCGGACAGTATTAAACTGAAACCCCAAATTTACTGTATTTCTGTTTTTGAAACTGAATTTCACCGCAGAAAATAATATATCCTATGACGGACACTATTAAACTTGTCCAGCCACAGCTGGGACACCAGATTTACTGTATTTCAATTTTTTTTGCAACTGTATTTCACCCCAGAAAATAATATATCCTTTGAGGGACACTAGGGAAATTGTCCAGTCACAAATGGAACACCAGACTCAGGGTATTGCTAGTTTGGCAATTGAATTTCAAACCAGAACAAAATCTATCCTTTGACGGATACTATTAAACTTGTTCAGTCACAGCTGGAACACCAGTTTTATGGTATTTCTATTTTTGAAACTGAATTTCACCGCAGAAAATAATATATCCTATGACGGACACTATTAAACTTGTCCAGTCACAGCTGGAACACCAGATTTGCTGTATTTCTATTTTGGCAACTGAATTTCACCCCAGAAAATAATATATCCTTTGCCGGACACTATTAAACTTGTCCAGCCACAGCTGGAACACCAGATTTACTGTATTTCTATTTTTGCAACTGTATTTCACCCCAGAAAATAATATATCCTTTGACGAACACTAGGGAAATTGTCCAGTCACAGCTGGAACACTAGATTCAGGGTATTGCTATTTTGGCAATTGAATTTCACCCCCCAGAAAAATATACCCTTTTACGGACAGATTTAAACTTGGACTGCAACTGCTGGAACACCAGATTTACTGTATTTCAATTTTTGCAACTGTATTTCACCACAGAACAAAATCTATCCTTTGACGGATACTATTAAACTTGTTCAGTCACAGCTGGAACACCAGTTTTATGGTATTTCTATTTTTGAAACTGAATTTCACCGCAGAAAATAATATATCCTATGACGGACACTATTAAACTTGTCCAGTCACAGCTGGAACACCAGATTTGCTGTATTTCTATTTTGGCAACTGAATTTCACCCCAAAAAATAATAAATCCTTTGCCGGACACTACTAAACTTGTCCAGTCACAGCTGGAACACCAGATTTACTGTATTTATATTTTTGCAACTGAATTTCACCCCAGAAAATAATAAATCCTTTGACGGACACTATTAAACTTGGCCAGCCACTGTTTGGACACCAGATTTACGGTATTGCTATTTTGGCAACTGAATTTCACCCCAGAAAATAATAAATCCTTTGCTGGACACTATTAAACTTGTTCGCGAACTGCTGGGACACCAGATTTACGGTATTGCTATTTTGGCAGTTGAATTTTACCCCAGAAAAAAATATATCCTTTGCCGGACATTATTAAACTTGGCCAGCCACAGATGAAACCACTGATTTATGGTATTGCTATTTTGGCAATTGAATTTCACCCCAGAACAAAATATATCCTTTGCTGGACACTATTAAACTTTGCCAGCCACACCTGGGACACTAGATATAGGGGATTGCTATTTTCGCTATTAAATTTCACCACAGAAAAAAATCTATCCTTTGCCAGACAGCAGACATTATTACACTTGGCTAGCCACAGCTGGAACACCAGATTTAGGGGATTGCTATTTTGGCAATTGAATTTACCCCCTCAATAAAATATAGAAATTTCTATCCTGAGTTTCTAGCGGTAACAATAAGATCAGCCAAGCCCCTGATGTAGGATATAGCAAAAGAAAACCTAGTATTGATGGATTGATTGACTTGGTGGCAGCTTGTGCTGGTGCACCACAAGACACAAAATGGCCCCGATCACCCCAGAAAAAAGTGACAGAAAAACTCTCCGTGCAGCCTAAAAACCAGTGAGCAATTAACTAGTTGAATGATTCACAGCTGTAGATCGTTCACTTCATTAGGTGTTTTTGCTGAGTTTTCCCTTCCTAATCTCACGCACATGACGTGCGGCGCTACGTGACTCCAGCTTAAATAGAGGCTGGGTCACATGCTGCATTTGGACAATCACAGCCATGCCATTAGTAGGCATGGCTGTGATGGCTTCTTAGGGCAAGAAGTAAAACGCTAGCTGATTGGCTGCTGTGCAGCCCTTTAGAAAGCAGGAAGAAATCGCCGAACAACGGACCCGAACCCGAAATTTTTTGAAAATGTTCGGGTCCGTGTCCCGAACACCCCAAAATTCGGTACGAACCCGAACTATCCAGTTTGGGTTCGCTCATTCCTACTATAGAACACTCGATGACGCATTCCGGCCAGCTAATCACTGTACTGCCAGCAGCCAACATGACTATTGGCATTAAAGTAAGGGCAGTACTTACCTGCACTTTTATTGGCTGCTTAAAAGCCGTGAAATTTGCGGGGCAGAGACTCGAGCATTGCGCCTCGAGCACATTGAGTACTCGGTCGAGTACCGCCATGTATGCTCACTCTTCACTAGTCCTAAGTGAAGCATCATCCATTCTTCAGGCGTTCTTTTTGAACACTCAACTTAACACATTTCTTCCAGTTCTAATTTGTCTTTCCCAAACTCCTCCTGTATGGCTTGCATGTGGAGCATTCATATGAAGATCACACTGTTTCTCTAACAAATACTCTCTTTATCGATCTCCTTTAGAGATTTCTTCAATTCATTCTTTGCTCCTACAAAATTAGATCCTTGGTCAGATTTAAGCTCACTACCTCTAATGGCTAGGAAACATCTCAAGGCGTTGATGAATGTGTCAGTTGACATATCTTCTAACATTTCCAGGTGAATTGCTCTGGAGCTTAGACATGTAAATTTTAATACATATCTCTTGTACTCCGTGCGGTTTTGTTTGGTGATGAATGGGCCAAAACAATCCATTCTACTATAAAGAAATGGGGGTGATGGGTTTACACGATCAGCCAGTAAATCTGCCATTCTTTGTTCTTCTGTAGGTCTAGGTGACTTTCTACAGACTACACATTTACTTATATACTGTACTTTGCTATAACTTTGCTTCCTTTCACAATCCAGTAACCACCTTCTGTCAAACAGCGTTGGGTAAAGCTTCTTCCTTGATGCAAGAATTTGTTGTGGTAGTGATCAATAATCAATCTTGTGAAGGTAGAGTTTTTTTGGGTAGAATTTCTGGATGCTTTACTCTGCTAGGTAACAATGCATTTTCCAGTCTCCCTCCCACCTTCAGTATACCATCCTGCAGAACAAGATTAAGCTTTTACAATGGGTGGTTGTTTGGAAGCCTTTTAGATTATTGACTTAGTATCTTCAACTCTTCCCTGTAGAATCTCTGTTGAATTAGTCTTATGACTGTTTTTTTTGGCTTTCATTCTTTTTCTACATTCAAAAATTCCTTCTTTCTGATTCCTTTTGCAAAACGTTGAATTCAAGCTACTACGTTTATGACTGTTTTCCATTTTGAACATCTGGCTAGTCTTTCAAGTATGTCATCCTAACACTTGGCAGCAGTGCTCAAAGTTTGAACAACCTTTACTTTTGGATCACCCATAGACAATTCTGTATGACCTTTACGGGGTATGATTTTCTTTTCCCAAAGAAACTCTGGGCCTGTGAACCAGTTAGAATTTTTCAATTCTGTTACATTCAGGCCTCTTGAAGCATGATCTGCTGGGTTATGCTTTGTGTCAATGTGATGCCAATGTTCTAGATTTGTTATTTCCCAAATTTTCTGAACTCTATTGGCGACAAAGAGATGGAATCTTTGAGCTTTGTTGTTCATGTATCAACTTGTGAGTGTCCAAAAATATTCTTATTGGCGCAACCTGGAGACGATACTGCTCCAAACAAGTGTACTTTCATTCTTTATTTTGCTGGCTCTGCATCTGTATCTGTGTCCTCCCACCATAGGAACCTCAGGAAGTCTCTATCTTCATTCTTTACTGGTGGAACATCTTTTCAACATCACACATGACTGCTACGGGATACTTTCTGAATCTACAGAGTACTCCAGGCAGAGTGATCTGCTCCTTTTAGTATATGAGCATTCAATGCAACACCATCATACTTTGCTGAGCAGTCAAATACAAACCGGATTCCAAAAAAGTTGTGACACTATACATATAGTGAATAAAAACTGAATGCAATGATGTGGAGGTGCCAACTTCTAATATTTTATTCAGAATAGAAGATAAATCACGGAACAAAAGTTTAAACTGAGAAAATGTACCATTTTAAGGGAAAAATATGTTGATTCAGAATTTCAGGGTGTCAACAAATCCCAAAAAAGTTGGGACAAGGCCATTTTCACCACTGTGTGGCATCTCCCCTTCTTCTTACAAAACTCAACAGACGTCTGGGGACCGAGGAGACCAGTTTCTCAAGTTTAGAAATAGGAATGCTCTCCCATTCTTGTCTAATACAGGCCTCTAACTGTTCAATCATCTTGGGCCTTCTTTGTTGCACCTTCCTCTTTATGATGCGCCAAATGTTCTCTATAGGTGAAAGATCTGGACTGCAGACTGGCCATTTCAGTACCCGGATCCTTCTCCTACGCAGCCATGATGTTGTGATTGATGCAGAATGTGGTCTGGCATTATATTGTTGAAAAATGCAGGGTCTTCCCTGAAAGAGATGACGTCTGGATGGGAGCATATGCTGTTCTAGAACCTGAATATATTTTTCTGCATTGATGGCGCCTTTCCAGACATGCAAGCTGCCCATGCCACACGCACTCATGCAACCCCATACCATCAGAGATGCAGGCTTCTGAACTGAGCGTTGATAACAACTTGGGTTGTCCTTGTCCTCTTTGGTCCGGATGACATGGCGTCCCAGATTTCCAAAAAGAACTTTGAATCGTGACTCGTCTGACCACAGAACAGTCTTCTATTTTGCCACACTCCATTTTAAATGATCCCTGGCCCAGTGAAAACGCCTGAGCTTGTGGATCTTGCTTAGAAATGGCTTCTTCTTTGCACTGTAGAGTTTCAGCTGGCAACGGCGGATGGCACGGTGGATTGTGTTCACTGACAATGGTTTCTGGAAGTATTCCTGAGCCCATTATGTGATTTCCTTTACAGTAGCATTCCTGTTTGTGGTGCAGTGTCGTTTAAGGGGCCGGAGATCACGGGCATCCAGTATGGTTTTACGGCCTTGACCTTTACGCACAGAGATTGTTCCAAATTCTCAGAATCTTCGGATGATGTTATGCACAGTTGATGATGATAGATGCAAAGTCTTTGCAATTTTTCGCTGGGTAACACCTTTCTGATATTGCTCCACTATCTTTCTGCACAACATTGTGGGAATTTGTGATCCTCTACCCATCTTGGCTTCTGAGAGACACTCCCACTCTGAGAAGCTCTTTTTATACCCAATCATGTTGCCAATTGACCTAATTAGTGTTAAATGGTAGTGTTGAGCGAACAGTTCGAGCATCGTTCGGGTTCGTACCGAATTTTGGGGTGTCCGGGACCCGGACCCGAACCCGGACATTTTCAAAAAAGTTCGGGTTCGGGTTCGTCGTTCGGCATGTATTTAGGCACATTTTGAAAGGCTGCAAAGCAGCCAATCAACATGCATCATACTACTTGCCCTAAGATGCCATCGCAGCCTTGCCTACTATTGGCAAGGCTGTGATTGGCCGAGTGCAGCATGTGACTCAGCCTCTTTATAAGCTTGTGCGCACGTCGGGACGTGCTCACTCCCGATGTGAATAGAACAGGGATAGACGCAGCTGATGCTAGGGCGAGAATAGGCAGGGATAATTGAATAACTGGAAGCAAATTTCTCTCCTCCACCTGTGATTCATCTGAACAACTGCAGCTGAGCTGCTTTTTTGATAGGGATTGGCTATTTTTAGAGTGGCCAGAGTGATTTTTCCATCCACATGTACCTGGGCTGACCGCCGGCCGCCATTTTGCGACTTGTAGTGCTGCAGCAGAAGCTGCCACAGTGTGCATTCCAAAGCTCCAAACAAGTCAGACATCTACACCTGGGATTCAGACCAATAGCGATTTAGCAGCACAGTCCAAGGCTATTTTTTTAAAGGTTGTGCAGACCATTTTGTGGCACATGTTACTGGGCTGATAGGCGGCGGCCATCTTGGGACTAGTGCTGCAGCACAATCTCTCCCAACGTCCATTAATCACTTGTAATAGTGGTCTGTGCCATAGAAATCCTACATCAGGGACTTGGGTGTGCTTGTGTCACCCCTACTAATACCAGTCGACCTGTAATCCATACAGTCAAAAGACTGAAAGTATTCCAGTGAGGGAATTTTTTTATTTAAAAAAGGCCAAGTTAGTTTATCTGGCGTTCAATATACTAGATACAGTTAGGCCTGCGTTTCATACATCTGGAATTAGCAAATTAATGTGCTGGGGTTGGGAAAACATATATGTACCCATACTAGAATCTGTCAAAGAAAGCGGTACTCACATATAACAGTCATTCCATCTGTAATCCATACAGTCAAAAGACTGAAAGTATTCCAGTGAGGGAATTTTTTTTATTTAAAAAAGGCCAAGTTAGTTTATCTGGCGTTCAATATACTAGATACAGTTAGGCCTGCGTTTCATACATCTGGAATTAGCAAATTAATGTGCTGGGGTTGGGAAAACATATATGTACCCATACTAGAATCTGTCAAAGAAAGCGGTACTCACATATAACAGTCATTCCATCTGTAATCCATACAGTCAAAAGACTGAAAGTATTCCAGTGAGGGAATTTTTTTATTTAAAAAGGCCAAGTTAGTTTATCTGGCGTTCAATATACTAGATACAGTTAGGCCTGCGTTTCATACATCTGGAATTAGCAAATTAATGTGCTGGGGTTGGGAAAACATATATGTACCCATACTAGAATCTGTCAAAGAAAGCGGTACTCACATATAACAGTCATTCCATCTGTAATCCATACAGTCAAAAGACTGAAAGTATTCCAGTGAGGGAATTTTTTTATTTAAAAAGGCCAAGTTAGTTTATCTGGCGTTCAATATACTAGATACAGTTAGGCCTGCGTTTCATACATCTGGAATTAGCAAACTAATGTGCTGGGGTTGGGAAAACATATATGTACCCATACTAGAATCTGTCAAAGAAAGCGGTACTCACATATAAATTTTACAAATTTTATGAAACCCACAGTTGAATGAAACTCTTCTCTGTCTGGGCGCCGGGGCCTAACCAGATGAAAGTGGCCGGTTAAACTAACGGGTGACATGAAGCCATAACCTCTGCCATGCTACCTCTGTCTTCTGTCTGGGTGCTGAGGCCTAAGTCAAATAAAGCGGTCTTCTGCTGTGCTGGGGGATATGAAGCTAATCTCTGACCTCTCTCCTCTGTCTGGGTCCAAAGGCCTAAATCACTGAAAGAGGCCTTCTCCTGTGGGTGTGTGATATGATGCCAGAATATGTGCTGTGGGGCCTCTCTCCTCTTCCTGGGTGCAGGGGTCAAATAAACTAAATTGTGGCCTACTCCTGTGGTGGTTGATATGATGCCTGATTCTCTGATGTGGAACATCTCTCCTCTGTTTGGGTGAAGGGGTCAAAGTAACTCAATGGTGGCTTCTCCTGTGGTGGCTGATATGATGCCAGAATATGTGCTGTGATGCCTCTCTCCTCTTCCTGGGTGCGGGGTCAAAGTAACTCAATGGTGGCTTCTCCTGTGGTGGTTAGTATGATGCCAGAATATGTGCTGTGGGGCCTCTCTCCTCTTCCTGGGTGCAGGGGTCAAAGTAACTCAATGGTGGCTTCTCCTGTGGTGGCTGATATGATGCCAGAATATGTGCTGTGGGGCCTCTCTCCTCTTCCTGGGTGCAGGGGTCAAAGTAACTCAATGGTGGCTTCTCCTGTGGTGGTTGATATGATGCCTGATTCTCTGCTGTGAAACCTCTCTCCTCCATCTGGGTGTAGGGGTCAAAGTCTTTCAAAGTCGCCTTCTCCTGTGCTGATTGATATAAAGCTGATGGTTGTGCCATCTGACATGGTTGCCAGGGTCTGATTCAATGGGGGCCTACTCCTGTGGTGGGTGATCTAAATGCCTGATTCTCTGCTGTGAAACCTCTCTCCTCCGTCTGGGTGTAGGGGTCAAAGTCTTTCAAAGTCGCCTTCTCCTGTGCTGATTGATATGAAGTTGATGGTTGTGCCATCTGACATGGTTGCCGGGGTCCCATTAAATTGGGGCCTACTCCTGTGGTGGGTGATCTAAATGCCTGATTCTCTGCTTTGAAACCTCTCTCCTCCGTCCGGGTGTAGGGGTCAAAGTCTGTCAAAGTCGCCTTCTCCTGTGCTGATTGATATAAAGCTTATGCTTGTGCCATCTGACATGGTTGCCGGGGTCTGATTCAATGGTGGCCTACTCCTGTGGTGGGTGATCTAAATGCCTGATTCTCTGCTGTGTAACCTCTCTCCTCCGTCTGGGTGTAGGGGTCAAAGTAACTAAATGGTGGCCTACTCCTGTGGTGGGTGATATGATGCCAGAATATGTGCTGTGGGGCCTCTCTCCTCTTCCTGGGTGCAGGGTCAAAGTAACTCAATGGTGGCTTCTCCTGTGGTGGCTGATATGATGCCAGAATATGTGCTGTGGGGCCTCTCTCCTCTGTCTGGGTCCAAAGGCCTAAATCACTGAAAGAGGCCTTCTCCTGTGGTGTGTGATATGATGCCTGAATATGTGCTGTGGTGCCTCTCTCCTCTTCCTGGGTGCGGGGTCAAAGTAACTCAATGGTGGCTTCTCCTGTGGTGGCTGATATGATGCCAGAATATGTGCTGTGGGGCCTCTCTCCTCTTCCTGGGTGCAGGGGTCAAAGTAACTTAATGGTGGCTTCTCCTGTGGTGGCTGATATGATGCCAGAATATGTGCTGTGGGGCCTCTCTCCTCTTCCTGGGTGCAGGGGTCAAAGTAACTCAATGGTGGCTTCTCCTGTGGTGGCTGATATGATGCCAGAATATGTGCTGTGGGGCCTCTCTCCTCTTCCTGGGTGCAGGGGTCAAAGTAACTAAATGGTGGCTTCTCCTGTGGTGGTTGATATGATGCCTGATTCTCTGCTGTGAAACCTCTCTCCTCCATCTGGGTGTAGGGGTCAAAGTCTTTCAAAGTCGCCTTCTCCTGTGCTGATTGATATAAAGCTGATGGTTGTGCCATCTGACATGGTTGCCAGGGTCTGATTCAATGGGGGCCTACTCCTGTGGTGGGTGATCTAAATGCCTGATTCTCTGCTGTGTAACCTCTCTCCTCCGTCTGGGTGTAGGGGTCAAAGTAACTAAATGGTGGCCTACTCCTGTGGTGGGTGATATGATGCCTGGTTCTCTGCTGTGGGACCTCTCTCCTTTGTCTGGGTGCTGTGGTCAAAATAATAGTAAGTGACCTTCTCCATTGGTGGGTGACTTGAAGCCTGATTCTGTGCTATGAGACCTCACTCCAATTAATATTGTTTAATTTTTATTTATTTTATGTTAACTCATCATTTCCCTATCTACATTTGTTTGCAGGGGATTTAACTACATTTTGCTGCCTTTTGCAGCCCTCTAGCCCTTTCCGGGTGTGTTTTACAGCCTTTTTAGTGCCCAAAAGTTCGGGTCCCCATTGACTTCTATGGGGTTCGGGTTCGGGATGAAGTTCGGGTCGAGTTCGGATCCCGAACCCGAACATTTTTCGAAAGTTCGGCCGAACTCGTCGAACCCGAACATCCAGGTGTTCGCTCAACTCTATTAATTGGTCTTCCAGCTCTTCGTTATGCTCAAATTTACTTTTTCCAGCCTCTTATTGCTACTTGTCCCAACTTTTTGGGGATTTGTTGACACTGTGAAATGTAGAATCAACATATTTTTCCTTTGAAATGATACATTTACTCGGATTAAACGTCTGATCTGTCATCTACGTTCTATTACAAATAAAATATTGACATTTGCCATCTCCACATCATTGCATTCAGTTTTTATTCACGATTTGTATAGTGTCCCAACTTTTTTGGAATCCGGTTTGTACTACTCTAATCTTATCTGGTTTCTTTGAGTGGTAAACACCTTGATGTGGGATTTACCACACGTCTTCTTTAGGTTGGTTGTTAACTTTCTCTGCATATCCTTCTTCAGGATTGTCTTCCATGAATTTCGAATAATCCTGCTTGAATTTGGGATCTCTTCCCATCTTTTTCTTCAAACATTTCAACCTTGTTAGGGCAAGATTTCTGTTATTCGGCAGATTAGGTCGCTCTCTAAAAGGTAAGTGCTTTTTAAGAATACCTTGTTGATTCTGTCGAATGCTTTCTTCTAGAGTGTGTACGAACTTTATGTCTTCTTGGGATACAACTTTTCTTTAGTCTGCAAAGTCAGATTCAAGGATCTGTATTATTTTTGCTGGACTTACGGTTGGTAACTCTTGGACATATATTCGATGACACAATCCTGTCACCTGTCTTGAGTTTGCGATCTGCTGTTTTCCTCCAACACCACCCCATCCTAGATCAGTTTGAACAGCGTAGGGTTCACCCTTTCCTTCTGTGATTACCTTTTGTGGTACCAAAGCTTTGGGACAATCGTAGCCTATCAACAGTCCAACACCAAACTCCTTCAGCGGGGACATTTCATGAGATATGACAGAAAGGTGCTCCCATTTATTGGCTGTTTCACAGGTAGGTATGCAATCTCGATCTAGAGGTATATCGTCTTTTGTATAAGCTGGAGGTAGATTTAATGTGCAGTTTAAATGAAGTCCTCTAACTCTCAGTCCTTTGACCCTTTGACTGTTCACTAATGTGAGGTTCAGCCTCACTGGTTCTGTAGCTACTTGTAGTTTCTAGCAGAATTATTGATCGGTGAAGGTGACGTCACTCTGGGCATCCAGTAGCGCATAGGCGCATAACTTCTTGTTCCTTTGTTCCTCCTTTTAGGATTTGAAATGCATACTAGTACAACCATTGATGTGCCGTTGCTTTCTCCTTCCCTCACTCTGCAAGAGAATACTGATTCTTTATTTTCTTCCTCAATATCTTTAGGTATTGAGGATTTATCCTTCTTTGGACGTTCTTCATGTAGTGGTGTAGGATGGCGTCCTTTGCAAACGCTACATGTGGCCTTTTTCTTACACTCCTTAATAACATGGCCTTTTCTTAGACATTCAAAACACAGTTGGTTATCAAGTACAAACCTTTTCTTTTCATCTGGGGACTTCTCCATCAATTGTTGGCACTTGTGTATAGAGTGGCTCTTTCCACAGAACATACACTTGAAGGTGGTCTGAAGATTTGTCTGTTCTGTCTCTCTATGGATCACAGTAGTAACTTTGAACTTGCTCTCGTAGGTGTCTAGACCTTTAGCTGTCTTGTTGGTTGCAAAGCTATTTCCTCTGGCGTGTCTAATCTCTCTTGCAGGCCTTTCTTCTAAGGATTTTAAGACATAAGATGATGTTACCGGATTATATGCCATCCGTGCTTCCTCATTGACAAACTCAGAGTATTCTTTAAAACTTGGGAAGTTCTTGCCTAGATCTAACTGTTTAGTCACATAGCCATTCCATCTAGAAGCCACTTCTTCAGGGGGCTTAGCTATAATCCAGTGATTTTCTAGATAGTCGTTCAATACTTCTAGTCCTTGAACATATGGGAAGCATTGCTGCATGCTTGCAGGAAGTCACCATACTTTTGGAGTCTGAAGTGTTCTTTAGGACCTATTTTAGGCCATTTATTCAATTTCTCTCTAAAAGCTCTTTGTACTAAGAAAGGATGACCATATCTTGCATTAAATTTTTCCCAAGCTTGCTTCCAGGCTTCTTCTTCGTCTTTTCTATAGTAGTTTCCTTCAAAATTTCCTTTGCTTCTCCACCAACATATCTCTGAAGGTAGAATAACTTGTCGACTGGACTGAAGCAATGATGCTCAATGAATAGTTCAAAACTTTCCTTCCACTCTATGAACTTCAGTACGTCTCCTGAAAATACAATGGGTTCTGGAACGGGAAGTCTAGCTAGGACTGTTCTCTGTTGTCTTGCTGGGACAATAGTTGTAACATTTTCTTGACCGTTGCAGTGACATCTAGGGATAGAATCTCCCGATTCTATTTTCTCACTTAGTTCTGAATTAGGTGAGTCCCTTTATTCATCTTTCCGAGCAGGGATGGAAGGACAATGACTTATTTCTTCACTACATGCTGGAGATTTCCTTCAATTCTCCTGGGTGTATGAAGGAAATTAGGGGTCTGCTTCTTCACCTAGTAAAGATATGGACCTATGACTACTCTGATTCATATCTTGTTCGTGTATTCTGAGTCTGGATTCTATAATCTTAACTTCTTTCTGCCTTTCCATATTTTTCATTTATTGGCTCTGTGCCTTTATTTCAGCTTCCATTTCATTTTAATTGCGTTGTGCATCCTTTTCAGCTTCCATTTCATCAATTTGTTGGCGCTGCACCTCGATGGCAGCTTCCATCTCATTTTCTGCTTTCTTGACAGCAAGTTGTTCAGCTAATTCCTTTCTTTTGGCTGAAGTACTTGAGGACTCTGATATGTGGCTGGCACTTCTGCTAACGAACGAAGTCCCATTTGAGACTTTGGTTCCACCTAAGGATTTACCATCATTTACCATTTCCACCATAGTCTCTCATAAAAAGCTAGTTCATTCTCTTTCTTGCCTTAACTTCATCATAGTAAGCTGCAGATGATAGTTCTCTCATGAGCTTTACTAAATCTTTAGTGACTGCAGTACATGTGTCCATGTTCCTTACAATATCCTGGGAAGGTGCCAGAGATGATCGCAGGTTGACATATGCTGCCATAAGCTCTGATTCAGATTCTTCTACCGTTTCTAACATATCACTCAAGTTCCATTTCATACGTTCATGTTTTAGCTTTCTACGGATTTCTTTATTGTATAATTTCCATTTATCATACATTCAGGTGAACTTTTTCTCTTTTAATGCTGCTTCTTGCTCCAAATTTTCCAGCATCTTTGGAGTCGGCTTTCTGGCACGTGATGAACATCTTAGTTCATTTGTTTGGGATATATTTGTTTGAGGCAAGACTAATGCTGCATCAGACTCTTCTAACTCAAACAGGTTTTCTTGCTCTTCACGTTCTACCCTATCTATCTTTGTATCTTCTAACAGTGGCATGGTAATACTAGGCTCAGACATTTTACTTCAAATGCTATAACAATCAATATGAATATTAAAGTTACTTTCACTTTAAATGCAATAGCAATAGATGCAGGCAATAAATGACTTTCACTTTAAATACTTTAGAGTCCGTGTACTACAACTGTCCTTTGTTTTACTTTAAATTCTTTTATTCCTGAACATGAAAATGTATCTTTATATCAAAGCCTATATGCAATGATAAGTAATAAAAAGGAAAGCTCTGACCTTATTCTGTAGCGCAGGATACTGTAATTTGTGTTTTCTTGATGTGATGCGATGCTTGCACTGACTCTATGCTGCACTGACTCTATACTAGTATATAGCCGAAACGTAGCTGCTTTTGTACGTGCACTAACGCTTGGGATTGCGATCCTGAATAAAGGACATTCACCGTGGATGCTGCCTGCGATGTATATTTTTTGCTGGATCTAAGTCCGAACGAGTCTAGGACGGAAGGCGGGCTGATGCATCAGGTGTGACCGGGTGATCCGGAGTGCTGCTTGAAATATCGATTGTTGACTGTGCTGACTTGCAGTCGTTTGTGCTGACTTGCGATGCGCTGGCTTGGATACGCTGCTGCAGGCTTTGGGCCTAGTGGCTGGAAACTAGGTGGCTACAGTACGTGGCCTCTTCGTGGGTAGCGGTGCGGGCAATCTATCTCTGGACTTTGGCCACCAACCATGAGTCTCTTTCTCTCTCTTCATAGGAAGGTTGGTGCTTTTCCTCTTACTATTTTGCCTTTGCCGTTCTGCACTTTAAGAGTTGGCTGCAGTTTGACTAATGCACACATTCTATGGCCTCTATGGTAGCTCCGCAGAGGTGTCTTTGCTTGCTCACTCAGGGAACAGTTGCTGTGCGGCGGTATGTGCTCTAATGCGCTCTTTTCTGTGCAAGTTGAGGAGCGCTATCGCGTCTCCCTCTGAGGGTAATAGTTCCACTGTGGCAGGCAAAGCACTATGAAGTGCCTTATGCGCTGTGGAATTAGAAGAATTTTGATAGCTCTGACTTTTTAGTCTAATCAGACTGTCTATTACTCTGTAATTCCACTAGTGCCGGTCTACGGAAGCAGTAGGTTTAAAGAGCACACCAAATGCTTGAATAACTTCTTTATTAATTTCAACTCTTCTTCATATATAACACTGCCTCCTCCGCAGCAGACAGTCCATGTACAAAACACGGATTGCATAAAGTATCACAAAATAGCAGTTCAACTGTTCAATCTTGTCATTCAACATAAAATGGTGGATATATTTCTCTCTTCAGTATCTGTACTTTCACTTTAAGTTATTTAAGCACTTTATGATCTCTCTGAGAGGTATATCTGAGGCTTAACCAATAGTTTTACTTGCTCTATATGATCTGGTATGAGCAGTTTTCAAACTGTACGTAATTTGCGTAGTTCGCTATTTGGTTTCAATTTGGAGATTGCTATTTGCTTATTGCATATTTGTTATTTGGAGATTGCTATTTGCTTATTGCATACTGTTCATTTGCTTATTGCTTCCTGTTCATTTGAGATCCCGACTATCCTGGTCGCCTCCGATGCAGAGAAAGCCTTCGATAGGTTAAACTGGACATTCCTTCAAGAAGTTCTGAATTAATTCGGTTTCACAGGCAGCTTTATTAGGAAGATTATGGCCCTATATACGATACCCAGCGCAAAGATTAAAGTAGATGGAACATTATCAGACCGCTTTTGCATTAAAAATGGGACAAGGCAGGGTTGTCCTCTCTCCCCACTTCTTTTTGTCCTTTCGTTAGAACCCTTTTTTACGAAAATTAGGGCAAATAAAAACATTAATGGATTGAACACTGGCTCAGAAGGGCATAAAATAGCTGCATTTGCAGATGATGCATTGTTAATTGTCATCAATCCCAAAACATCGCGGCCAAAGCTGATTACAGAGTTTTCGGATTTTCAAGAAGTTTCTAACTTCAAGATTAATCTAATGAAATCCAAGGTTTATAATGTCAATATAAGGAACAACACCTGGAAAGAGATTGTCGGATTGAGTGGTCTAAAACTGGCCATAGGTACATTTAAATACCTAGGGGTTAATTTATGTCACAATCTATCGGAAATTTATAAATTAAATTTTCCAAAACTTCTCAAAAAGATAGAGGAGCAACTTAAGGAGTGGAGCGAATTATAGCTATCCTGGATGGGCAGGATAAATGTAAGTAAAATGAACATTGTCCCTATAATCCTCTATCTCCTCCAAGCACTCCTGATTAAAATTCCAAAAGAATTCTTCACAAAGGTTAGAAGACTGATTGCGTCGTTTATAAGGAAAGGTAAAACAAGCAGATTATCTTATGATTTACTCTCCAAATCGAAAAAATATGGTAGTTTAGGCCTACCAGATGTTGAAAAATATTATAACTCAGCCTGGTTAACAAGATCTCTAGAGTGGTTCATACAGCCAATAAGGAAAAAATGGGTTGCAATAGAAAGGGATCTACTAGGATCGAATTTAACACCATTATTGTGGAAGACCCAAACCCTAGCCAAAAGAATGAAAAACGTCCATAATCAGATAACAAAAATAACAGCTGGAATTTAGCACAGATTGAACTCGGCCTTGCATTTTGCCCCAGAGCTATTTAGAGAATCACCAGTAACATGTATCATTCCTATCTCCTGGCAATATTGGCATGATAAATTATAGACTAATGCAAAAGGAGAAGTGATCCCTCTGAAGGCTATGTGGACAAAGGGAAGCCGAATAGCAAACCCGACTTAAACGTTCTGATCTCCTCATCAGATATCCCAGAAGACCAATACGAGAAATGATATCAACTTCTAGAAAACTTTATTGACATTTAATGAGAAGAACTGGTGGCATAAGTTAATATACTCAAAAACTCCCATCCCACACATGCTATCAAAATGCTATGGTTTAGTCAATACCCCCACTGACGAACCAAGCTTTCTCAATAGTTGGAATAAAGAATTAAAATACAAGCTTAATGAATCCCAGAAACTAATAGTACTTAAAAATGCACTCTCCAATTCTCCAGCATATGCATATCAGGAATTACAATACAAGATTACCACCAGATGGTATAGGACCCCAGTAAAACTGAATAAGTTCAACCCTGAATATTCCAACGTATGCTGGAGATGCGGACAGGACATTGGCTCTTATGAGCATATCTGGTACTCACTACACAAATTTTGGATAGATGCAGCTTAGCTGTAGCTAACTCTAGGATCTAAATGGTACTAGTTTTGCAAAAAGAATCTTTTTTTTAATAGATAGGAATACGATTCTCCATGGTCCTTTGTTAGAAAGGTTATATTGCAGGTTACCTCCTATGCCTCTGTGATAATTATACCCACGTGCAATAGTGTATTGATTAAAAGAGAAATCATTACCGGCATTCTCACATTAGGGAAAACGGCAGGTGATCCAGAGCAAGTCGGCGTACTGAATGCCCTACCGCGCATGTGCGGGAAAAACAAACGATCTCGGGTCTATCATCGCTAGAGTAAAGGAGCTACCCTGTACTCCAGGTTGTCACACCAAAAACGGCTACCGAAGAATATAGTGTCCATTGCGCCTGCTCCAACCCACTAAAGTAAATAACCAAATGTCAAATAGTCATGTGCCACCTATATCAAACTAAGAGCTGTATAGTGTTTGATTATCAAAACGTATATGTGGCCTCAATTGTCAGGCCACAGGTTACCACGGGGAGCGTCGGTGCAGTAGCCCTTAACAACCGTCATTGGCCAATTTTATTTCCCTATTGATGTATTTTGTTCCCAGGGAAATAAAATTGGCCAATGACGGCCGCTACAGTGTCGGAAGGCTCATTTGTTTGCTGCATGCACGCCATCAGAGGCCTGCAGCTCTTTGAATTAACAATAGCTTCGTAGTCAGCAACAAGATCAAGTGTACTGGCGTGGCTGCTGCGTACCCATCATCAGGGTCGCGGTAGATAGTCTTGACCAGACACTTAGATCAATGCTCCTGATGAAATACCGACACAAATCAGCAGGGAAACGCTTCGAGCATTAGCACTGCAAGACATACATGACATATGCAGGTTGACTTGCTTTTTTTCACTGGAGCCCTTTTAGGAACGTTCCTGCTGCATATTAGTCCTACACAGTAATAGGGTCACGCACAGTTTATAGGGACTGGTGCAAATATACCCTTAAGACTGCAGCAGGAGTGTTCCTCTACTTTCTATACTCCTAAATACAATAAGGAGTTTTTTGTGGTAGGGTTAACTTAGGAACCAGCATAATATTGGTCTGATAAGTTCCAGTTTACCCTACCAGCCTATATTTGTGGAGATTACTTTTTTTTAATGAAGTTAAATAAAGTGTTTTTAACATACTTTACTTGTGAGATTAATTTAATTATTGTTGCACTTAATTTATTTGTACCTTTTATCTATCAGTATGAGAGCATATGTTACTTTGGCTTGAGAAAGACTGAAACAAGCAGTCGAAATGTTGCTGATGACACTGGGCTGAATAAACCACAGTTCTTTCCTTCATGAATATTAGAGTGCTGCCATGCTTTTTTCTACATATAGTTCAGTATATAGCTCTAAACACACTATTGACAATAGGAACATCCATAACTGTATTAAATACCTATTTTGGCCTCTTTGCTTCCATAAAACTGAACTCTTAGTGGAGTGAATGTCTGTTCAGCTTCTCTCCTTTGGTGTAATGAATTCTAGCAGCTCCAGATATGGAATTTCCAAGACAGGCTGAGTGTGAGGCTGGCTGTAATTGGTCAAGACTCCTGCTCAGTGTGAGACTGGCTGTGATTGGTTAAGACTCCTGGGCAGTGACAACAGCTTAACTCTATGCTTTCTGTTAATAATTGTGCTGTGTCATTGAGCTTACCTTACAGTCATATAATAAATCCTAAAGGCATATTATCTTTTCTGCCTCTGTGAACACAATATATAACTATTACATGACATCCAAAAACATAAAGTCACAGTAAATAACTCTGTTTTTGTCTTTAACATTACCTCCAAAAAGCGCAGCACCTCAATGAAACACGTGGAAAAACACACAAAATAACCACCAAAAAAAAGAAAAATCCACGTTTTATAAACATATAAATCACCAATTTTATTAAAGTTTATTAATTATCAACATAGTATAAAATTCATGAAATAATCACAGCAGTTAAAAAACAAGACCCTTTGTTACAGCAATGGAAAAGCCGCTGTCACACATGGGCATCCAATCGTAATAATCACATTAGCCGACCCTGAAATGGGATTACATAACATAGTATGACCTATAACAGTACATAGGAAAGTTTCCACTGATATCTCAATTGAAGTATTAAACCCGGGGACCAAGTGATGGCCGCCGGTTACATAATTGGATTGTATTGTACTGCTGTCGCTATAGACTTACATTAAAGAGGACCTTTATTACCCTAAAAAATCTGAACTAAGTATACAGACATGGAGAGCAGCACCCAGGGATCTCCCTGCACTTACTATTATCCCTGGGCGCCGCTTCGTTCTCCCGGTATGGGCTCCGGTAACTTCAGCTCTTCGGCTCAACTGGGAGGAGCCTGCTCTTCCTCTCCTGGGCGTTTCCTTCTTCCAGGCTGTAGCGCTGACCAACCGCAGCGCTTAGCTCATAGCCTGGGAGGTTTTCTTCTCCCAAGCTATGAGCTGAGCGCTGCGGTTGGTCAGCGCTACAGCCTGGAAGAAGGAGACGCCCAGGAGAGGAAGAGCCGTCTCCTCCCAGTTGAGCCGAAGAGCTGAAGTTACCGGAGCCTATAGGGATAATAGTAAGTGCAGGGAGATCCATGGGCGCCGCTCTCCATGTCTGTATACTTAGTTTAGATTTGTTAGGGTAATGAAAGGTCCTCTTTAAAGGACTAAATAGCCAGTCTTACATGACTCACCGGAAACCTACATATTGGCGCCGGTTTGTCAAGACATATTGTGTCTAACAGCAATGAGCAGATAAAAACCAATTCCAATAGTGGAGACCAACATCTGACAAGTCAAACAAACTCAGTATACTAATACACAATTGCAGGGAGAAATATATACATATAACAGTACTAGCGATTGTTACCCACGTGTAGAGAAGCGGCCCGTCAGTCAGCCCTGTTTTTTAACTGCTGTGATTATTTCATGAATTTAATACTATGTTGATAATTAATAAAATTTGTGATTTATATATTTATAAAACGTGGATTTTTCTTTTTTGGTGGTTATTTTGTCTTTAACATGTAAACATATGAACCATATTAAGGTTTTTAGCAGGCCTAGCTGTATAAACTTATAAGCGAGGACAGGACCTAGGACAGGTTTTAGCTGGCCAGCTACAGCATGGCCGGGGTAGACAACCAGCTTTGCAGCAGCCTGCCTGCCTGGGAGGTAGTGGTGCAGGGGTTCATGGAGGCAGAGGCAGTAGCAGTCAGTCAGTGCGGAGTGTTGGAGGGAAAATCACCTACTCGCCGGTGTGGCTGTTCTTTTTTTCAGCCGCCGGAGATGGTTAACATGGCCATATGTAGAATATGTGGGCATAAGCGTGGCCAGGGTGCCAATGTTCGCACCACGGCTCTGCGTCAACATATGCAGCATCACCATAAAGTGGCCTGGGAGAACTGTGGCTCCGATGTGGTGGTCCAGCCTGCCGCAGCAACTGCTGCATCACCCATAGGCACACACCCCATTGCAGGCAGTCAAGGTTCCACCACCTCAGCCGAAGTGAGCTGTCTGTCGGCCCATCGTCTGCTGGTCCTGATGCTCCTGGTCCTCCTACTCCTCGTCAGTCATTACATCAGCACTCAATCACCGAAGCGATTGCCAAAAGACAACTGTATGCCTGCCCACATCCAAAGGCGCAAAAGCTGAACCTGCTCCTGTCCAAGTTGCTGGTGCTGCATTCCCCTCCCTTTCCAAGTGGTGGACTCTGCACTTTTCAGAGAACTTAGGGCTTGTGCCAAGCTGAGTTGGAGAGTCCCAAGCCGTCATTTCTTTGCCAAAAGGCAGTACCAGCCCTGCACACACATTTAGAACAGAAGTTGGGCCAGTCCTTGAGCCTATTGGTGTCTGCCAAAGTGCACGCCAGCGCTGGCGTGTGGAGCTGTAACTACGGTCACGGACAATACATGTACTTAATGGCCCACTGGGTAAATGTGGTTCCTGCACATCCAAACCAGCAACTTGGCCAGGTGACGTCGCTTCCACCTCCACGTTGTTACGCCGTTGGTCCTGAGACAATGTCCGCCTCTTCCTCCTCATCCTCCACCGTAGGGAAAAATCGATAGGAGTACTCCCCTGTGTAACTTCAATGTCAGCCAGTGGCAGCTCATGAGTGACACCTGCCGTTTCCTCAGGCTCTTTGAGGAGGCCAGTTATTTGTCAGTTGCCAGGGATACGGGATGAACAACATCATTCCATTGTGATGGAGATATGGACATCATTCTTAAATCAGTTAAGAAGGCTCCCATATACTTCAGCTCTCAGACAACACCTTATCTTCTCCAAAGCACAAAGGTTCCATCCTGATCAAGAGGACACGCCTCATTGCTACGTCATATATGCTATGCTGCTGTTAGTAAGGAATCCATTACAAGATTGCGCCTACAGTTAGATATTTACATAGTTCACATACCAGAGTTAGTAAAACAATGCGCAATGCACAGATGTGCATCTCTTCTTATTTCTTCAGTGTTATCTCTTCTTATTTTTATATTCTAGCCAATGTAACAATGTCATGAGCCTCAGGGGGAATGCCCCTCTGATGGTCTTATAAGCTGCTATACTTTCTTGAATAAACAAGAATTCACTTTGACCCCATTGTGTGTATGTGTCACTGTTATTTTTTTCCGTGTACGTGAAATCTTTGGATTGCTATTAATTTGGAGCAGTAGAGCAAACATAATCAGCCCCGATTGAGGCCATCTTCGACAATTGATTCATTTCCTGAATCAGATGGTGGTAACAATGACTGGTCAGGGGACAGGAGACATGGCAACTAGATCTCACGGCCACATGAGCCCTGTGGGGGCTGAACTGGAAAAGGAGGAGGACTTTGAAGCACAGGCAATGATTTGCGAAATGAGTGGTTTTTCTACTCAGCTGACAGGAGAGGAGGAGCAGGAGCAGCCAGAGGAGTTACAGGCCGATGAGAAAGAGGAGACAGAGGACCCAGACACACTGTGGCAGTATACCGGTGGGTCTGAATCGTGAATATCTGTTTGATTAATGTACCCATCCATTTATGTGCCTTTACATTCTGGGTTGTTTGATTTTAACTTTAACTTGTATTATACTATCGTGGTAATTTGATTTTAATCAGATTTCTCTATTTTCTCTATTTTTTCTTCAGTAGCAGGTGGTGACGCCCGCAAAGCACGCCCCATGGTCCCTTATCTACATATTACCCGTTTTTTTGGATCCTCTATATGCCTATTATATCTTATATAATGAATCTGCTTTACTGTAGCGGGGGTGGGTGAATATATTTCTCATGCCCTAATTGTCATTTATTCTTGAATTGGAATAGGCTATATATATATATATATATATATATATATATATACACACACTCACCTAAAGAATTATTAGGAACACCATACTAATACGGTGTTGGACCCCCTTTTACCTTCAGAACTGCCTTAATTCTATGTGGCATTTATTCCACAAGGTGCTGATAGCATTCTTTAGAAATGTTGGCCCATATTGATAGGATAGCATCTTGCAGTTGATGGAGATTTGAGGGATGCACATCCAGGGCACGAAGCTCCCATTCCACCACATCCCAAAGATGCTCTATTGGGTTGAGATCTGGTGACTGTGGGGAGCATTTTAGTACAGTGAACTCATTGCCATATTCAAGAAACCAATTTGAAATGATTCGAGCTTTGTGACATGGTGCATTATCCTGCTGGAAGTAGCCATCAGAGGATGGGTACATGGTGGTCATGAAGGGATGGACATGGTCAGAAACAATGCTCAGGTAGCCAGTGGCATTTAAACAATGCCCAATTGGCACTAAGGGGCCTAAAGTGTGCCCAGAAAACATCCCCCACACCATTACACCACCACCACTAGCCTGCACAGTAGTAACAAGGCATGATGGTCACATGTTCTCATTCTGTTTACGCCAATTTCGGACTCTACCATTTGAATGTCTCAACAGAAATCGAGACTCATCAGACCAGTCAATATTTTTCCAGTCTTCAACAGTCCAATTTTGGGGAGCTCATGCAAATTGTAGCCTCTTTTTCCTATTTGTAGTGGAGATGAGTGGTACCCGGTGGGGTCTTCTGCTGTTGTAGCCCATCCGCCTCAAGGTTGTGTGTGTTGTGGCGTCACAAATGCTTTGCTGCATACCTCGGTTGTAATGAGTGGTTATTTCAGTCAACGTTGCTCTTCTATCAGCTTGAATCAGTCGTCCCATTCTCCTCTAGCATCAACAAGGCATTTTCGCCCACAGGACTGCCGCATGCTGGATGTTTTTCCCTTTTCACACCATTCTTTGTAAACCCTAGAAATGGTTGTGCGTGAAAATCCCAGTAACTGAGCAGATTGTGAAATACTTAGACCGGCCCGTCTGGCACCAACAACCATGCCACGCTCAAAATTGCTTAAATCACCTTTCTTTCCCATTCTGACATTCAGTTTGGAGTTCAGGAGATTGTCTTGACCAGGACCACACCCCTTAATGCATTGAAGCAACTGCCATGTGATTGGTTGACTAGATAATTGCATTAATGAGAAATAGAACAGGTGTTCCTAATAATTCTTTAGGTGAGTGTATATATATATAATTACCACCCTATTACACTAATATTGTGTTATACAAACATTATTACACACAATTTCTGACTCTGTGCGCTTCAGTATATTTTGCCCTTTGGGTATGCCCTTTTCTAATATGGCGCCCCCTTCTTCTTCTCTTCAAAATATATGCGCGGCATTGAGTTTCTATACATTCCCTTCCCTAACATGGCGCTTGCCGACTTTTCTGCTTCTGCGCATACGCAGCCCTGCACATCCTTCCGGCCATTCTGTCTAACGTTTTTACTGCTGAGACAGATAGGGGTCGGATCTTTCCAGCCCTCTAACCTATCAGGGGATCCCGCATCAAACTTAAGATGGCGCGGCCCTTCTCTGGCTACACGCCGGACAAGTGAATCCACACATGTACTACGGGTAAGCGCAACTTCCTGAAATATCTGTCCCAACTTTATTCTGCATTTGTGTCTGCTTCAGCCTAAATCATAAGGCCTATCACATATGCCACAGGTTTCTTTGATCGTTCGCAGCATCATCATGTAACTTTGTGCTCCTTGTACCTAGCATGCTTGATCTTGCTGGACTATGATGCGGTACCACATAGCGCATTTACTATGGGGTACACCATTTTAGCGTTCACATTTGGGCCTCCTGCCCTTTTTGGTAGCCCGGTATTAACACACGGAACATTCGCCCTTGTTATGCTGTTATATTTATACAGCATTATTCAGTTGGCACTACCTGCCTCTTCCTTATGTGGCTATATGTAAAGGCTTTATGTCAGTTGTATCTGTATTTAAACTACATATGCCTCTTTTTCAGGTAGCTATATGTAAAGGCTTTATGCTACGCCTTATGTATTCACATAGTTGTATCTGTATGTAAACTACATACGATGAATTCACATAGTGGTATTTGTATTTAAATTATACCTTCGTATTTATGGATTGTCTCATCACTTTGTATTTTATCAGCCTGATGAAAGGCTTATCACTAAGCCCGAAACGTCACCTGTAATATGTCTGGCTGAAATAAAAACTCATCAAGCATCAAAAAATGTACTGGAGTGCTGTCTAAATTTTGTAGTATACAGTGGAGATTGAGGCAGAGAGTCCCTCAGAGTCACTTGCAGAAGTGGCCCGGTGCATGCACACTTGCTTGCGTAGTGACAGCTGAATTGTCAGCATTCGGTAGAGGGATGACTTCTGGCTCTCCACCTTGTTGGACCCTCGCTACCGGTCCAAAATGGGTACCTTTTTTACACCCACTGATAGGAGGACAAACTGAAGAAGTACAGAGACATCCTAAGTAGTCAGTTTGCCGCCGCCTCACCCAAACCTTGACCAAAGAGACCGGTTTCTTCTGTCTACCTGCCTCAGCTAACTACTCTGATGCTGCCTCCCGCCTGATGCTACACATCTGATGCCATGTGCTCCTTCATTCAACCACCTTCGTCAGCGGGTACTGCTGCCACCACCTCCAGACTCTGTCATTCTGCCATTCTGTGGCCTCCTCATACTGCTGCCAACTTTATACTCTGTCATTGTACCACTCTGTGGTATCCTCCTGATGCTGATTCTGCCACCTCCAAACTGTCATTGTGCCCCTCTGTACTCTCCGCCTGATGCTGATGTCGCCACCTCTAGACTGTCATTGTGTCACTCTGTGGCCTCCTCATACTGCTGCCAACTCCACACTATGTAATTGTGCCACTCTGTCATCTCCTCATGCTGCTTCCAACTCACCATAGAAACATAGAATGTGTCGGCAGATAAGAACCATTTGGCCCATCTAGTCTGCCCAATATACTAAATACTATGAATAGCCCCTGGCCCTATCTTATATGAAGGATGGCCTTATGCCTATCCCATGCATGCTTAAACTCCTTCACTGTATTTGCAGCTACCATTTATGCAGGAAGGCTATTCTATGTGTCCACTACTCTCTCAGTAAAGTAATACTTCCTTATATTAGATTTAAATTGCCCCTCTAAAGGTTTAAAAGTATGTCCTCTTGTAGCAGTTTTTCTTCTTTTAAATATTCTCTCCTCTTTTACCGTGTTGATTCCCTTTATGTATTTAAAAGTTTCTATCATATCCCCTCTGTCTCTTCTTACTTCCAAGCTATACATGTTAAGGTCCTTTAACCTTTCCTGGTAAGTTGTGTCCTGCAATCCATGTACTAGTTTAGTAGCTCTTCTCTAAACTCTCTCCAACGTTTTAATATCCTTCTGCAGATATGATCTCCAGTACTGCACACAATACTCCCAATGAGGTCTCCCTAGTGCTCTGTAGAGCGGCACGAGCACCTCCCTCTTTCTACTGTTAATGCCTCTCCCTATACACCCAAGCATTCTGATGGCATTACCTGCTGCTCTATGACATTGTCTGCCCACCTTTAGGTCGTCTGATATAATGACCCCTAAATCTCTTTCCTCAGATACTGAGGTTAGTACTGTATCACTGATTTTATATTCTGCTCTTGGCTTTTTAGGCCCCAGGTGCATCTTGCACTTATCGACATAAAATTTTGGTTGCCAGATTTTTGACCATTCCTCTAGTTTTCCTAAATCCTTTTCAATTGGGTGTATCCCTCCAAGAACATCAACCCTGTTACAAATCTTTGTGTCATCAGCAAAAAGACACACCTTACCATTGAGGCCTTCTGCAATTTCGCCGATAAAGATATTAAATAATATTGATCCCAGAACAGACCCCTGAGGTACCCCACTGGTAACAATACCATGGTCTGAATATACTCCATTGACTACAACCCTCTGTTTTCTGTCCTTCAGCCACTGCCTAATCCATTCAACAATATGTGAGTCCAAGCTCAAAGACTGCAGTTTATTGATAAGCCTTCTTTATGGGACAGTATCAAAAGCCTTACTAAAGTCCAGATAAATGTCTACTGCACCTCCACCATCTATTATTTTAGTCACCCAATCAAAAAAGTCAATAAATATATATCATAGGGCCACTGTGTGGCCTTCTCATGCTGTTCCCACCCTCCCCACTTCATGACTTTTTCCTTTCGGTCTGGCTGACATTATCATTTATTTGACCCTTCTGATCTGTCAGAAGGAAGGAAAAAGCCACACAACGGATCCTGTCTGTGTAGCAGCTGTAAGGCCTGTATGGTCCCATCAGAATTGGCCTACAATTTGGTAGCCAAAAGCAGGAGTGGGTACAATACTGATGGATTATTGAGCAAATGCTGACCGAGTCAAGGCGGATGCTCCCCAGACAGGATCCGATTTTTGTTGGTTATTGTTCTGATGGATCAGAGGAAGGGCAACTTACTGCTGACATCCTCTCCACTCTGTCGGGGGGGCTCTACTTTTATAAGCGGTTAATAGAACAGGTTCTGTAGACATCTATGTTGAATCCGCTGACGAGGGTGTAAAAGGAGTGCACTTCTTCTTAACGCTAACATAGACCTGTAAGGCTGAGTTAATACTTGAGTTATTTGGTCAGTTTTGGCTCCGTGACTGTCCAAATAAGTGAAATGTGCAGTGATTCTAATAGTGGCGCCTGTCATCTGCATGTCAGGTTGTATCGGAGTGCCTCTTCCTTGTCATTTTTTGCAGCACTTGCACTTTTTTTTACAAGTAAATATACATAAAAGAATGTATCCTAACAATTTTTCCTCTAAAATCGATTTTATCTTCGGCTTTGTGTGTATTATTGTCAGTCTGTAAATGTGGTGTACTACTCAGACAACATCGTTCCCAGCAGCAACCTGGGAGAACAAGATGCATCCAGACATCCTCCCCATGCTGTTACTGAACCATTTCAGTGGTGTTTCCATCAATTTCTGACCTTTTCCTCAAAACCAAACACCCTCCCCTCTTCAGAGCAGGGGTGCCTGGTTTAATGCTCTGGTTCTCCCATTGACTTCCATTGTTCTTGGTTGCTCTGTAGAGCACCTGAGCATCCCAAAGTGTTCTACTCGAGCACCAGAGCACCCGAGGACTTTGGTGCTCAATCAACACTAATCCTCACCCATAACTATTTCTCTTTTGAGAAGGAGATATATTTACAGTGCACTGGGACCGCCATGGGCAGTAAAATCGCACCACAATATGCAAATCTCTTAATGGCAAAACTGGAAAATGACTTTTTGGTATTCTGCCCCAAAAAAACCCTTGACCTACTTCAGCCTTCAGTTTTATTAATGGCATCCTAATAATCTGGACCGACTCTGAACATGAACTGATAAAATGTCATGAACAATTCATTCCACCATAAAATAAGGATGACCGACTAAGAACAATCGTCCCAGATCCCCCCTTACTACCTTACCGACAACCTCCAAATCTAAGGAATATTTTCAGATCATGGCCATGTACCACAGAAAATGGAATTCATCCCTGTAATATTACAAACCGGATTCCAAAAAAGTTGGGACACTAAACAAATTGTGAATAAAAACTGAATGCAATGATGTGGAGATGGCAAATGTCAATATTTTATTTGTAATAGAACGTAGATGACAGATCAAACGTTTAATCCGAGTAAATGTATCATTTTAAAGGAAAAATATGTTGATTCAAAATTTCACAGTGTCAACAAATCCCAAATAAGTTGGAACAAGTAGCAATAAGAGGCTGGAAAAAGTAAATTTGAGCATAACGAAGAGCTGGAAGACCAATTAACACTAATTAGGTCAATTGGCAACATGATTGGGTATAAAAAGAGCTTCTCAGAGTGGCAGTGTCTCTCAGAAGCCAGGATGGGTAGAGGATCACCAATTCCCACAATGTTGAGCAGAAAGATAGTGGAGCAATATCAGAAAGGTGTTACCCAGCGAAAAATTGCAAAGACTTTGCATCTATTATCATCATCTGTGCATAACATCATCCGAAGATTCAGAGAATCTGGAACAATCTCTGTGCGTAAGGGTCAAGGCCGTAAAACCATACTGGATGCCCGTGATCTCCGGGCCCTTAAACGACACTGCACCACAAACAGGAATGCTACTGTAAAGGAAATCACAGAATGGGCTCAGGAATACTTCCAGAAACCATTGTCAGTGAACACAATCCACCGTGCCATCCGCCGTTGCCAGCTGAAACTCTACAGTGCAAAGGAGAAGCCATTTCTAAGCAAGATCCACAAGCTCAGGCGTTTTTACTGGGCCAGGGATAATTTAAAATGGAGTGTGGCAAAATGGAAGACTGTTCTGTGGTTAGACGAGTCACAAAGTTCTTTTTGGAAATCTGGGACGCCATGTCATCCGGACCAAAGAGGACAAGGACAACCCAAGTTGTTATCAACGCTCAGTTCAGAAGCCTGCATCTCTGATGGTATGGGGTTGCATGAGTGCGTGTGGCATGGGCAGCTTGCATGTCTGGAAAGGCACCAACAATGCAGAAAAATATATTCAGGATCTAGAACAACATATGCTGCCATCCAGACGTCATCTCTTTCAGGGAAGACCCTGCATTTTTCAACAAGATAATGCCAGACCACATTCTGCATCAATCACAACATCATGGCTGCGTAGGAGAAGGATCCGGGTACTGAAATGGCCAGTCTGCAGTCCAGATCTTTCACCTATGGAGAACATTTGGCGCATCATAAAGAGGAAGGTGCAACAAAGAAGGCCCAAGACGATTGAACAGTTAGAGGCTTGTATTAGACAAGAATGGGAGAGCATTCCTATTTCTAAACTTGAGAAACTGGTCTCCTCAGTCCCCAGACGTCTGTTGAGTGCTGTAAGAAGAAGGATTTTTTGGGGATTTGTTGACACCATGAAATTCTGAATCAACATACTGTATTTTTCCCTTAAAATGGTACATTTTCTCAGTTTAAACTTTTGCTCCGTGATTTATGTTCTATTCTAAATAAAATATTAGAAGTTGGCACCTCCACATCATTGTATTCAGTTTTTATTCACGATTTGTATAGTGTCCCAACTTTTTTGGAATCTGGTTTGTAGAAGATGCAAATCCTGTTCCCATATAACGACAACAGATAAGATCCGGATCCCCAACACACAGCAGGACGATAAGATCCGTGGGACATTCACATGTTCTACAGCTAATGTTGTTTTTCTGACTCTCTGCACTAAATGTCCTGTTGGGGCCCTCTAAGTTGGAGAAACAGGACAGAATCTCAATGCAAGGATGAGGTCCCACCGCCACACAATTAAAGAGAAGAAGCTACACTTTCCTGTGGCTAAGCATTTTTGTAGCCCAGGACACAATGAAGAACACATGTAAGTTCTTATATTGAAAGTTAACTTCAAATCCCAAAGAGCTAGAAGAATTTGGGAATACAAATTTATAACACTGCTTGACACTTTGAATACTGGACTGAATTTGTCCCCGGATTTATGACACACTACAAGATCTAAAGAGTCTTATATAGACATAGTCAGGGCACCAGGTCTCTGAGATAAAATCAATTTAGGGCTCGTTCACACAAACTTTTTTTGCTTTCCGTATACGGTCCGTATGCGGAACCATTCATTTCAATGTGTCCACAAAAAAACAGAATGTACTCTGTATGCATTCCGTTTCCGTATTTCTGTTTTTCCATTCTGCAACATTTTGAGTCAGGTCCTATTATTGTCTGCAAATCACGTTCAGTGGCTCCATTAAATTCAATGGGTCCATATAAAAAACGGAATGCATACGGAGCACATGTCCGTATGTCATCCATTTTTTGCGGATCCATGCTGTAGAAATGCTATGCCCAGCCCATTTTGCACATGTCTTTGGTGCAATGATTACAAAGTTCCTGTTTTTGCGGAAAACGTAACGGAAATGGAAACACAACGGATCCAAAATATGGAACAACAGATCCGTAAAAAATGGACCGCAAAACCATGCGATCGTGTGAACAAGTCCTTAGAGACCATAAAACTTTCATACCCCTTATCTGTAAGATGGTTAAGGACTCACTCTAAAGATCTTTGCTATTCTGTTGTTCTGTTGTTTTTCAAATGCCCATTCATTCCCACATGTCTCTTTTCTTATTGTATATATATATTGCTATTTCTTCATATATTCTTGTAGTACACCTGATGAAGGGACTGGTAATGTCTCGAAAGCTCGCTATGTAACATCATTACTTCTATTTTTGTCTGCCATTAAAAGGTATCAAACCTACAATACTCTTATTTTGTTTCTCTTAATGAGAGCACTAAAATTGTTCTGACTATACGGAAAAACAATAAAAACTGTTAATAATAACAAAAAGCAGAAGACATGTTAATCAGTAATATCAATTAAATATGCAAACAATAAAAAGAAATATAGATACACGATGACGATGCAGTAGACAGATAAAATAATAGGTATAAAATACAGAATGTAAGCTTACTGAGATGCAGCAGTTATATTCCAGCTGTGAAGAAAGCTGAGAATACGGGCAGTCACTCCAAACGATATGGATCCAGCGCTTTGGGCCTGGGTTTGATTCTGAATGGAAATTGTATGCTTGGTTTTCTTCATGTACTCCAGTTTCCTCTCACACTACGGATAGGAAACTTAGATTGTGAGCCCCATTGGGGACAGCTTGATGCTAATATCAGTAAAGCGTTGCAGAATAAATGTGTAAAATGAATAATAATATAAATCCCTGTGGTGGGCTATGAAGGAACCTCCCTCCTTTTCGGTCCAGCCTTCTGGGAAGTCTGACATTATTTAGGTTTTGACACACCTTCCCAAACGGCTGACCAATGTGGCAATATTAATCCAGGCGTTTTCTCACTGTATGACAGGGGCTGTGTGTGCATGTAAGTTCCATAATCTGAGTCGCCTCGTCCTGGTCATACAGACATCAAATATGATTGAGTTATTATTTCCAGAAGACCAGATCATGAATACCTGGAAATGCCTCCTGTCCAGTATGGTGTGTCTAGACTCTCCACAAAGCCCATATCAGGCTCAACACTATGAGGACAGAGTTATGGCTTCTGATATTGTTTCCGCTGGGTTAGCAGCTGACATGCCTGTGGTTGCCCCACATTTTTAGTGTCCTCTTCATTACTATGCCCATATGGCTTGTAATTAGCAGGCCAGTGATAAATGGAGCAACAAAACTGAATTCCCAAAAAGTAACTGATCTGCAAATCACTAGATATATTGAACCAATAAAGATATAAGTAGATAGCAAGTATCACACAAATACACAATAAGTATAAATAATCCAAGTTAGTTTATTAAGCAAAATCGATAACTACATGATTGACAACATGTTAAATATAGTTTAAAAACAAACAGGTCGGTGGAACATGATAGTGTGGATCAAAGATGTAAATAAAGTGCCAGTGCAATATGGGTTAGTACAATACATAAAGTATGTAACAAAAAAAACAATGTTGTGATAACTAACCAAACACTAAAATAAAGCCCAGATGTGGGTCATGAGGAGATAAGCAAATGCTGAATACATCACATGCAAACACATAAAAAAAGGTAATACTTAAATGAATAAAGCATATAGATACCAACCCAACTCCACACCATTAAAACCACCAGTCCACTCCACGATGCGCTGATATGGCGTTATTTGCTTATTTCCATTGAGATCCTCTAAGAGAGCATCTCTCAGAAACCCTTCAAACAGTTTACCCACAACAGATGTTTTTTTCCTGACAAGTTTTATGGTAACATTTTGCTTTGTGCCATTTTATGTGATTCGTCCGAAATAAATGGCAAACTGCTTGAATTTATTTCTGGGAAATATATTATTGAAATACATGAGAATTGTATAGCTCTGAGCTGTCACTGTATAATATTGAATGCCACACTGTAGAAACATACTCTATGGGATTTTTTTTTAGTACTTTTTGAGAAATATCCATTTCCAAGATCCGATGGGAGAAGAAGTTTATTTTAACGAGAAAGGAGAAATGGACACATACTATGTTATCAGCAATTTTGCTGTTCTAAGTTATAACCACTATGCATTCAAACATGTTGGAGTGTTCCACAAATCATCAAGAGAAGGAGAACAACTGGTTATTAAACGGTCCCCCCCATTTTGGAAGAAAAAAAAGGTAAGTTTCATCATCTTACTAGAAAATACTAGAACATTGAAATCAAGAATGAAAACACAAAAAAATCTAATATAATGGTGAAAGTACACAAAAGAATAAAGAGGAAAGGTGTAATTAAAGAGTAGAGTAACACTCTGTTCACATTTGTTTCATGCAAATTAAATTGGATCCAACACATGACATGAGAAATAGTAGAGTCTGCAAATTAGGCCCCTAATGATACCTCCATTGTGGAAGTGAATGTAGCAGAAAACAAAAAAAAATAAAGTATACCATTTATAGCAAATTGGAACAGTGATAGGGAAAATCCTAATCTTGGAGAATTCTAGTGACACATAGGTTACAAAGATTAGGATGATGTTAATCTCCAGGCAAAAATTCATCCAATAACTTACTTTGCGTAGAACCACCAGAGATGACACTGTAGTATTTCATGCACTTTGCCTGGTTGTGCAGCAGGTGGCAGTGTACCTGGCAGAGAGAGATCTTTAGATAGAATGGACTTACCATTCCACTCCCCCCCCTCCCTTTTGGGCAGAAGTGGGCTAAGCCTGTTTCCTACCAAGTGAGGGGTTTCCGGAAGATACAGTTGGAATTTAGAGTTGGAAGGAGATGAAACAACATGGTGCAGTGAGGGGAGCTCCCCCTCTGCAGCAGGACCCTGGGAAGCAGCTTAGAAAGCACCTTGCAATTTATGGACTGAGTATTGCGAGGGGGTCAACAGCAAAAGGCACCCCACACAAATTTACCAGTGATAAAATCCCATAACTAGACTAAAGTCAGAGATTAGCACAACAGAGAGATACAGCTAAGCATTCAAGTTCACCTGCCAGTCTACCCCAAAACCTGCTTGAGCAAGAGACAGATCAAATATTTTCTGGATGCAAGTTTATTCAAGTAAAACTGTTGAACTTTATCAAGTCTTGACTTGACTTATTCTCCACAAACAACTCTCTTCTTTGAATGCTATGGAGCCTAACCCTTGGGAGCAACAGTATGCAGGTAGGAGCACCTTGACACACAAACTATTCAGGCCACATCACCACTAGCGTTCCTGAACACAGGGACCCAATCGGCCCTGGGAGCGGCAAGTTTTAACACAGGCTTCAGACATCAAGGATGTTTATCTACAGTTACTGTAGTTCTTGCTTCTATAGTATAGTGAGAGTATGAAATGATTTCTGATGGTTTTTTAAGTGGTCAAAGGTGTCCAAGGTTATAGAAACAACTGAGTAGAAGATGCCATGATGCTTCTGAGTAGAATGTTGCTTCCAATGATGTCTGTGTTAGTTATGGAAAAAGCGTAGCCCAGCCAGCTCAGCTGTTTCCATAATCCCAACCACCTCCGGCCTCTGCCTACGATGGGTGTAAGGCTTGGTTGAGATGGTAAAATGCAGTAAGAACAAATTTATTTTGGGCCTTTAGGACCAAGTGTTTTTTCCCACCAGCTCTTTAATCATTACATATATTTATGGCATTGAGGTATTTTCTTGTTACACTTTTCTAGATTCCTGTGTCTAAATGTACTAAGGATTGTCTACCAGGAACTAGAAGAGTCATGAAGAAAGGAAACTATAAGTGTTGCTTTGAGTGTGTAAAGTGTCCAAAAGGAGAAATATCTAATGAGACAGGTGATGTTATTTTTCCCTAAAATATTTTACTGTATAATATGCTGCTGGCAGGGTCTGCTTTTAGCACTTGGACTGAACACCCCCAGTAAAAATACATTTACACTCACCTATAATCATGAAGATCATCAAGATTCCTTCCTTATAAGCAATGGTAATAATTGGTCAGTGTATTGCAGGCTGTTCAGTTTGTGGCCGCATTTTATTTATTTTTCTTTATATATTTTGCAGCAGTTCATTTATTGCTGTGATTTTCTGCAATTGCAACAAAATCACAGTGCTTTACCACAATATCAGAAAACTGTGGCAAAACTGTACTGTGGCACCGATGTAGATATACCAAGGAGCAAATTAAAGAACATGTCCCATTTTGGGGTTCATGAAAAGTGCATGATATACACTGACCACATATGTGTTTTGTGAATCCTTAATTTGCAGACTGCAAAATGGATACAGTAGTGTGAATGTAGCCTAAAGAGGTTTTCTGAGATTCTGATTTTTAAGATGTATCCTCAGGATAGCTCATCATTATCAGATTGTTGGGGGTCTAACTCCTGGGACCCCTGCCAATCAGCTGTCTGAGGAGGCCCCAGTAATCCATTGAAGAATGGGCCTGTACTGCCCGATAGGTCACTGAACTGCAAAATGTGATGTCAATGGCCTAGGAAGAAGTCACAGTGATCCAACCTCTTCTCACATCCAGCTGTGAGACCCCCGCTGATGTGATTCTGATGACCTATCCTACCAATCAACTTCACATTTTGAACCACAGTCAGGGAGAACACCTTCATATCCCCCAAAAGGAGGACATGTTACCTGGGACAGTGGATGATGATAATACAATATACAGAGTGGAAACCATAATCGAAATAACAGCATAAGAGGACATTACAGGAGGTATAAGAGGACAGAAATACAACTCCCAGCACACCCAATATGATATTATGTGATGTTATTCACTTCGGCCCCATTCACTATAATGGGGGCAGGCCAGAGGTCTGGCCGCAGTACGGAAAACATAGAAAATGTGCCCAGAGGTGCTCGGACAATATGCCGAGAGGTTTTTACGGCCGCCTCTCAAGCAGTGACAGTGGTGAGGTGGGGGGCAAAAGCCAGTGCCAGTAACAGCACAAGATGGTGGGTGGCAGTAGGAGCACATGGCAGCAGGAGTGTGACATCAGGCAGGTGGTAACATCCAAATAGTGGAGTAGGTGGCTAGAAAAAACGGTGGAATCCAGAATGATCTAGTCTGATGCATCAGACACTGGTTTGTGGAAATCCTCTCCACATTGGAGGAAAGGTGGAAAGGCGAGTTTATAACCCTAGCCGCACTAAACACCTGCTCTGATGCTACACTACTGGCCGGGCAGAAAAGCTTGTCCAGGGCAAAATCGTCCAGTTGTAGTCACAAATCAAGTGCCGTCCGAGTATGTTCACACCTGCTGGTTCAGGTTGTGCTTCATGACAATGAATATAGGGGACACACTACAAGTGAGGAGGAGTGCGCCAACGGTTCAAACGTAATTCCAAAACACCCAGAAAAAGCCAAAAGGCCCAGACAACCGTAATAATGTGCACATCCATGTAATGTAAAATCAATAAAGCAATATTATTAGACTACAAATACATACAGACACTTATTTAAAAATTGAATATAATAAACCATGTGCTGGAACAAATAAGACCAAACACAAACATAGTATCCAACAAAGTCCACAAATAAGGACATAAAATGTATAGCCCGAAACAATATAATATATAAACCCAACAAGAGATAAATAATGTGACATCTAATAGCATGAAATGATACCATAATTGCAATGTAGAGCTTGGGCTATAGGGATGGACCTGAGTTAATGAAGAAACGCCCCAAGTGTATCGCTGGTAAGTTCCAGCTTCCTCAGGGGTAAAGGTCTGTATGTAACAGAGCCCTATATATATCCAAATGATTAATGAATAACAATAATCCTGTGTATGTGAGAGAAAATATGATATCATGCTTCATTGCGTCCCAGGACATGCGCCGTGCCTGCTCAAGATGGCCTCAAAGAAGAAATATGAAAATGCAAACAGGAAGTAAACGTATTGGAGGTGGAGCACAATAGTAGACTAAGACTATGCGCAAGGCGGCCACCAGTGCTATGGGATATGTGATCCCAAGCAAGTCACGCGCATAAACGAAATGGAACGCACATGCATTCCACAACCGACGCCCGCATACCTGATACAATATAATCCATTACAAAACTGTTGTAGCATAGATCAAATATTAAACTGTACTTAATTGATTCCCTTTATCAACCATGCATGATTGATCTCAAACTATGTAGTATAGATCCATGATTATAAAGTACTGCATTCAAATAATATGAAAACTTGATAGAGTAGATGGTTAATTAAATATCATGATGTGCTGATAAATAAAAAGAATAATGATAAAAACCCCAAACCTCAAATGACCAGTATACAAAAAATAAGATAGTTGATATTTATAAATCATCAAGACACCATATCATCAACTAACGTGATCAATATTTACACAAAATTATTATAAAAAATAATATATATATATGACAAATATATAAAAATATATATATATATATATATATATATATATATATATATGTATATATTATAAAAAAATATATAATAATATATACTATAATGTATTGGTCAATAAATACTAACAAATTATTATTATAAATATATATTTTATGAGCCACATCCTAAATCACCATCCAATATATCATATATCATGGAGAATCTCATAAAAAATATCCAAAATTCATAAAAGTGCTTCACAAGAGAAAGTTCGTGATGCAGGGGATCAACAAGAAAAATAAAAAGTAAAAAAATAAAAAAAATAAAAATAAAATCAATCAAGCAAATGAATATGAAAGGAGGCTGCAGGTGAGGACATCAGACGAATGAAAAGGGCTCCAATGAATCTGTTATAAAGTGAAGTAAGTGGAATGTGTAGAAAATCCAAGGGTGCTTGAAAATACTACAGAAAAAGAGAAAAAAAAACATTAATAGAACAAGAAAAAAAATAAAAATGATTTTTTTTAATAATATAAAATACATATGTATATATGTAATTAAGTGTATAAAAGTGAATGCATGATTTAATTAATGATCCTTATGCTATGTGAGGTGATAGAATGCGAGTGATACCTTATCCTAATTCTGCATAAGGTGATAAAATGTGAGTAAGGAAACTGTGTGATATTATTATTATTATTATTATTATTATTATTATTATTATTATAACTAAAAAACTTTAAATCTTGAATTACCCATAATAACCTGTGAAAGTGAGTTCTTCATTCATCCCATTTCTTCATTTCATCCCATCTTCATTCATCCCAGTTCCTGGCTAGTTTGACCAACATATAATTTCCCACGTTTGCAAATAAGGGCATAGATGACATTTTGGGTGCGACAATTGATATACTTTTTGAGACAGATCTTTTGGATTAACAAAGTAGTCCGAGGCAATCATAAACTGACACATATTGCAATTGCCACAGGCCTAACTACCCTGTAGTCTGGTGCCTGTCTTTAGCTTCTGGGTAGATCTTTTAAAATGACTACGCACCAATTTATCACGTATATTGGGAGCTCTGTGTGCATGATCTTAGGTTGAAAATCAACATGATTTAGAAATTTAGAGTCAGAAAGTACGAGATATCGATGCGTATTCAATAATTTATATAGATCCTTCCAATGGTTGTTAAATCTAGTGATAAGTTGAACTTTTCTGTTTTGTATTCTATGTTTAGGTTTAAAAAGTTCTAAATGATTGGTTTTATAACCTGCTTCAAATGCCTGAGATACTACTTTCTTCGGGTACCCCCCAGAACGAAAACTTCTCTTGAAGCTTCTTGAAAATCTTTGACAGTTGTACAATTACGATGGAGTCTCAAAAATTGTCACTTAGGTATTCCTTTACGTAGATGATGTGGATGGAAGCTGTTATAGTGCAAAATATGGCAGTTTCCTTAGAGAACAAAGATGTCCGAACCTCCATGCCCTCCAAATGAATCCGTAAATACAAAAAATCAATTGATGTATCCAAAATCCTATGGGTCGGTGTGATGTTAAGATAATTGTTGTTTAGAGTTTTCACAAAATCATCACACTCTTCACGTGTACCCTGCCAAAAAATTTGAACATCGTCATTAAAACGATACCATCCAACAACATTCTTTTTGAAAAGGGGTGATGGGTATATGTGTGTCTCCTCCCACCAACCTATAAACAGGTTGGCGTAGGAGGGCGCATAATGCGCACCCATCGCAGTCCCTGAAACCTGTCTGTAAAAAGTACGGTCAAACAAAAAAGAATTGTGATGTAAAACAAACTCCAAAAGACTCACCAAAAAAGTATTATGTGCAGGGTCCCCATATGTAGATTTTATAAAAAAGTATTGGACTGCAGCAATCCTATAAACGTGCTATGTTGGAGTAGAGTGATTCAACATCACAAGTGAGAATCGAGATGTTAGGGGGAAGTTTGAGCTCCTGAAGATTCTCAATCAAATGCATGGAGTCTCTGAGATAGGAGTCAAGACCTAAAACAATCGGTTGCAAAAAGAAATCCAAATAAATATAATCTTGTTCACAAAAAACACTTATACCAGCCACTATAGGACATCCAAGAGGGTTGTTCAAATCTTTGTGTACCTTAGGAAGCATATAAAAGGTAGGTACCACTGGGTTTTTCACTTCCAAGAAGGTCATTTCTTTTTTGGTGATAATATTCATTTGTAATGCAGCCTGAAGGAGCCTAACAACCTTGGTCTTGAAAATCGATGTTGGATCTGTAGGTAAAGGAGTATAAAACTGGCGGTTTTCTAATTGTCTTTTAGCTTCCATCACATAAAGATGAATTAACACCACATTGCCTCCTTTGTCAGCATCCTTGATGATGAATAGTGTTGATCACGAATATTGGAATTGCGACTTTAAATCGCGAATACCGGCACTTAGAGAATTTGCGAATATTTAGAATATTGCAGAATATATTTGTAATTGCGAATATTATTATTTTTTTAAATACCAGTTAGTGTGAATTTTTATGCAAATTTTTTTTGTGAATTTTCGCAATCAAGAAAATAATGATTGGAGATCACGAATTCACGAATTCTAGAATATATGGAAAATATTCAGCCAAATATTTGTGAAATATCGCGAATTCGAATATTGCCTCCGCCGCTCTTTACTAAATCACTAAATTCGTCAAGTTTTTGTTTCCTACAGGATTTGGTTGTAGTCTCTTGATTTCCCATAGCATGGCCTTAAAGAATAGGTGAATGTTAGGGAAAGGACTAAGGGTAGGGCTGATGGTTGAGGATTTACGCAGTGTAAACTGCCATCTACCTGTCTCAGTCTCATTTTCCTTGAGAAGATCCATAAGATCCGTGAATACTTCTCTCTCATCATCAGAAAGCTGAAGTAAAATTGATGGTTGATCATAAAGTGAATTGAAACAAAGCTGTCTACAAAACAAATAAACTCAAATTTATCCAAGGTATTTCTAGGTGAAAAAGATAAACCCTTTTCCAATTCTGACTTTTCAACCTGTGAAAGTCCGTATGAAGAGAGATTGATAATCTTAAAGGAATGACCCTTAGTTATGATATCCCCAACTTGCTGTTTGGATACACTTAATGTTGTTGTAAATGCTTTTGTGAAAGGGAGGGTGGAAATTGTTCCCCCTCTAATTGCCTGGGGCTCTTTTTTTTGGATTTGCGTAATCCTTGCCTGACTCGGTGTCGTCGCTTGTTCCAGATAAAAATCATCACTAGTGTTGCTACCAGTGCAATTAGTCATATTAGTTGATGCCACATTATCATTTAGTCTTACAGAGGTACTATAATCTGGTCGTCCCTGTCTCAAACCTCGTGCATTGCCAGTATGTTTCCATTTGAATGCCTGCTGTTTTTATTATTATTGTTTTTATTTATGAGCGCATCATGATATTTAATTAACCATCTACTTTATCATTAGTGTTGAGCGAACAGTTCGAAAATCGTTCGGGTCCGTACCGAATTTTGGGGTGTCCGTGACACGGACCCGAACACGGACATTTTCAAAAAAGTTCGGGTCATGGCTGTTTTCTGGCACATGTTACTGGGCTGATAGGCGGCGGCCATTTTGGGACTTGTGGTGCTACAGCAAAAGCCTGCCACAACGTCCATTAATCTCATGTAATAGTCGATTTTTTCATAGATATACTACATCAGGGGTTTGGCTGTGCTTGTGTCACCCATGCTAACTGCAAAGATATTTAATATATCAGTGGTGAAACTGAAAGTAACCCACTTGGATAGCAAATCCCATGAATGTGCTGTTCCAGCTAGGATAGCCAGTGCCACTACTTTGTCCAATACTGTCAGCCAGAAATATTTTTTTTTTATGTGCCAGAAATATAAATTAGAAAAAGCTTTCACGTAATAATAAAATTATTCTGGTGTTAGACCAGAAGAAGCACTCCTGTTGTAATTAATACTGTAAAAAGACTTAGGCAATATTTCTCCCAGTGTGGGAAATTTATCTAGCAAAACTAGCATTTTAAAAATTCTGGTGTTCTGAAATACCAGCAGTCCTCTTGTAATTAATACCGCCAAAAGGCATTATATCGTCCAGTGTTGTAATTTTGGTGAAAAAAAGGCCAATTTAATCAATCTGGTGTTTGGTAGACCAAAAACACTAGGCCTCACGTTTTTACTCCTGTAAAAATGAATTATATCTCCCCGTGTGGGAATCTATGTACCAAAACTAGTATTTTAAAAATTCTGGTGTCCAATTTGCAGCAGTTTTCTTGTAAATATAACCGCCAAAAGGCATTATTGTCCAGTGTTGTAATTTTGGTGAAAAAAAGGCCAATTTAATCAATCAGGTGTTTGTTAGACCAGAAACACTAGGCCTCACGTTTTCACTCCTGTAAAAAGGAATTATATCTCCCCGTGTGGGAAACTATGTACCAAAACTAGCATATTAAAAATTCTGGTGTCCAATTTGCAGCAGTTTTCTTGTAATTAATACCGGAAAATGGAATTATATCTTCCAGTGTGGGAATTTATGTACACAAACTAGCATTATAAAAATTCTGGTGTCCAATTAGCAGCAGTGTTCTTGTAATTAATACCGCCAAAAGGCATTATTGTCCAGTGTTGCAATTTTGGTGAAAAAAAGGCCAATTTAATCATTCTGGTGTTTGTTAGACCAGAAACACTAGGCCTCACGTTTTTACTCCTGTAAAAAGGAATTATATCTCCCCGTGTGGGAACCTATGTACCAAAAGTAGCATTTTAAAAATTCTGGTGTCCAATTTGCTGCAGTTTTCTTGTAATTAATACCGGAAAAAGGATTTATATCTTCCAGTGTGGGAATTTATGTACACAAACTAGCATTATAAAAATTCTGGTGTCCAATTAGCAGCAGTGTTCTTGTAAGTAATACCGCCAAAAGGCATTATTGTCCAGTGTTGTAATTTTGGTGAAAAAAAAGGCCAATTTAATCAATCTGGTGTTTGGTAGACCAAAAACACTAGGCCTCACGTTTTTACTCATGTAAAAAGGAATTATATCTCTCCGTGTGGGAATCTATGTACCAAAACTAGCATTTTAAAAATTCTGGTGTCCAATTTGCAGCAGTTTTCTTGTAAATATAACCGCCAAAAGGCATTATTGTCCAGTGTTGTAATTTTGGTGAAAAAAAGGCCAATTTAATCAATCAGGTGTTTGTTAGACCAGAAACACTAGGCCTCACGTTTTCACTCCTGTAAAAAGGAATTATATCTCCCCGTGTGGGAACCTATGTACCAAAAGTAGCATTTTAAAAATTCTGGTGTCCAATTTGCTGCAGTTTTCTTGTAATTAATACCGGAAAAAGGATTTATATCTTCCAGTGTGGGAATTTATGTACACAAACTAGCATTATAAAAATTCTGGTGTCCAATTAGCAGCAGTGTTCTTGTAATTAATACCGCCAAAAGGCATTATTGTCCAGTGTTGTAATTTTGGTGAAAAAAGGCCAATTTAATCAATCTGGTGTTTGTTAGACCAGAAACACTAGGCCTCACGTTTTACTCCTGTAAAGGAATTATATCTCCCGTGTGGGAAGCTATGTACCAAAACTAGCATATTAAAAATTCTGGTGTCCAATTTGCAGCAGTTTTCTTGTAATTCATACCGGAAAAAGGAATTATATATTCCAGCGTGGGAATTTATGTACACAAACTAGCATTATAAAAATTCTGGTGTCCAATTAGCAGCAGTGTTCTTGTAATTAATACCGCCAAAAGGCATTATTGTCCAGTGTTGTAATTTTGGTGAAAAAAAAGGCCAATTTAATCAATCTGGTGTTTGTTAGACCAGAAACACTAGGCCTCACGTTTTTACTCTGTAAAAAGAAATTATATCTCCCCATGTGGGAAGCTATGTACCAAAACTAGCATATTAAAAATTCTGGTGTCCAATTTGCAGCAGTCTTCTTGTAATTAATACCGGAAAAAGGAATTATATCTTCCAGTGTGGGAATTTTCGGGCTAAAAAATAATATATTTTATTGTGGTGCGAGTTGAATCGCAACAATGAGGAAACATTCTATTAAGGGACGAGGACGCGGTCGTGGTGGTGTCCGTGGAGCCTCTGTTGCTGGCAGCGATATTTGGTGGGGCCCAATGCCGTTATGAGGATGGTAAGGCCTGAGCAGGTACAGGCATTAGTCGATTGGGTGGCCGACAGTGCTGCCAGCACGTTCACCACATTGTCTTCCGCCCAGTCTTCTGCGGAAAGCGCACAGGTGGCACCTGAAAACCAAGCCCATCAGTCTGTCACATCACCCCCATGCATATCAGGGAAACTGGCTGAGCCTCAAGTTATGCAGCAGTCTCTTATTCTGTTTGAAGACTCTGCTCCCACGGTTTTCCAGGGGCGTCCACCTAGCCCTTCCCCAGCGGTGGAAGACATTCCATGCACTGACGCACAACCACTTATGTATCCAGATGATGAGGACATGGGAATACCACCACAGCAGAGTGACCGGGTCTCTGATGATGACGAAACACTGGTGCCCACTGCCGCGTCTTATTGCAGTGTGCAGACTGAACAGGAGGAGGTCAGGGAGGAAGACTGGGTGGAAAGAGCGATGCAGAGGACGATGAGGTCTTAGACCCCACATGGACTGAAGGTCGTGCCGCTGACTTAAATAGTTCAGAGGAAGAGGCAGTGGTGAGACCGAGACAACAGCGAAGCTAAAGAGGAGCAGGGGGCAAAAGCAGAACAGCCGCCGTGATGACGATACGCCTCCCACAGAGGACAGCTTGTCCTTACCTCTGGGGAGCCTGGCACACATGAGCGATTACATGCTGCAGTGCCTGCGCAACGACAGCAGAGTTGCCCACATTTTAACGTGTGCTGACTACTGGGTGGCCACCCTGCTGGATCCACGGTACAAAGACAATGTGCCCACTTTACTTCCTGCACTGGAGCGTGATAGGAAGATGCGCGAGTACAAGCGCACACTGGTAGACGCGCTCCTGAGAGCATTCCCAACTGTCACAGGGGAACAGGTGGAAGGCCAAGGCCAAGGCAGAGGAGGAGCTAGAGGTCGCCCACGCAGCAGTGTCACGGCCAGCTCCTCTGAGGGCAGGGTTAGCATGGCAGAAATGTGGAAAAGTTTTGTCTCCACGCCACAGCTAACTGCCCCACCACCTGATACGGAACGTGTTAGCAGGAGGCAACATTTCACTAACATGGTTGAACAGTACGTCTGCACACAACTCCACGTACTGACGGATGGTTCGGCCCCATTCAACTTCTGGGTTTCCAAATTGTCCACGTGGCCAGAATTAGCATGTTATGCCTTGGAGGTGCTGGCCTGCCCGGCGGCCAGCGTTTTATCTGAACGTGTATTCAGCACGGCAGGGGCGTCATTACTGACAAACGCAGCCGCCTGTCCGCAGCCAACGTGGACAAGCTGACGTTTATAAAAATGAACCAGGCATGGATCCCACAAGACCTGACCCTCCCTTGTGCAGAGTAGTCCTTAATAACTGCCTTAAACCATGTTGTCTTGTACTCCTGGCCACTTCTTCATTGAAAAATCAATTTTGAAATTAAGTAGGATCTTGGGGTGCAACCCAGAGTTGAATGAACCTTCCGTCTGTCTGGGTGCCGGGGCCAAAGTACATGAAAGTGTCCTTCTCCTGTGCTGGGTGATATGAATGTTATACTTGTGCTGTCTGACATGTCTCCTTTGTGTGGGTGCAGGGGCCAAAGTCACTGAAGCGGCCTTCTCCTGTGGTGGCTGATATAAATGCCTGAATCTCTGCTGTGGGACCTCTCTCCTCTTTCTGGGTGCAGGGTCAAAGTCTCTAAAAGTGCCCTTCTCCTGTGGTGGTTGATGTGAAACTGATGCTTGTGCTATCTGACCTGTCTCCTCTGTGTCGGTGCTAAGGCCTAAGTCACTGAAAGCGGCCTTCTCCTGTGCTGGCTGATATAAATGCCTGAATCTCTGCTGTGGGACCTCTCTCCTCCGTCTGGGTGCAGGGGTCAAAGTCTCTAAAAGTGCCCTTCTCCTGTGGTGGTTGATGTGAAACTGATGCTTGTGCTATCTGACCTGTCTCCTCTGTGTCGGTGCTAAGGCCTAAGTCACTGAAGCGGCCTTCTCCTGTGCTGGCTGATATAAATGCCTGAATCTCTGCTGTGAAAACCTCTCTCCTCCGTCTGGGTGCAGGGGTCAAAGTCTCTCAAAGTGGCCTTCTCTTGTGCTGGGTGATGTGAAGCCTGAATGCTTTGTGCCCATCTGACATGGTTGCGGGGGTCCCATTAAATGGTGGCCCTACTCCTGTGGTGGGTGATCTAAATGCCTGATTCTCTGCTGTGTAGACCTCGTCTCCTCCGTCTGGGTGCTAGAGGTCTAAGTCTCTGCAAAGTGGCGCTTCTACTTGTGCTGGGTGATGTAAATGCTGAATCTCGCTGTGGGATCGCCATCTGATCATGGGTGCAGGGTCAAAGCCATCTAAATAGTGGCCTACTCCTGTGGTGGGTGATATGAAGCCTGATGCTTGTGCTGCTGAAACCTCTCTCCTCTGTCTGGGTGCTAGGTCCAAAGTCACTGAAGTGGCCTTCTCCTGTGGTGGTTGATATGAATGCCTGATTCCTTGCTGTGGGACCTCTCTCCTCTGTCTGGGTGCTGGTCCGAAATAAATGAGAGTGGCCTTCTCCGTTGGTGGTTGATATGATGCATGATTCCTTGCTGTGGGACCTGTCTCCTCTGTCTGGGTGCTGGTCCAAAATACATAGAGTGGCCTTCTCCAGTGGTGGATTGATATGGCGCATGATTCCTTGCTGTGGGACCTGTATCCTCCTGTCTGGGTGCTGGTCCGAAATAAATGAAGTGGCCTTCTCCGGTGGTGGTTGATATGACGCATGATTCCTTGCTGTAGGGACCTCTCCTCCATCTGTCTGGGTGCTGGTCCAAAATAAATGAGAAGTGGCCTTCTCGGTGGTGGGTTGATATGACGCATGATTCCTTGCTGTGGGACCTCTCTCCTCTGTCTGGGTGCTGGTCCAAAATACATGAAGTGGCCTTCTCCGGTGGTGGTTGATATGACGCATGATTCCTTGCTGTGGGACCTGTATCCTCTGTCTGGGTGCTGGTCCAAAATAAATGAGAGTGGCCTTCTCCGGTGGTGGTTGATATGACGCATGATTCCTTGCTGTGGGACCTGTCTCCTCTGTCTGGGTGCTGGTCCAAAATAAATGAGAGTGGCCTTCTCCGGTGGTGGTTGATATGACGCATGATTCCTTGCTGTGGGACCTCTCTCCTCTGTCTGGGTGCTGGTCCAAAATAAATGAGAGTGGCCTTTCTCCGTGGTGGTTGATATGACGCATGATTCCTTGCTGTGGGACCTGTATCCTCTGTCTGGGTGCTGGTCCAAAATAAATGAGAGTGGCCTTCTCCGGTGGTGGTTGATATGACGCATGATTCCTTGATGTGGGACCTCTTCCTCTGTCTGGGTGCTGGTCCAAAATAAATGAGAGTGGCCTTCTCCGGTGGTGGTTGATATGACGATGATTCCTTGATGTGGGACCTGTATCCTCTGTCTGGGTGCTGGGTCCAAAATAAATGAGAGTGGCCTTCTCCGGTGGTGGTTGATATGACGCATGATTCCTTGCTGTGGGACCTGCATCCTCTGATTCACAACTACCCAGACATGTCAGAGCTGCTGCATAAAGTGCGGGCCGTCTGTGCGCGCTTCCGGCGTTCACATCCTGCCGCTGCTCGCCTGTCAGCGCTACAGCGGAACTTCGGCCTTCCTGCTCACAGCCTAATATGCAACGTGCCCACCCGGTGGAACTCCACCTTGCACATGCTGGAGAGACTGTGCGAGCAGCAGCAGGCCATAGTGGAGTTTCAGCTGCAGCACGCACGTGTCAGTCGCACTGCGGAACAGCACCACTTCACCACCAATGATTGGGCCTCCATGCAAGACCTGTGTGCCCTGTTTCGAGTACGCCACCAACATGGCCAGTGGCGATGCCACTGTTATCAGCGTGACGATACCAATTCTATGTCTCCTAGAGAAAAAGCTTAGGGCGATGATGGAAGAGGAGGTGTGCCAGGGCCAGGAGGAGGAGGAGGGGGATGACGGGTCGTTTTTAGCACTTTCAGGCCAGTCTGTTAGAAGTGGCTCAGAGGGTGGTTTTTTGCAACAGCAGAGAGCAGGTACAAATGTGGCCAGCCAGGGACCACTACTGGAGGATGAGGAGGATGAGGAGAAGGTGGAGGAGGATGAGGATGAAGCAGGTTCACAGCGGGGTGGCACCCAGCACAGCGCAGGCACATCCCTAGTGCGTGGCTGGGGGGATACAGAGGATGATGACGATACGCCTCCCACAGAGGACAGCTTGTCCTTACCTCTGGGGAGCCTGGCACACATGAGCGATTACATGCTGCAGTGCCTGCGCAACGACAGCAGAGTTGCCCACATTTTAACGTGCGCTGACTACTGGGTGGCCACCCTGCTGGATCCACGGTACAAAGACAATGTGCCCACTTTACTTCCTGCACTGGAGCGTGATAGGAAGATGCGCGAGTACAAGCGCACACTGGTAGACAGCGCTCCTGAGAGCATTCCCAACTGTCACAGGGAACAGGTGGAAGGCCAAGGCCAAGGCAGAGGAGGAGCTAGAGGTCGCCCACGCAGCAGTGTCACGGCCAGCTCCTCTGAGGGCAGGGTTAGCATGGCAGAAATGTGGAAAAGTTTTGTCTCCACGCCACAGCTAACTGCCCCACCACCTGATACGGAACGTGTTAGCAGGAGGCAACATTTCACTAACATGGTTGAACAGTACGTCTGCACACAACTCCACGTACTGACGGATGGTTCGGCCCCATTCAACTTCTGGGTTTCCAAATTGTCCACGTGGCCAGAATTAGCATGTTATGCCTTGGAGGTGCTGGCCTGCCCGGCGGCCAGCGTTTTATCTGAACGTGTATTCAGCACGGCAGGGGCGTCATTACTGACAAACGCGGCCGCCTGTCCGCAGCCAACGTGGACAAGCTGACGTTTATAAAAATGAACCAGGCATGGATCCCACAAGACCTGACCCTCCCTTGTGCAGAGTAGTCCTTAATAACTGCCTTAAACCATGTTGTCTTGTACTCCTGGCCACTTCTTCATTGAAAAATCAATTTTGAAATTAAGTAGGATCTTGGGGTGCAACCCAGAGTTGAATGAACCTTCCGTCTGTCTGGGTGCCGGGGCCAAAGTACATGAAAGTGTCCTTCTCCTGTGCTGGGTGATATGAATGTTATACTTGTGCTGTCTGACATGTCTCCTTTGTGTGGGTGCAGGGGCCAAAGTCACTGAAAGCGGCCTTCTCCTGTGGTGGCTGATATAAATGCCTGAATCTCTGCTGTGGGACCTCTCTCCTCTTTCTGGGTGCAGTGGTCAAAGAAACAAAGGTGGCCTACTCCTGTGGTGGTTGATGTAAAACTGATGCTTGTGCTATCTGACCTGTCTCCTCTGTGTCGGTGCTAAGGCCTAAGTCACTGAAAGCGGCCTTCTCCTGTGCTGGCTGATATAAATGCCTGAATCTCTGCTGTGGGACCTCTCTCCTCTTTCTGGGTGCAGGGGTCAAAGTCTCTAAAGTGCCCTTCTCCTGTGGTGGTTGATGTGAAACTGATGCTTGTGCTATCTGACCTGTCTCCTCTGTGTCGGTGCTAAGGCCTAAGTCACTGAAAGCGGCCTTCTCCTGTGCTGGCTGATATAAATGCCTGAATCTCTGCTGTGGGACCTCTCTCCTCTTTCTGGGTGCAGGGGTCAAAGTCTCTAAAAGTGCCCTTCTCCTGTGGTGGTTGATGTGAAACTGATGCTGGTGGCTCCCATCTGAACTGATGGCTCTACTCCTGTGGTGGGTGATCTAAATGCCTGAATCTCTGCTGTGAAAACCTCTCTCTCTGTCTGGGTGCTGGTCGAAATCAATAAGTAGCCTTCTCGGTGGTGGTTGATATGATGCATGATTCCTTGCTGTGGGACCTGTCTCCTCTATCTAGGTGCAGGGTCAAAATACTAAAGTGGCCTTCTCCGTGGTGGTTGATATGAAGCATGATTCTTGCTGTGGACCTCTCCTCTGTCTGGTGCTGGTCCAAGTACATGAGTGGCCTTCTCGTGTGGTGGTTGATATGACGCCTGATTCCTTGCTGTGACCTCTCTCCTCTGTCTGGGTGCTGGTCCAAAATACATGAGAGTGGCCTTCTCCGGTGGTGGTTGATATGAGGCCTGATTCCTTGCTGTGGGACCTGTCTCCTCTGTCTGGGTGCTGGTCAAAATACATGAGAGTGGCCTTCTCGGTGGTGGTTGATATGACGCATGATTCCTTGCTGTGGGACCTGTATCCTCTGTCTGGGTGCTGGTCCAAAATAAATGAAGTGGCCTTCTCCGGTGGTGGTTGATATGACGCATGATTCCTTGCTGTGAGGACCTCTCTCCTCTGTCTGGGTGCTGGTCCAAAATAAATGAGAGTGGCCTTCTCCGGTGGTGGTTGATATGACGCATGATTCCTTGATGTAGGACCTCTCTCCTCTGTCTGGGTGCTGGTCCAAAATACATGAGAGTGGCCTTCTCCGGTGGTGGTTGATATGAAGCATGATTCCTTGCTGTGGGACCTGTATCCTCTGTCTGGGTGCTGGTCCAAAATAAATAGAGTGGCCTTCTCCGGTGGTGGTTGATATGACGCATGATTCCCTGCTGTGGGACCTCTCCTCTGTCTGGGTGCTGGTCCAAAATAAATGAGTGGCCTTCTCCGGTGGTGGTTGATATGACGCATGATTCCTTGATGTGGGACCTCTCTCCTCTGTCTGGGTGCTGGTCCAAAATACATGAGAGTGGCCTTCTCCGGTGGTGGTTGATATGAGGCATGATTCCTTGCTGTGGGACCTGTATCCTCTGTCTGGGTGCTGGTCCAAAATAAATGAGAGTGGCCTTCTCCGGTGGTGGTTGATATGACGCATGATTCCTTGCTGTGGACCTGTATCCTCTGTCTGGGTGCTGGTCCAAAATAAATGAGAGTGGCCTTCTCCGGTGGTGGTTGATATGACGCATGATTCCTTGCTGTGGGACCTGTCTCCTCTGTCTGGGTGCTGGTCCAAAATACATGAAGTGGCCTTCTCCGGTGGTGGTTGATATGACGCATGATTCCTTGCTGTGGGACCTGTCTCCTCTGTCTGGGTGCTGGTCCAAAATACATGAGAGTGGCCTTCTCCGGTGGTGGTTGATATGACGCATGATTCCTTGCTGTGGGACCTGTATCCTCTGTCTGGGTGCTGGTCCAAAATACATGAGAGTGGCCTTCTCCGGTGGTGGTTGATATGACGCATGATTCCTTGCTGTGGGACCTCTCTCCTCTGTCTGGGTGCTGGTCCAAAATACATGAGAGTGGCCTTCTCCGGTGGTGGTTGATATGACGCATGATTCCTTGCTGTGGGACCTGTATCCTCTGTCTGGGTGCTGGTCCAAAATACATGAGAGTGGCCTTCTCCGGTGGTGGTTGATATGAGGCATGATTCCTTGCTGTGGGACCTGTATCCTCTGTCTGGGTGCTGGTCCAAAATAAATGAGAGTGGCCTTCTCCGGTGGTGGTTGATATGACGCATGATTCCTTGATGTGGGACCTCTCTCCTCTGTCTGGGTGCTGGTCCAAAATACATGAGAGTGGCCTTCTCCGGTGGTGGTTGATATGAGGCATGATTCCTTGCTGTGGGACCTGTATCCTCTGTCTGGGTGCTGGTCCCAAATAAATGAGTGGCCTTCTCCGGTGGGGGTTGATATGACGCATGATTCCTTGATGTGGGACCTCTCTCCTCTGTCTGGGTGCTGGTCCAAAATACATGAGAGTGGCCTTCTCCGGTGGTGGTTGATATGACGCATGATTCCTTGCTGTGGGACCTGTATCCTCTGTCTGGGTGCTGGTCCCAAATAAATGAGAGTGGCCTTCTCCGGTGGTGGTTGATATGACGCATGATTCCTTGCTGTGGACCTCTCTCCTCTGTCTGGGTGCTGGTCCAAAATACATGAGAGTGGCCTTCTCCGGTGGTGGTTGATATGACGCATGATTCCTTGCTGTGGGACCTGTATCCTCTGTCTGGGTGCTGGTCCGAAATAAATGAGAGTGGCCTTCTCCAGTGGTGGGTGATATGACGCATGATTCCTTGCTGTGGGACCTCTCTCCAATTGATATTGGTTAATTTTTATTTATTTTATTTTAATTCATTTCCCTATCTACATTTGTTTGCAGGGGATTTACCTACATTTTGCTGCCTTTTGCAGCCCTCTAGCCCTTTCCGGGAGTCTTTTACAGCCTTTTTAGTGCCCAAAAGTTCGGGTCCCCATTGACTTCTATGGGGTTCGGGTTCGGGATGAAGTTCGGGTTGAGTTCGGATCACGAACCCGGACATTTTCCGGAAGTTCGGCCGAACCTCTCGAACCCGAACATCCAGGTGTTCGCTCATCTCTATTTATCATGTATTCATATTATTTGAATGCAGTACTTTATAATCACGGATCTATACTACATATGTTGATATCAATCATGCATGGTTGATAAAGGGGATCAATCAAGTACAGTTTAATATTTGATCTATGCTACAACAGTTTTGTTATGGATTATATTGGTATATCAGGTATTCAGGCGTTGGCTGTGGAACGCAAGTGCGTTCCATTTCGTTCATGTGCGTGACTTGCTTCGGATCACATGTCCCATACCACTGGTGGCCACCTTGCGCGTGCGCGGCGCATAGTCTTAGTGTTACTATTACGCTCGGGGTGGAATGCATTTGCATTCCACCTCCAATACATTTACTTCCTGTTTGCTTTTTCATATTTCCATATTGCGGCCATCTTGCGCAGGCACGGCGCATGTCCTGGGACGCAATGAAGCATGATATCATATTTTCTCTCACATACAGGTGATTATTTTTATTCATTCATCATTTGGATATATTAGGGCTCTGTTACATACAGATCTTTACCCTTGAGAAAGCTGGAACTTACTGGCGATATGCGTGGGGCGTCTGTTCATTGACTAAGGTCCATCCATTTAGCCCAAGCTCTACATTGCAATTATGGTATAATTTCATGCTATTAGATGTCACATTATTTATCTATTGTTGGGATTATATATTATATTGTTTCGGTCTTTACATTTTATGTCCTTATTTGTGGACTTTGGTGGATACTATGTTTGGTCTTATTTGTACCAGCACATGGTTTATTATATTCAATTTTCAAATAAGTGTCTGTATGTCTTTGTAGTCGAATAGAATTGCTTTATTGATTTTACATTACATGGATGTGCACATTATTACGGTTGTCTGGGCCTTTTGGCTTTTTCTGGATGTTCAGGTTTTGCCTCATGTCTTGCTGCTGCTGGGTGGTAGCTTCACTAGGTGGGTGAAGAACAGTCCCCATCAGAGATTTTAGACTTAAGTTGCTGCTGATGGAGCTGGTACTGCTCCCCCCCCCCTTCTCCAGCAGCCATGACAGTGGAACGTGAGCAGAGAGCCCCCCCCACCAGTCACGATGGGTGATGGCGCACATAGGCAGTGGCCAACTGACTATTTGGATATCTCTATAGTAGTTCAGTTTATCATTGCTCTCAGCGGGTGAAAAAAATGCCCCCATTTTGGACTAGTAGCGAGAGTCTAACATGGTGGAGAGCCACTAGTCATCCCTCTGCTTAATTGTGACTATTTGGCTGTCACTACGCAAGCAACCAAGCATGCATAAGTCATTTGTGCAAGAGGCTACAAGCCTCCATCTCCACTGCATACTGCCACTGTGTCTCGGGGTCATCTGCCTGGTCTTCCTCATCACCCACGTCCTCCTCCTGCTCCGTCCCTCCTGTCACTTCTGCATTGCTTGTGCGTAAATGTCCTCCTCCTCCAGTTCAGTCCCTACAGGGCTCAAGTGGCCATGAGATGTAGGTGCCAAATCTCCTGTCCCCTGGCCAGACAGATTTAGCAGTATCTGTTCCAGGATATGAAGCAGTGGAATGATGTTGTTCATCCCGTTGTCCTGGCAACTGAAAATTCTCCTCAAAGGGCCTGAGCAAACAGCAGTAGAGATGTGCCGAACTATTCGCTGGCGAACATCACTTGTTCACGTTCACTGCGGCGGGCGAACATATGCGATGTTCGGCCTGCCCCCAATACATCATCCTTGAGCAAAATTTAACCCTGTATCTCACAGTCAGCAGACACATTCCAGCCAATCAGCATACCCTCCCTCCCAGACCCTCCGACCTCCTATCAAAAAGCAAGGACAGCATCCATCTTAAATTCATTCTGCAGCTGGAGTGTTAGTTAGAGCAGGGAGAGTGCTGCTGCTGCTGCATTAATATAGGGATTCTAGGGAAAGTGTTAGCTACTAGTGTTCTGTGTCCACTCCAGTCATCAAAGACTCATCTGCTGTAAGGAGAGCATCCTTACAGCACCCCAAAAAGCCCTTTTTAGGGCTGGTACATCAATCTGTTTTTTATATATAGTTGCCTGCCCGTGTGTGAGTGGCCACTGGCCCATAGACTGTACTGTGTGCACACCACTCATATAGGGTGTCACAGTACCTTGCAGATAAAAAAAGTCATTTATTTTTACCCTTTAATATAATTGCATTTGCCTGCCAGTGTGTGTCAGGCCCACTTACTGTACTGTGCCCACTGCCCACCACTCATATAGGGTGACACAGTACCTTGCAGATAAAAAAATAATTTAATTTTTAAACTTTAATATAATGCATTTGCCTGCCAGTGTGTGTCAAGCCCTCTGACTGTACTGTGCCCACTGCCCACCACTCATATAGAGTGGCACAGTACCTTACAGATAAAGAAGACATATAATTTTTACCCTTTAATATAATTGCATTTGCCTGCCAGTGTGTGTCAGGCCCACAGAATGTACTGTGCCCACTGCCCACCACTCATATAGGGTGGCACAGTACCTTGCAGATTAAAAAAAAAGTCATTTAATTTTAACCCTTTAATATAATTGCATTTGCCTGCCAGTATGTGTCAGGCCCACTGACTGTACTGTGCCCACTACCAGTGCCCACCACTCATATCGGGTGGCACAGTACCTACTAATAAAAAAAAAAGACAGGCAGAGGCAAGCCACCCCGCAGGGGCCGTCGTGGTCCTTGATTTCCTTTGGCTCTAGAATAATGCCCACTGTTCAGAGGTAACGTACCCTGAACTCAAAAAATTCTGAGGACATAGTTGACTGGCTTACAAAGGACACCCAATCTTCTACAGCTTCCGCTCGGAACCTTGACGCACCATCCTCCTCCAGCTCAGCTTCGGGCACCTGTCAAGTTACCACTCGCCCGCCCGCCGCCACCACCAACATAGCACCACAGCCGCTTCACTTGATCTGTCAGATGAGTTACTTAAACATCAGTTGAAAGAAATGAGTGATGCGCAACCATTATTGCCAGAGGATGTAGATAACAGGAATATGTCTCAGTCAGGCAGCATTACACACATGGACGTATGGTGTGATGATGATGATGTTGTAACCGCTGCTACTTCCTTTGCTGAGTTGTCAGATACAAGTGAAGCGGTTGATTATGACGATGTGTCTGTGGATGTCACGTGGGTGCCCGCTCGAAGAGAAGAAGGACAGGGGGAAAGTTCAGATGGGGAGACGAGTTGGAAGCAGGGGAGGTCGTCGCAAGGAGCTAGTGGCACAGTCAGACAGCATGTATCGGCACCCGGGGTCAGCCAGACAGCACGCCAATCAACGCATGCTGTTGCCACCACCAGAATGCCATCATTGCAAAGCTCAGCAGTGTGGCATTTTTTTGTGTATCTGCCTCTGATAACAGCGATGCCATTTGCAACCTGTGCCAAAAGAAACTGAGTCGTGGAAAGTCCAACACCCACCTAGGTACAACTGCTTTGCGAAGGCACATGATCTGACATCACAAACGCCTATGGGATCAACACATGAATACAAGCAGCACACAAACTCAAAGCCACCATCCTCCTCCTGGTCCAGCATCTTCAGCCACGTCAACCACTGCTGTCCTCCTTGCCCCATCTCAACCAACCGCCACTCCGCCTCTCACCTTCAGCAGTTCCTGCTCATCTGCCCACAGTCAGGTGTCTGTCAATGAAATGTTTGAGCGTAAGAAGCAAATGTCACAGAGTCACCCCCTTTCCCGGCGTCTGACAGCTGGCTTGTCGGAACTCTTAGCCCACTACCAGTGCCCACCACTCATATCGGGTGGCACAGTACCTACTAATAAAAAAAAAAGACAGGCAGAGGCAAGCCACACTCGCAGGGGCCGTCGTGGTCCTTGATTTCCTTTGGCTCTAGAATAATGCCCACTGTTCAGAGGTAACGTACCCTGAACTCAAAAATTCTGAGGACATAGTTGACTGGCTTACAAAGGACACCCAATCTTCTACAGCTTCCGCTCGGAACCTTGACGCACCATCCTCCTCCAGCTCAGCTTCGGGCACCTGTCAAGTTACCACTCGCCCGCCCGCCGCCACCACCAACATAGCACCACAGCCGCTTCACTTGATCTGTCAGATGAGTTACTTAAACATCAGTTGAAAGAAATGAGTGATGCGCAACCATTATTGCCAGAGGATGTAGATAACAGGAATATGTCTCAGTCAGGCAGCATTACACACATGGACGTACGGTGTGATGATGATGATGTTGTAACCGCTGCTGCTTCCTTTGCTGAGTTGTCAGATACAAGTGAAGCGGTTGATTATGACGATGTGTCTGTGGATGTCACGTGGGTGCCCGCTCGAAGAGAAGAAGGACAGGGGGAAAGTTCAGATGGGGAGACGAGTTGGAAGCAGGGGAGGTCGTCGCAAGGAGCTAGTGGCACAGTCAGACAGCATGTATCGGCACCCGGGGTCAGCCAGACAGCACGCCAATCAACGCATGCTGTTGCCACCACCAGAATGCCATCATTGCAAAGCTCAGCAGTGTGGCATTTTTTTGTGTATCTGCCTCTGATAACAGCGATGCCATTTGCAACCTGTGCCAAAAGAAACTGAGTCGTGGAAAGTCCAACACCCACCTAGGTACAACTGCTTTGCGAAGGCACATGATCTGACATCACAAACGCCTATGGGATCAACACATGAATACAAGCAGCACATAAACTCAAAGCCACCATCCTCCTCCTGGTCCAGCATCTTCAGCCACGTCAACCACTGCTGTCCTCCTTGCCCCATCTCAACCAACCGCCACTCCGCCTCTCACCTTCAGCAGTTCCTGCTCATCTGCCCACAGTCAGGTGTCTGTCAATGAAATGTTTGAGCGTAAGAAGCCAATGTCACAGAGTCACCCCTTTCCCGGCGCCTGACAGCTGGCTTGTCGGAACTCTTAGCCCACTACCAGTGCCCACCACTCATATCGGGTGGCACAGTACCTACTAATAAAAAAAAAAGACAGGCAGAGGCAAGCCACACTCGCAGGGGCCGTCGTGGTCCTTGATTTCCTTTGGCTCTAGAATAATGCCCACTGTTCAGAGGTAACGTACTCTGAACTCAAAAATTCTGAGGACATAGTTGACTGGCTTACAAAGGACACCCAATCTTCTACAGCTTCCGCTCGGAACCTTGACGCACCATCCTCCTCCAGCTCAGCTTCGGGCACCTGTCAAGTTACCACTCGCCCGCCCGCCGCCACCACCAACATAGCACCACAGCCGCTTCACTTGATCTGTCAGATGAGTTACTTAAACATCAGTTGAAAGAAATGAGTGATGCGCAACCATTATTGCCAGAGGATGTAGATAACAGGAATATGTCTCAGTCAGGCAGCATTACACACATGGACGTACGGTGTGATGATGATGATGTTGTAACCGCTGCTGCTTCCTTTGCTGAGTTGTCAGATACAAGTGAAGCGGTTGATTATGACGATGTGTCTGTGGATGTCACGTGGGTGCCCGCTCGAAGAGAAGAAGGACAGGGGGAAAGTTCAGATGGGGAGACGAGTTGGAAGCAGGGGAGGTCGTCGCAAGGAGCTAGTGGCACAGTCAGACAGCATGTATCGGCACCCGGGGTCAGCCAGACAGCACGCCAATCAACGCATGCTGTTGCCACCACCAGAATGCCATCATTGCAAAGCTCAGCAGTGTGGCATTTTTTTGTGTATCTGCCTCTGATAACAGCGATGCCATTTGCAACCTGTGCCAAAAGAAACTGAGTCGTGGAAAGTCCAACACCCACCTAGGTACAACTGCTTTGCGAAGGCACATGATCTGACATCACAAACGCCTATGGGATCAACACATGAATACAAGCAGCACATAAACTCAAAGCCACCATCCTCCTCCTGGTCCAGCATCTTCAGCCACGTCAACCACTGCTGTCCTCCTTGCCCCATCTCAACCAACCGCCACTCCGCCTCTCACCTTCAGCAGTTCCTGCTCATCTGCCCACAGTCAGGTGTCTGTCAATGAAATGTTTGAGCGTAAGAAGCCAATGTCACAGAGTCACCCCCTTTCCCGGCGTCTGACAGCTGGCTTGTCGGAACTCTTAGCCCACTACCAGTGCCCACCACTCATATCGGGTGGCACAGTACCTACTAATAAAAAAAAAAGACAGGCAGAGGCAAGCCAGACCCGCAGGGGCCGTCGTGGTCCTTGATTTCCTTTGGCTCTAGAATAATGCCCACTGTTCAGAGGTAACGTACCCTGAACTCAAAAAATTCTGAGGACATAGTTGACTGGCTTACAAAGGACACCCAATCTTCTACAGCTTCCGCTCGGAACCTTGACGCACCATCCTCCTCCAGCTCAGCTTCGGGCACCTGTCAAGTTACCACTCGCCCGCCCGCCGCCACCACCAACATAGCACCACAGCCGCTTCACTTGATCTGTCAGATGAGTTACTTAAACATCAGTTGAAAGAAATGAGTGATGCGCAACCATTATTGCCAGAGGATGTAGACAACAGGAATATGTCTCAGTCAGGCAGCATTACACACATGGACGTACGGTGTGATGATGATGATGTTGTAACCGCTGCTGCTTCCTTTGCTGAGTTGTCAGATACAAGTGAAGCGGTTGATTATGACGATGTGTCTGTGGATGTCACGTGGGTGCCCGCTCGAAGAGAAGAAGGACAGGGGGAAAGTTCAGATGGGGAGACGAGTTGGAAGCAGGGGGAGGTCGTCGCAAGGAGCTAGTGGCACAGTCAGACAGCATGTATCGGCACCCGGGGTCATCCAGACAGCACGCCAATCAACGCATGCTGTTGCCACCACCAGAATGCCATCATTGCAAAGCTCAGCAGTGTGGCATTTTTTTTGTGTATCTGCCTCTGATAACAGCGATGCCATTTGCAACCTGTGCCAAAAGAAACTGAGTCGTGGAAAGTCCAACACCCACCTAGGTACAACTGCTTTGCGAAGGCACATGATCTGACATCACAAACGCCTATGGGATCAACACATGAATACAAGCAGCACATAAACTCAAAGCCACCATCCTCCTCCTGGTCCAGCATCTTCAGCCACGTCAACCACTGCTGTCCTCCTTGCCCCATCTCAACCAACCGCCACTCCGCCTCTCACCTTCAGCAGTTCCTGCTCATCTGCCCACAGTCAGGTGTCTGTCAATGAAATGTTTGAGCGTAAGAAGCCAATGTCACAGAGTCACCCCCTTTCCCGGCGTCTGACAGCTGGCTTGTCGGAACTCTTAGCCCACTACCAGTGCCCACCACTCATATCGGGTGGCACAGTACCTACTAATAAAAAAAAAAGACAGGCAGAGGCAAGCCACACTCGCAGGGGCCGTCGTGGTCCTTGATTTCCTTTGGCTCTAGAATAATGCCCACTGTTCAGAGGTAACGTACCCTGAACTCAAAAAATTCTGAGGACATAGTTGACTGGCTTACAAAGGACACCCAATCTTCTACAGCTTCCGCTCGGAACCTTGACGCACCATCCTCCTCCAGCTCAGCTTCGGGCACCTGTCAAGTTACCACTCGCCCGCCCGCCGCCACCACCAACATAGCACCACAGCCGCTTCACTTGATCTGTCAGATGAGTTACTTAAACATCAGTTGAAAGAAATGAGTGATGCGCAACCATTATTGCCAGAGGATGTAGATAACAGGAATATGTCTCAGTCAGGCAGCATTACACACATGGACGTACGGTGTGATGATGATGATGTTGTAACCGCTGCTGCTTCCTTTGCTGAGTTGTCAGATACAAGTGAAGCGGTTGATTATGACGATGTGTCTGTGGATGTCACGTGGGTGCCCGCTCGAAGAGAAGAAGAACAGGGGGAAAGTTCAGATGGGGAGACGCGTTGGAAGCAGGGGGAGGTCGTCGCAAGGAGTTAGTGGCACAGTCAGACAGCATGTATCGGCACCCGGGGTCAGCCAGACAGCACGCCAATCAACGCATGCTGTTGCCACCACCAGAATGCCATCATTGCAAAGCTCAGCAGTGTGGCATTTTTTTTGTGTATCTGCCTCTGATAACAGCGATGCCATTTGCAACCTGTGCCAAAAGAAACTGAGTCGTGGAAAGTCCAACACCCACCTAGGTACAACTGCTTTGCGAAGGCACATGATCTGACATCACAAACGCCTATGGGATCAACACATGAATACAAGCAGCACACAAACTCAAAGCCACCATCCTCCTCCTGGTCCAGCATCTTCAGCCACGTCAACCACTGCTGTCCTCCTTGCCCCATCTCAACCAACCGCCACTCCGCCTCTCACCTTCAGCAGTTCCTGCTCATCTGCCCACAGTCAGGTGTCTGTCAATGAAATGTTTGAGCGTAAGAAGCCAATGTCACAGAGTCACCCCCTTTCCCGGCGTCTGACAGCTGGCTTGTCGGAACTCTTAGCCCGTCAGCTTTTACCATACAAGCTGGTGGAAGGTACACGGCCGAAATTTTTTATTACAAAAGGCAAACCCCAACCTGTACTCTATTGTGGAAAAGGAAGTCATGGCATGTCTGGCACACAGTGTTGGGGCAAGGGTCCATCTGACCACTGACACCTGGTCTGGAAACCACGGTCAGGGCAGATATATCATGTACACTGCGCATTGGGTAAACCTGCTGACGTCTGCCAAGCATGGAATGCATGGCTCTGCAGCGGAGTTAGTGACACCGCCACCTCCTCTACTCCTCCGACTCCATCCTTTTCGCTAACCTCCTCGGCTGAGACCTCTTCTGCTGCTGCATCTTGCTCCACATGAACTGCATCCCCCCAGCTCCCCGGGGGCTATTCCACATCCCGGATACAACAGTGTCACGCCGTCTTGGGGTTGACTTGCCTGAAAGCAGAGAGTCACACCGGATCAGCACTCCTGTCCACCCTGAACGCACAGGTGGATCAGTGGCTGACCCCGCACCAACTGGAGATCGGCAAAGTGGTGTATGACAACGGAAGCTTTTGGCGGCATTGAATTTGGGCAAGTTGACACATGTGCCGTGCATGGCACATGTGTTGAATCTGATAGTACAACGCTTTGTGTATAAGTACCCAGGCTTACAGGACGTCCTCAAGCTGGCCAGGAAGGTTTGTGGCCATTTCAGGCGTTCCTACACGGCCATGGCGCACTTTTCCGATATTCAGCGGCGAAACAACATGTCAGTGAGGAGCTTGATTTGCAACAGCCCAACACATTGGAATTCAACACTCCTAATGTTCGACCACCTGCTCCAACAAGAGAAAGACATCAACTAGTATTTGTATGACCGGGGTGCTAGGACAGCCTCTGCTGAGCTGGGTATTTTTTTGCCATGTTACTGGATGCTCATGCGCATTGCCTGTAGGCTCATGCGTCCTTTTGAGGAGGTGACAAACCTAGTAAGTCACACCGAAGGCACCATCGGCGACCTCATCCCATTTGTTTTCTTCCTGGAGCGTGCCCTGCCAAGAGTTCTGGATCAGGCCGTAGATAAGTGTGAAGAGGAAGAGGAAGAGTTGAGGTCCCCATCACCACCAGAAACAGCCTTATCATCATCGCTTGCTGGACCTGCGGCAATGCTGGAAGAGGAGTCTGAGGAAGATGAGTCAGAGGAGGAATGTGGCTTTGAGGAGGAGGTAGACTAACCACAGCAGGCATCCTAGGGTGCTCGTTGTTGTCACCTATCTGGAACCCGTGATGTTGTACGTAGCTGGGGGAACAGACCTTCAATGAGATCAGTGAGGACAAGGAACGGGAAATGAGTAGCTCGGCATCCAACCTTGTGCAAATGGGGTCTTTCATGCTGTCATGCCTGTTGAGGGACCCTCGTATAAAAAGGCTGAAGGAAATGTTACCAAATTACCGGAAGTCGGAAAGGATGCAGCAATTCCAAAACAAGTTAAACAGTATGCTTTACACAGCTTATCAGGGTGATGTCACAACGGGAATCTAACAGGGGAAGAGGTGAAAGTAATACCCTTCCTACCACGACCACACTGGCAAGGACAGGACGCTTTACAGACGTGTTGTTGATGGAGGACATGCAGAGCTTTTTAAGTCCTATGCATCGCCAAAGCCCTTCGGGGGCCACTCTCAGAGAACGACAGGACCGACAGGTAGCAGACTACCTCGCCTTAACTGCAGATATCGATACTCTGAGGAGCGATGAACCCCTTGACTACTGGGTGTGCAGGCTTGACCTGTGGCCTGAGCTATCCCAATTTGCGATAGAACTTCTGGCCTGCCCCGCTTCAAGTGTCCTGTCAGAAAGGACCTTCAGCACAGCAGGAGGTATTGTCACTGGCAAGAGAAGTTGGCTAGGTCAAAAAAGTCTAGATTACCTCACCTTTATTAAGATGAATGAGGCGTGGATACCGAATGGAGTGACAGTGGGTTATACATTTGACTAAAAAAGGCCTGATGAGATGCCTTGGGCTAAAAATGGTCCCCACGCTGCTGTATTTAATCTCTGAATGCCGGATGACTTGCGTGACTTCTCCGCCACCAACTAGGGTTCAAGTCGCAATGTTTTAGTACACTTTCTGCCTGAAAAACATCAATTTTTCTGGCCAACAAAAATCCCTAATTTTTCAGGCATGTATACATGCCTAATTTTTCTGGCCTCTGGTGCTGCACTGTGGCTGCAAAAACAAAACAAAAAAAAGGCACATACATGTGTCAATTACCCTTCGTGATCGTTACCTTGTTGTGGTAAAGGGGCTTGCATATCACAATGAAGCAATCACCTCTATGAGTTTGTTGGCAATGTTGGCACACCCCAGATGATAAGGTCGTTGCTTCATTGTGAACAAACCAAAAGCGATCGGCTGGATAATTTTTCATAGAAAAAACATTAATTTTATTTGCGATCATCTAAGGTGATCAGTAAAGTCTACTAGGCCAACAAAGGCCCACACTGCAGAATCATTGTTTTCTGGGTCACTTAACTGTCACTGAACTACCTCAGTACGACCATAGGCTTTGAAAAACCGCTATTGCCTGCAATCTCCCAAACATGCGCACGAGCACAGTCATCACTACACCAAGATTGATGCATAGAGGAATAAAATTTATGTCATGAGTGTGTCAACTATAGACAACTTTTTGCGGTTGTCTAAAATCTATTTGATACACGTCCCCTGATAGGGGACGTAACAGGGATTAAACTGATAGGAATAGTACTACTTAACACACCACTCATATAGGGCGGCACAGTACATTGCACGGCGCACATGAAGTGCCCCAAATTGGAAGGAAGAGGACCGACCAATCATCTTTTTCCATCTCCCGGTTCCTAAAATCTATTCCATACACCGGCCCCTGATAGGGGACAAAACAGAGATTAAACTGGTAAGAACATATATTTTAAACGTAACAAAAAGAGGACAGCCTCTGCAGAGCTGGGTATTTTTTGGCCGTGTTACTGAACATTCATGCACAATGGCTGTAGGCTCATGCTTCCTTCTGCGGAGGTGACAAACCTGGTCAGTCAAACCCAAGGCAACATCATCGACCTAATCCCATATGCGTTTTTTTCTGGAGTGTGCCCTGCGAAGAGTGCTGGAACAGGCCATAGATGAGCATGAAGAGGAAGAGTTGTGGTCACCATCACCACCAGAAGAAGCCTTGTCGTCGTCTATTGTTGGACTTGCGGCAACGCAGAGAGAGGAGTCTGAAGAAAAGGAGTTAGAGGAGGAAAGTGGCTTTGAGGAGGTGGACGACAAACCACAGCAGGCATCCCAGGGGGCTTGTTGTCACCTCTCGGGGACCCTTGGTGTTGTAAGTGGCTGGGTGGAGGAAGAGACCTTCAATGACGTCAGTGAGAACAAGGAACGGGACATGGCTAGCTTGGTATCCAACCTTGTGCAAATGGGGAGTTTGCGGTTGTGCAAATGGACTGTTTGCGGTTGTTTGCAGTGCGTTAAACGGGGAGTTTGGTCTGTCAGAGTTTGGTCTGTCACTGTGAAGAGGGCGTAACCCTTACACTACCTGATCGATACAACATCATACCTGATCGTATACACACACTGGATGTTTTAAAGCACGTTATTCCAAACAATTTAGGAATGCTAGTTGATTTATGCCCTTTATGGATTAAAACCCGACTCTGCGTCAACTACGTAATTTTCCATGGGAGTTTTGCCATGGATCCTCCTCCGGCATGCCACAGTCCAAGTGATAGTCCCCTTGAAAAGACTTTTCCATCACTATTGTGGCCAGAAAGAGTCCCTGTGGGTTTTAAAATGCACCTGCCTATTGAAGTCTATGGTGGTTCGCGAACATTTGCGGAAGTACGCGTTCGCCCTTCGTGAACGGAAAATTTTATGTTTGCGACATCTCCAAACAGCAGGTGTGACACATGGGCTGCCACTGGCTCACGTCAACGTTACACAGGGGAGTGCTCCTGTCTGCCTGCATTATCAAGAAATCGGTTATGGCCTTCCTCTGCTCATATAGTCGGTCCAACATGTGGATGGTGGTGTTCCAATGGGTGGAAACGTCACATATGAGGTGATGTTGGGGAATGCCACTCTGCCTTTGCAGCACAAGAAGGGTGTGCTTTGCAGTGTAAGAGTTGCTGAAGTGCATGCACAGTTTCCTTATCATTTTTAAGAAGTCTTGCAGATGGGTGGAAGACTTCAGGAACCACTTTACAACCAGATCAACCAAGTATGCCATGCAGGGAGCATGGTTCAGCCCCCCTTGACGCAGCACCCACACAATGTTCTTCCCATTGTTGGTGACCACGGTTCCAATCTTAAGTTGGCGAGGAGACAGCCTCTTGAAGGTCGAGGAGTAGTTCCTCCCCGTTGTGACTCAGTTTTCCAAGGCAAACTAGGTGCACAACAACATGACACTGCCATGCCCTGCACATGTGGTATTCTGGAGGAGCACTCTTAATTGTGCCTTTAGTGGAGGCTGAGGACAAGGGAGAGGATTAGGAGGCAGTGGAGGACATTGGCACAGGACCCACAGCTTGAGAACACGGAAGCAGCAGTGCCATCATCTGGTCAAGTTACTGGTGTGGCTGGGCAGGAACCACATTTACTAGTGGGCTTTAAAGGATATTTATTGTAATGTCATCACTGCCATGAACTTTAGCAGACACCGACAGGTTTAAGGACTGACACTTCTTTTTATTCTGACTGCCTGATTATTCTGACTGCCTGATTGGAGTCGGGAAGGAATTTTTTCCCCTTAAGTGGGAAAAATTGGCTCTACCTCACAGGGTTTTTGCCTTTCTCTGGATCAACTTGCAGGAAACAGGTCGAACTGGATGGACAAATGTCTTTTTTCGGCCTTATATACTATGTTACTATGTTACTATGTTCTTCTGTTCGACCTACAGGTGCAAGGATGGTACTGCCTTTTTGGAGAAGTAACGACTGTTTGGGACTCTACACCTTGGCTCGGCACAAACCATCAGTTCACTGAAGGTCCACCACATGGAAAGGGAGCGACTGTAGCACCAGCAATTTGGCCAGGAGCACGTTCAGATTCTGCGCCGTTGGATGACTGCATGCATACTGTTGTCCATTTGCAATGACCTCTGGGATCATTTCTGACGTAATGACTGATGGGGCATAGGAGGAGCAGGGTAATCAGGACCAGTAGATGATGGGAAGAAAACACAGCTCCCTTCTGCTGAGGTGGTGGAGCCTTGACTTGCAGAAAAGGGGTGAGGGCCACTGGGTGATGCAACGGTTGCTGCCTCAGGCTGTACCACTACATTAAAACGAGCTCATCTAGAAAAAACAGGGGTGGCACTGCTCGACCCTAAAATGCTATGGTGCAAAGTCCAGAAAAAGAGGCGGTGGATGGAAAACTCACAGTCAATCTCAGTCACTGACAGTGGTGCTCAGCGTAGTGTTGTAGATACGAACTGATAATCTCTAACCAAGTAGAAACGTAAAGGAGGCGGCACTCACCATGACTTCTGAAGAAAATAATTACTTTATTGAAGATCCATCAAGGACGATACATCGGGCAAGTGGCGGACGGCTGATCACTGGTGCACAGAAAGGCGACGGCCGTTTCGTGGTCGAGCAGTGCCACCCCTGTTTTTTCTTGGTGAGCTTGCACTATTGTACGTCTTTTTCTGGGGTTGAGCACGCTGCACAGGACCCATTTTTAGAGGCCATGGCGACTGAACAAGAAACGCCCAGTCTGAACACAGGGCGAGAAGGGGTGGACGTTTTTTTTTTTTCTGAATGCAATACTCGTGATGCGCTACAATCACTGATACTCATACAAACAAATTGCTGTAGCGCTCACCTCCACCCTTTAGCTCTGGAAGCACGGATGAGAGACCCGAACCAGGTCCTTGCGGTATATTCATAGAAGAAAATCCAATCCAGCTTTCCTTAAAACCGATTTCTTTATTGATTTCTTGTATACGTAAAATCCATGGACAATGTCAGAGTACACACAAGGTGACGCGTTTCGGGCTTACAAATCAGTCTGATGAAGGGCATGATTTTGTAAGCCCGAAACGCGTCACCTTGTGTGTACTCTGACATTGTCCATGGATTTTACGTATACAAGAAATCAATAAAGAAATCGGTTTTAAGGAAAGCTGGATTGGATTTTCTTCTATGAATATGCTACAATCACTGAGTACGAGATCACTAGGAGAGTCGGGTCATGAATTTGGCCGATAAAGAAGTTCCTCTGTTCTGGACAGTTAACTCATTGCGTTCCAATAAAACCAGTGGCAGGGTCCCCAGGGGCCTGTGTATATTCAAAGAACTACGTCAATATGAAGAGGACAAAGCTTTTGCTAATGAATGGAGTGACCTCCATATGCAGTTTTCCCTGCAGATACTGCAAGTGGTATTGAAAAGGGATAAACACGAATATTCATCAGTGAGCGAGGAGCTAAAAAAAGCTAAATTGGAGTTATCTACACGACTCCCTGAAAGCCAATTTATATCATTTAAAAAAGGCTGAATAAAAAATTGGTTATTGTGCAGTCTGAAATAAAAGAAAGAAAAAAGGACAAATTTTTACGCGATAAGTGTGATTATGACAACGGAAAAGTGTTTGATTGGGGAAAGAGAAAACAACAAAAGAAAAGACGCCCCGCTAGAAGAAATAAATTGGACTTTTGGACCACTGATAGTGATTCAAGTATGTCTGATGAAGCTGCTAACAAACAGGAGAGTAAGCAACCTGGTGGCCCTTTAGAAGGAAGACAAGGAGAGGACGGCAAAGGAGAAAGAAAATCCACACGGAAGTCCACCCGAAGCAAGAAACAGGTCACCTGGCAGAGCAACGGCTGGGTCAGATAATAGACCTGAGAACAATCTGGTGATTAACTTGACTCAGTGTGACCTACCCCCTCCTTGTGTCACAGCCTTAAATAAGGGACTTGGTTTCTGTTTAACTGAAAAGTTTGATCCAAAAGGCTTTGAAGCTGATTTATTCAAAGTAATTCGTAAGCTGTTGTTGCATAAAGTGTACAGTGTCACCCCTCCTAAGGATAAATTAAGGAATCAAGGGGAGGTCCCAGTCACTACTACACCTTTTGGCCTTTGTACAACTGAGAAATATAATGAAGAGGAGTTAGCATGTCTTGAATTTCTGGCCGATTGTAGCCTCCAGCCTGACTCTGATCCCCCGTCTAGCAACGTGGGCTTCCGAGGAGGGGTCAAGTCCACTTATTGTCCCCCCCTTGCCCGCTAGGAGTAGCCTTGATCTCTTCTATAAGCAAGTGCTTAAAGATGTTAGGGCTCTGACATACCCCATCACAGAGTATTATTTGTCATATGAGGAATATACAGCTATTGTGTGGCTTGCTGGAAGGGATGACATTGTTGTGAAACCGGCCGACAAGGGGGGCAACATAGTGTTACTCACTAGGGATTACTACTTGACTGAGGCGAATAGACAGCTTGAGGATGTTTCTGTCTACCAAAGATTGAAGGGTGATCCTACACAGGACATTAGTGCTAAACTCACTGACATGCTGCGCAGACATGTGGAGTTAGATTTTTTACCCTGCAGTGTCTTGGAGCGGCTAGTGCCACAGTTCCCCAAACGACCTAACTGGTATTTTGTGCCAAAAGTGCACAAGTCGTTGAGTTGCCCCCCTGGCCGTCCAATTGTGGCAGGGATAGGGTCTGTCACCGAACCCCTGTCACAATATTTGGACTGGCTACTGAGGCCGCTTTTGCCTAGCGTACCGACCTATTTGAAAGACACCAACGCCTTTCTCAATGCGATTTTGGACTTTGAGTGGCAGGATGATTTTTCGTTGGTGTCACATGACATTGAAAGCCTGTACACCCGCATCCCACAGGATGCGGGTGTGCAGGCGGTAAAGCAGGTGTTGGTAACGCTGGCAAGCGCGAGCCTTTTGTATCTTTTGTAGGGGAGGCACTTGATTTTGTGCTTACTTTATGTTTGGGGAGCGATGGTACAGGCAGATCCTTGGCACTGCCATGGGGACCCCAGTGCCCTGCACTTTTGCGAATATCTATTTGGCAGTGTTTCAGGATTGTTATGTGTTCTCACTCTCCAACAGGTTTGCGCAGCATGTCAGGCTATACCTACACTACGTTGATGACGTGTTCGTGGTGTGGCAGGGATCGAGAACCACTTGTGAGGAGTATGTGAAATACCTAAACACCAATGACATGAATATGGTGTTTACTCTAAACTTCGGAGGTGATTGCCTCGAGTTTTTAGATGTACAGTTAAGGGTACAACATGGCAGGCTCCTCACCAGTACATATCGCAAGCCCACTGCCACCAATGCACTTTTACATTACGGCAGTTACCATCCTCAGGGTGTCAAACGAGCAGTCCCGTACGGACAGTTTGTCCGATTACGGCGCATCAATAATACCGATGTGGGATACGAGAGCCAGGCTGGTGAACTGAAAGACAGGCTACTGGCTAGAGGGTATCAGGAGACGGAGGTTGATAAGGCTAAGCAGAGAGCTGCACAACAGACGCAATCTAACCTATTGCATAGGAAGTCAGCTGAGAGAAGCCGGGATAAAGGCAGATTCGTGTTTGCGTTCAAGTACAGCCCAATGTCAGAGAGGGTCAAACAAGCTATACTACGTAATTGGGATATGCTAAAGAATGAGGAAGGTTTAAAAGAATATGTATCCAGTAGACCAATCATCACTTTTAAGCGTTGCAAGACTATAAAAGATAAATTGGTCCGAAGTAAATTTGTGGAGAATAGAGCAACTAACTGGCTTATGAGCAATAAACCCACCGGCAATTACAGGTGTGGGAATTGCTCATACTGCTCACAAATCAGACAGGGTAAGAATGTAAGTTTTGGTGGCCTCAATCACACGGTTAGACAGTTCATAAATTGCCGTACTAAGTACGTGATTTATGTAGTAACCTGTGGATGTGGTTCCTATTATATAGGGAAGACCATCCGTCCTATGTTCGAGAGGTTTCGTGAACATGTGAATTCAATTAGGACAGGAAAAGGATGCCCCAGGTTAATAGACCGCATCATGAAAAAACATCAGGGTATTTCCGAATGTTTGATGATTGCTGGCCTGGAGCATGTATGTAGTCCAGAGTTAGGAGGTGACAGACATAGAGACCTTTTGCGAAAAGAGGCAGCCTGGATAATCCGGGCAGAAGCAACAGGACCACTCGGCTTAAATGACCGAAACGAAATGAGCGTACTAATATGAGTTGTTTTAAAATGGGCCAGATGAAGCGCTAGCATGCGCGAAACGGCCGTCGCCTTTCTGTGCACCAGTGATCAGCCGTCCGCCCCTTGCCCGATGTATCGTCCTTGATGGATCTTCAATAAAGTAATTATTTTCTTCAGAAGTCATGGTGAGTGCCGCCTCCTTTACGTTTCTACTTGGTTAAAGATTACCACTACATTAAAACTACAGGTTTTCCCAGGCCACTTTTTGGTGACACTGCATGTGCCACCTGCTGCCCACTGATTTTGCAAATGGTCATCCTGACATCCTCTGGTGGCTTGATGAAAAATTGCTACACCACCGAGTATGGCATTTTCCCCCCACCACTCCTAGCGGACTGCTTGCCACCGCTGTCTTTCCAGACAGCTGGGCTCCAGCAGTCTACCCCGGGCATGTTTGGCTCCTGACCTCCCACTGCTGCCATCCTGCTGACTCACAGCCACTCTATGACCCTGCTGGCTCAGCCTATGCGTGATGTGCTAGCTGCCGCCCTCTTCTCCTGATTATGATGAAGCCCCCCGTTCACCCGACTCCCACGTGCGATCGGCCACATTATCGTCCACTACTGTCTGCATGTCACCCTCACCAGTCTCAGGATCAGGTGCCTGACCGCAACACCAGCTCCTGCACCACTCTCATCATCACTACTTGCCCACCTACCAGAAGAAGCAGCAGATCTCTCCTCCAGATCTTGGCTGGGCAGTAACTGCTTACTGTCCTCTAGAATCCCGTTCATGCTGAAAAGTGGAGCTGACCCGACAGCATATAATACTTTTCGAGCTGAGGGACAGAAAATGACAGAGACAGCTTTAGGACAAGTGGGGGCAAAGAGCTTGTTCCTAGAACATACCAACTAAGGTTTGCATCGGATGAACCCACCGACTCCTGGCTGGGGGTGTCTGATGTCACTTAAGATGAGGTAGAAGACCGAGTCAACTATTCAAAGAACGCTGGATTGCTGGTCAAGATGACACTTGCAGCTCATGCCTGTTTCTGCGACTGCTGTTGACACCCCACGCCTCTTTTGCTACTACTTCTGTCTGCTCTAGAAACATTTTGGCCACTGCGTGTTGCCTTAGAAGGGCCTGTCACTTTACTGTGTGAAAAATAAATTGCAAGGGGAAAAGAGCAATGCTATCAGACTGCAATTTCACCCCAGAAGCAAGGATGAATAGACACACTTTGATATATTTAAATTTAAAACACCCCAAAACTGTTTATATGAGACTGCAAATTCACCCAAAAGCAAGGATATATGGACATACTTTTATATATTTAAAGTTACTAAACCTGTATATGTTGTCCCTAATGCCCTAAAACTATTTCTAATTTACCTAATTAATCAATTGTATATTTTTCTTTTACTTTCACTTCCCTATGTGTTCACTGTGCGCTTACAACTCAGTTCTGATTAACCACTGATAGCTCAGCAGTGTACGGAGTGTGACATTTAAGAATGGCCGTGCTCCCCAGAGGATTACTAATTCTTGGCATACTACATGGGTACCCAGTACCCATGTACTATATCAGGATTAGCTGAGCGGGCTTCTGCTTTTGCCTGCTACGCTAAGCTTAGAGCCGACATGTAGTTCTCTTAGAAGAGCAGGCAGAAGCAGGAACCCACTTCGCTCAGCTAATCCTAGCATAGTACATGAGTGCAGGGTACCCATGTGCTATGTCAAGAGTTAGTAATCAATCTGGGGGCACGGGAAGAAGCAGCAGTATGTGTTCCTGCTTGTACACACAGCGCTGCTGCAGGCCCGTTGATAAAATGTGTACTCTGTATAAAGCTCAGCAGTCTACGAAGAACTCAGTTTTAAATGCACAGTGAATGGTGCACTTTAGGGAAGTAAAAGTATAAGAAAAATACAAAATTGATTAATAAAGTATATTAGAAATTGTTTTATTTGGGCATTAGTGACAACATATGAAAAGTTCATATGAAGGTTTAGTTACTCTTTAAAATCAACACAATTCAAAACTGGTTGTGTCGGACCGCAAATTCACCCCTAAAGCATAGATAAATGGAAATACTTTTATATATTTAAAATAAATACACCCCGAAACTGTTTGTATCAGACCACACTTTCACCCCAATAACAGATACTAGGATTACTGCAATTACTGTTTAAAACAACCTAAAATCTGTAGTAATAGATCACTATTAAATTGCTTCTATTTCCCAGGCTGTACACTCTCCTATCGGTCCCAGCTCTCTCCCTACAGTGTGGTTAATGCCTCCCCATCCTTTCCCTACACTATGAATAATCTGAAAAATGTTTTTTTTTTTGTTTTTTTGGGGGTTGTTTTTTTTGTGAATAAACTTTTCCCAAACACTGTCCCTAGTGCCTGCAACGTTCACTTCACTAAGTTCACTGTAAGTGGGATTTTTATAGGGCTGTGACATCACAGGGGCTGGCTATCTGCATATTGGCTGTCTGCATATCCTTGTGGGTGCTCCCACATTCCCGGGCTTCTTAATTTTACTTTGTAACATGTGCAGCAGCCATTTTAGAAAAAATTCAATTCACTACCATGAAGCGCGAGGAAATTTGACTTCAGGACGAATTACATTTTTCCTGGAATTCGGATCAAATTCCACTTTGTCAGCTTTGATTCGCTCATCTCTACTGGGAGCCATCTTTACTCATTTCATTAGAAGCAAATTGCAAAAGCTTTGAATTTGTTTGACAGACATGTTTCTCTGAAGATCATATGTGGTTTCAAAGTTATGGCTGACTCCTGCATAGTAAGAATTATTAAATACATTTATTTATTTGTTTTCTTTAAAGCAAAATTTTGCATTATAACACATTTCCATTTTCACAGGCAGCGTATCATGCCAAAGGTGTCCAGATGATCAATGGCCGTATGACTTGAACCAGTGTTTACCAAAACTCGTTGAAGTTCTGTCCTACAAAGATGACCCTAGAGTTCTTGTGGTCGCAATATTTTCAGTTTTATTTTTTGTTAAATCCTCACTGGCCTTAGGTATCTTCATTTTATTCAGAGACACTCCAGTTGTGAAAGCAAATAACAAGAACTTGAGCTTCATTCTCCTGGGTTCCATTATGTTGAGTTTCCTCTCTGTATTTTTGTTCCTGGGTCATCCTACACATGTCACCTGTATGCTTCGTCAGACTTCATTTGGGATCATCTTCTCAGTAGCTATCTCTTCTATTCTGGCTAAAACTATCATGGTTAACACAGCCTTCAAAGCCACCAAACCTGGAAGTTCCTGGAGAAAATGTATTGGTGTGAAAATTACAAACTCTGTTGTCTTCTGCTGTTCATTTCTTCAAGTTTTACTAAGTGTAATTTGGTTATCTACTTCTCCTCCATTCCCAGATATGAACACACAATTATATCAAGACAAAATCATCTTTCAGTGCAATGAAGGCTCAGTGATGGCCTTTTACATGCTTCTGGGTTATATAGGACTACTTGCAGTTGTTAGTTTCATTGTTGCTTTCTTGGCCAGAAATTTACCAGATAGTTTTAATGAAGCCAAAAACATCACATTCAGCATGTTGGTTGTCTGCAGTGTCTGGGTGGCTTTTATCCCAGCCTACATGAGTGTTACTGGGAAAAATACTGTTCTTGTAGAGATATTTGCTATAATAGCTTCAAGTTTTGGCATTTTAGGCTGCATATTCTTACCTAAATGTTATATTATATTGGTGAGGCCTGATTTAAACTCAAAAAGTAGATTAGCGAAATGGAGACAAAAACGTTAAATCAAGGTCAGTCTCTTAAGCAAATATACACATTATTAATTAAATTAAAATCATATTTATGTAAAGTGCTTATTTTACTGGATGCTAATGTACTGTACAACAATGAACCACTAGAATAAAAAAAAAATTCTGGGCACTTTTTTGTATTCTCTAAAAAGTTAATTATTATTATTATTATTATTGTTAATAATATCATTAGCATATAATCAATTCACATTAATGCTTCATTTATTATAATCCCCTGTTTTGGTGATGACACAAATCAAAGCTAAATTGTGTGTATTACTTCCCTTTATTTAAAGAGGTTGTCTGGGTTCAGAATGAATGAGTGGAGCATCAGAGCATTTCATGTTTCCGCCTCACAGTGATCCCGATGACCAAGAAGAGGTCCAGTTCACACTTCGAAAGTAATATTTTAGATTTATTATTTCGTCTACAAAAGCATGAGCGGTACGCTCACCTGGCTTTATGGCTGTAGAAGGCACAGACAACACCGGGACCTGGGCGTCAAGGCAAACTTGCAAAATAAAATGCAGGAGGTTCCAAAAAAAACGTGGCAACTTTTATTGTTTCAGTGCATTAAAAACCAGAAAAAACTGTCCATGTCTATGCGTTTTGGATCTAGTTATATTCATCATTATTCATGACAGAAAAAAGACTGCACAAGCTTGGATTACATATTTACAAGGGGGAGTTCATTCGGGGGGGGGGGGGCGCAATTGCTCTTATGATCAAGCATGTCATGTTGAGATGGATGCTATTGCTGGCTGCCTTTCTGTTCGAAAATATTCTAGCAACTTGTTACAAACAGCAAAAATGTGTGCATTAGGCACACCTCAAGCTGATTTAGTCTGTCCCAAAACTGGTCAAGATTATTCAAATAAATCCAAGAAGATGAGGGTGAATAGATCATCTTCAGTGTGTGTGACTAATTTTAGTTTAGAATATTCATGTATTTGCCAAATTGTTAGGAATCATTTGTCAGTTTTGCATTCTGAAGAGCAGTTGTCAAACATTGCCCGTGATGGCATTAAATGTGTTGCACGTAGGGCAACCAAGGTAGCAAACAAAGTTAGTTATTTTATGTTTCCACCTTCACCACCAACATCAGCACAGCCAGGAGGAAACGACAGCAGGCTGTTCTGAAACTCACCTGTTTGGGGGAAAAAAACACACCGCGCAGGGGCTATGGACGGGCATAGAACAACAGACCGATGAGTGGTTGGTGCCACTGAGCCGCAAGCCCGGCCTAGGGGCTGCGATAATGGGCGAAATCTTGTACCAGCTCTGGGCCTAGCCGGTTCGACACACATCCCTTGCCTGGCGCATGTGCTGAATTTGGTGGTGCAGAAATTCCTGAAGACCTGACAGTGAAAATCAATTCAGTTAATCCAGCTCTTAGATTCTGGTGGGACAAATTCACTTTTCTTGGTGCTCAAGGACCCCTGCAGCCTGACCTGCAGATGTGACAGGCAAATCATTTAAGTTTGTCGGTTAGATTGTTGGGTAACATTTCCACAGTTATCAGGACTTTTTATTATAAATCGTAACATAAACTATACAAGGAACATTTTAAAAAGAGAAAATTAACCCGACCACCCTACACCCACCCTTTCACTCAAACCATTCATTAATGCCCATTCACAAACTATTTACAAATTTACTTATAAACATATTTAAATAACTATAAGTCAGATAAACGAAATAAACAAACAAAACTATATACATGCCTTACCCTTAATTTAAAGGGCCAGTCATATGCAAGTGACTCGGAGGGTGGGTTACTGCACCAACATAGGCCAGGTACACAATTGTCCAGCCAGGGCACAGTTCTGGAGGAGGAAGAGAAGACACCGTGTTCACAGCAGAGTGGCACCCAAAGCAGCTCACGGCCATCACTTGAGCATGGCTGTGGGGATACAAAGGACACAGATGATACACCTCCCGCAGAGGACAGCTTGTTGTTGCATCTTGGCAGCCTGGCAAACATAAGCGACTACAGCTGCAGTGCCTACGCAACGACTGCTGAGTTGCTCACATTCTAACTTGTACAGATTATTGGGTGGCCACCCTGCTGGATCCCCATTACAAGGACAACGTGCCGTCCTCAATTCCGTCACTGAAGCGTGATCGGCAGAAGCCATCGCTGGTAGACACGCTGCTGAAGACATTCACACTTCACAATGGGGGCTAAGTGGTACCACAAGGCTAAAGCAGAGGAGGAGGAGAATGAAGTCGCCAATGCACCTGGGTCACCGCCAGCACCGCAGAAGGCAGGGTTTGCTTGGCCAAAATGTTGAAAAGCTTTGTCACCACACCACAACAATCAGCACCAGCAGCAGATATGGAACGTTTTAGCAAGAGGTAGCATTTCAGCAAAATGGTGGAATAGTATCAGTGCACAAGCCTACACGTACTGACTGATTAGTCTGCCCAGGGTCGTAGCTGCAGGGGAAGCAGGAAAGCGGCTGCTTTGGGGCCCTGACCCAGAAGGGGCCCATCCAGAAGGAGGAGGACTAAAAAACTTTGTCAGGGCCCCCTCAACAGTATTATACAATGAAACACTATACAGTGGCAGTATAGACAGTGTAGAAAACGGATGGAACAGATGCCGGGCCTGGTCTGAGAGAGCGTTCTTTAGTAGCCACAGGAATGGGGGCAACATGAAAGGAAGGTGTTCCGAAAAAATTACTGGGGAGGGGGGCCCTATTTAAAAATTTGCTGTTGGGTTCAGTCATTTCTAGCTCCACTGGGTCTGCCGCATTCAACTTCTGGGTCTTCAAATTGGGGACATGGCCTCAGCTTGACCTTTACGCCTTGGAGGTGCTGGCCTGCCCTGCAGCCAGTGTATTGTCTGGATGTGGGTTTTTGCACGGATGGGGGCGTTATCACAGACAAGCGCTGCCGCCTGTCCACAGCCAACGTGGACAATCTCACGTTCATTAAAAAGAACCAGTCATGGATCCCACAGGACTTGTTCGTACCTTATGCAAAATAGACATGTATACCAGCCTAAACCAACCATTGTTATACTGCAGAGCACTTACTCTTTGTTTTATTATCTATATATCCCAATGTTTTGGGGTTTACCCCAATTTATAATAAAACAGAAAGAAAAAGAAAGAAAACAAAACACATTGTTGTTGGCGACTACCTTTGGCTTCACAACCAAAAAGGCTTTTTGTCAGGCAACAATGTAACCCCCAATTGTAATGAATTAAGTTTCCTGTCTGTTATGCAGTGCAGGGGTACTTTGAAAGAAAGAATGGGTACAGATCACTGAACAATCTGAAGGCCACCTAATTTACTAAATATATATTTTCAAGTTAAGTATGCAGTGCAGGGATACTTTGAAAGAATGAAGGGGTGCAGATCACCCAACAATCCGAAGGCCACCTAATTAACTGAATATATTTCCAAGTCAGGTATATAGTGCTTTATGGCAAAAAAATAAATGTTTTTTTCAAACCCAATGTCCCAGTTGCATTTACTGATTTTATTTCAGATTTGCAGTGCAGGCCCCACAGGTACTTTATAGAGAAAAGTATATGATTTTTTTCACCCACAGTGAAACAGATGGATTTATTGGTTATTTTTTCTACTATCAGAGTTGCAGTGCAGGCAGAAAAGGGAGTTTATTGAAAAAAAATACATGATCATTTCACCCACAAATGAAACAGATGGATTTATATGATTTTATTTCACTATCACCGGTGCAGTGTAGGGCGCAAATGTACTTTGTGCCCAAAATTAAGTGTTTTTTTTCACTAACAATGTCACAGTTGTATTTATCAGAAATGCAGCGTAGGATCATAATGTGCTATCTAGCACAAAAACTGTGTTTTTTGCAAACATCTATGTAAATACAGTATGTTACGGTTTTATTGGAATATCAGAAATGCAGTGTAGGCCGCTAATGTGCTATCTAGCACAAAAACTGTGTTTTTTTTATGGCACCAATGCAAATGCAGTATATTCCGTTTTTTTTGGACTGTCAGAAACCAAGAATAGCACGCAAATTTGCTATCTAGCAGAAACAAATTAGCTTTCTTTATAGCAGCAAGGAAACTGCAGTATTTAACAGTTTTATTGGACTGCACAGATATGCAAACAAACTAATAATTTTCACTGCCAGGTATGCACCGCAGGCCGCAGGGGTATTTGAACGGTCAAAAAAGGGAATTTATCCTCCACTGAGCTACCAGAACAGAATTAAAGTAATGTCCCTGGCACACATTCAGTTCACATTCAGTTGCAAAAATGGCCGCCAATGCCCACTGAACTAGCATATGGATTAAAAGTTATTTTTATGTGTCAGTGGATGCAGGGCTGGTTACAAAAATGTAGCATAGCACCCTCAATAAACGTTGTTTGAAGATTGAACAACACCAAGTTCACCAGAATTCTTCCCTAATCTCTCCCTCACAGCAGCAGCAGCAGCAGCATCCTATCCCTACACTGAGAAGAGCAGAGTGACTTGCGGCACTATGTGACTCCAGCCAATATAGAGGCTGGGTCACATGCTGCACTTGGCCAATCACAGCCATGCCATTAGTAGGTATGGCTGTGATGGTTTCTAAGGGCAGACTAGTGAAATGCTTGTTGATTGGCTGCCCTGCAGCCTTTCAAAAAGTGCCGAGAATTCGCTGAACACCGAACTCGAACCCAAACTTTAACGGAAATGTCCGGGTTCAATCTTCAAACAATGACCCAGCCCTGAGCCCAGTGACACAGAAAAATAAGTTTTAAACCATCTGCTAGTTCGGTGGGCGTTGGCGGCCATTTTTGCAAGTGCAGTGACCTTGCAACTGATGTGAACTGCATGTGTGCCAGGGACATTACTTTAGTTCTGTTCTGGTAGCAGACAAATTTCCTTTTTTGGCCGTTCAAGTACCCCTGCGCCCTGCAGTGTATACCTGGCAGTGAACATTATTAAATTACATTAGTCTGTCATACTTTTTTTATCACCTAAAGTGATTTTTTACCTGTCTGCCACAGGCACTGCATATCTGAAAGTCCAAGAAAAACGCTACATACTGCAGCTACCTTGCTGCTATATAAAAAGCACACCTTTTTTTGCAAGATAGTAAATTTTGTGGCTATGATGCATTTCTGACAGTCCAATTAAAACGTTACATACTGCATTTACATTGGTGCTATAAAAAAAACACACTTTTTGTGCTAGATAGGTGACAGGGAGGTAAATTTGTAAAAATAGTCTCTGCCTGAGGAGGTGGTGATGGTGAGTACAATAAAGGAATTCAAGAGGGGCCTGGATGTATTTCTGGAGCGTAATAATATTTCAGGCTATAGCTACTAAAGATGGGTCGTTGATCCAGGGAGTTATTCTGACTGCCTGATTGGAGTCGGGAAGGAATTTTTTCCCCTTAAGTGGGGAAAATTGGCTCTACCTCACAGGGGTTTTTTGCCTTCCTCTGGATCAACTTGCAGGAAACAGGTCGAACTGGATGGACAAATGTCTTTTTTCGGCCTTATATACTATGTTACTATGTTACTATGTTAGTCTCTTCCATTGGTGGGTGACATTTTACCAGTTTTGCCGTATACAAACCCCTGCTCTGCATAAGTGACAGGGACGTAAATTTGTAAAAATTGTCTGTTACGTTGGTGGGTGACATTTTGCAATTTTTCCCGTATACAAAGCCCTGGTCTGCATAGGTGACAGGGAGGTAAATTTGTATAAATCATCTGTTACATTGGTGGGTGACATTTTGCCATTTTTGCTGTATACAAAGCCCTGCTCTGCATAGGTGACAGGGAGGTAAAATTTCTAAAAATCGTCTGTTACATTCTTGGGCCATAAAGTACCCTGGACTGCATACCTGACTTGGAAATATATTCAGTATGTAGAAGTAGAATAAAAAGCATCAAACAGGTATATCAGACGCTGTTTTGTTAACAGCGTCTGATATAGCTGCTACCTGGTCCTCTGGTGGTCCCATTTGCTGGGATCGACCACCAGAGGACCAGGTAGCTATGTAAAGTTGCACCAAGCACCACACTACACTACCCCACCCCCCGTCACTTATTTACCCCTTGTTAACCCCTTGATCACCCCATCTAGATTCTCTGATCAACCCCCTGTCATTGATCACACCCCTGTAAGGCTCCATTCAGACGTCCATATGTGTTTTCCGCAAAACACGGACACCGGCAATGTGCTTTCTGCATTTTGCAGATCCGCACATTGCCAGAACTATATAGAAAATGCCTTTTCTTGTCCGCAATTTTTGTCAAAAGTTAGCGGAAAAGAAGACTTTGTGAGAAAAAAACAATTAAAAAAATCAATTTCCGCTAACTTGTGCCAAAAAAAAAATCTTCTATGAACTCGCCATGCCCCTCACGGAATACCTTGGGGTGTCTTCTTTCCAAAATGGGGTCACATGTGGGGTATTTATACTGCCCTGGCATTTTAGGGGCCCTAAAGCGTGAGAAGAAAAATGCGTAAAAATGCCCTCCTAAAAGGTACTCATTGGAATTTGGGCCCCTTTGCGCATCTTGGCTGCAAAAAAGTGTCACACATGTGGTATCGCCGTACTCAGAAGACATTTTTTAAAAAGTTGTCATTTACAGAGATATTTCTCACACACAGTATGGGTATATATAAAAATACACCCCAAAACACATTGCCCTACTTCTCCTGAGTACGGCGATACCACGTGTGTGACACTTTTTTGCAGCCTGGGTGCGCAAAGGGGCCCAAATTCAGACGAGTACCTTTAGCTTTTACATGGCTGCTCACAATTTAGCCCCGCCCAAAATGCCAGAACAGTGAACACACCCCACAAATGACCCCATTTCGGAAAGTAGACACCCCAAGGTATTCACTGAGGGGCATAGTGAGTCCGTGGGAGATTTTATTTATTTTTTTGCCAGAATTTAGCAGAAATGGAAACTTAATTTTTTTTTTTTTCCTCAGAAAGTGTCATTTTCCGTTAACTTGTGAAAAAAAAAATTATACATGAACTCACCATGCCCCTCCGCGAATACTTTGGGGTGTCTTCTTTCTAAAATGGTGTGATTTGGGGGGTATTTATACTATCCTGACATTCTAGCACCTGAAGAAACATGACAGGCGCTCAGAAAGTCAGAGCTGCTTCAAAATGCGGAAATTCACTTTTTGCACCATAGTTTGTAAACGCTATAACTTTTACCCAAACCAATACATATACACTTATTGGATATTTTTTTTATCAAAGACATGTAGAACAATAAATTTATAGAAAAATTTATATAGAAATGTAGTTTTTAAAAAAAATTACAACAGAAAGTGAAAAATTTCATTTTTTTGCAAAAATGTCAGTCATTTTTGATTAGCAAATAACAAAAAAAGTAAAAATGTCAGCAGCAATGAAATACCACCAAATGAAAGCTCTATTAGTGAGAAGAAAAGGAGGTAAAATTCATTTGGGTGGTAAGTTGTATGACGGAGCAATAAACGGTGAAAGTAGTGTAGTGCAGAATTGTAAAAAGTGGCCTGGTCATTAAGGGGGTTTAAGCTAGGGGGGCTGAAGTGGCTAATGCTGAATACAAGTTTTTTTCTTCACCAAAATAATTCAAACAAGATTTTACCGCAGATAAGTGCAGCGCTTAACCGCTTCAGCCCCCCTAGCTTAAACACACTTAATGACCAGGCCACTTTTTACAATTCTGCACTACACTACTTTCACCGTTTATTGCTCCGTCATACAACTTACCACCCAAATGAATTTTACCTCCTTTTATTCTCACTAATAGAGCTTTCATTTGGTGGTATTTCATTGTTGCTGACATTTTAACTTTTTTTGCCATTAATACAAATTTAACGACATTTTTGCAAAAAAATGACATTTTTAACTTTCTGTTGTAAAATTTTTTTTAAAAAACTACATTTCTATATACATTTTTCTCTAAATTTATTGTTCTACATGTCTTTGATAAAAAAAAAGTCCAATAAGTGTATATTTATTGGTTTGGGTAAAAGTTATAGCGTTTACAAACTATGGTGCAGAAAAGTGAATTTCCGCATTTTGAAGCAGCTCTGACTTTCTGAGCACCTGTCATGTTTCTTCAGGTGCTAGAATGTCAGGATAGTATAAATACCCCCAAATGACACCATTTTAGAAAGAAGACACCCCAAAGTATTCGCGGAGGGCATGGTGAGTTCATGTATCATTTCATTTTTTCACAAGTTAGCGGAAAATGACACTTTTGAGAAAAAAAAAAGTTTCAATTTCTGATAACTTCTGGCAAAAAAAAAATCTCAGACGGACTCACTATGCCCTCAGTGAATACCTTGGGGTGTCTACTTTCGAAATGGGGTCATTTGTGAGGTGTGTTTACTGTTCTGGCATTTTGGGCGGGGCTAAATTGTGAGCCACCATGTAAAACCTAAAGGTACTCGTTGGAATTTGGGCCCCTTTGCGCACCAGGCTGCAAAAAAATGTGTCTCTATGTGGTATCGCCGTACTCAGGAGAAGTAGGGCAATGTGTTTTGAGGGTGTATTTTTACATATACCCATGTTGGGTGAGAGAAATATCTCTGTAAATTGTCAACTTTGTATAAAAATTTTTAAAAGTTGTCGTTTACAGAGATATTTTTCACACAAAGTATGGGTATATATAAAAATACACCCCAAAACACATTGCCCTACTTCTCTTGAGTACGGCGATACCACATGTGTGCCACTTTTTTGCAGCCTAGGTGCGCAAAGGGGCCCTAAAACCAATGAGTACCTTTAGCTTTTACGCATTTTTCTTCTCACGCTTTAGGGCCCCTAAAATGCCAGGGCAGTATAAATACCCCACATGTGACCCCATTTTGGAAAGAAGACACCCCAAGGTCAATGTGTTTTGGGGTGTATTTTTACATATACCCATGCTGGGTGAGAGAAATATCTCTGTAAATTGACAACTTTGAATAAAAAAATTTAAAAATTTGTCGTTTACAGCGATATTTCTCACACCCAGCATGGGTATATAAAATACACCCCAAAACATATGCCTCTACTTCTCCTGAGTTCGGCGATACCACATGAGTGACACTTTTTGCAGCCAAGATGCGCAAGGGGCCCTAAAACCAATGAGTACCTTTAGGATTTCACAGGGCATTTTACGCATTTGGATTCTCACACTTTAGGGGCCCTAAAATGCCAGGTGAGTATAATACCCCACATGTGACCCCATTTTGGAAAGAAGACACCCCAAGGTATTCCGTGAGGGGCATGGTGAGTCCACAGAATTTTTATTTTTGGCACAAGTCAGCGGAAATTGATATTTTTTATTTTTTAATTTTGTTTTTTTTACAAAGTCTCATATTCCACTAACTTGTGACAAAAAATAAAATTTTGCATGAACTCACCATACCCCTCACGGAATACCTTGGGGTGTCTTCTTTCTAAAATGGGGTCACATGTGAGGTGTTTGTACTGCCCTGGCATTTTAGGGTCTCCGCAATCATTACACGTATGGCCAGCATTAGGAGTTTCTGCGATTCTCCGTATATTGAGCATACGGGTAATGAGATTTTTTTTTTCCGTTCAGCCTCTGGGCTTAAAAAATAAATAAAAAATGAACGGCACAGATTTTTTCATTTGCATCGGTCAATGTGGATGAAAAAATCTCTGCCAAAATCAGTGACTGCGGTGCGGTGGGCTGGGCGCTAGCTACCTTACAAGTAGCTAACTAACTGGCGGTGATAAGGGACCCTTATGCCCCATTCACACGTCCGAAATTCTGCTTGCGGAACGGAATTGCGGACCCATTCATTTCTATGGTAACAGACTTTGTCCCGCTCGGATCCGGAATTACGGATCCGCGTTTCGGGTCTGCACTTCCGTTCCGCAAAAATATAGAACATGTCCTATTCTTGTCCACAATTGCGGACAAGAAAAAGCATTTTCTATATAGTTCTGGCAATGTGCGGATCTGCAAAATGCGGAAAGCACATTGCCAGTGTCCGTGTTTTGAGGATCTGCGGATCCGTGGATCAGTTCCGCGGATCCGTGAATCCACGGATCCGCAAAACACATATGGAATTCTGAATGGAGCCTTACAAGGGGTGTGATCAATGACAGGGGGGTGATCAGGGGGTCTAGATGGGGTGATCAAGGGGTTAACAGGTGAGGGGGGGGTGGGGGGGGTTAGTGTAGTGTTTGGTGCAACTTTACATAGTTACCTGGTCCTCTGGTGGTCGATCCCAGCAAATGGGACCACCAGAGGACCAGGTAGCAGGTATACCAGACGCTGTTAACAAAACAGCGTCTGGTATACATGTTTGATGCGAGTTATATCGCATCTACAGCCTGCCAGCGATTGATCATCGCTGGCAGGCTGTAGTTCAACTCCTGAGACGCGCGCCCCTGTGAACGCGCGCATGCGCGCGCGTTCACAGGAACTCACGCGTCTCACGAGATGACGCGCCGATGCGTCCACACAGAGCTACAGGACCGCCCGCAGGACGCATCCCTGCGTTTAGGCGGTCCTGTAGCAGTTAATGCCGAATACATGTTTTTTTCTCCACTAAAATAATTCAAAAAAGATTTTACAGCATATAACTGCAGCGTTAAAAGCTATCTTTTTTCTTTTTCTACTGATATACACCACTAAAGCCTTTACCACATATAACTGGAACAGTGAACGTCGAATATATTTTTCTTTTTCCACGTATATACGCCACTAAAGGCTTTTCAACAGAGGGTTATAGGATGTCAGTTTTAAAAACACAGCCCCTGAGGCGGAGTGATCTGAAGCGAACGGGAGGTAACGGAGGAAGTAGGTCCGCGCTAGAAGAGCGAGATGCTGTCCTCGTGCGGTTTCTGTGCTGCAGAAAAGTCCCCGTAGTGTCCAGTAAGCAATACCGCAGATAAATGCAGGCTGGTGTGCATTTGTTTGCATTTTTGTGCAGGGTTAGTGCATAGTATATTCACCTATATTGGTGTGACACTCTTATGGACGTCCATACATAAGTTCGCAGTGTGTAAAACGTAAATACAAAATTTCAACACAACGTAATTCTGTCCATACCCCAAAAAGGACTTTCCGACATATAACTGCAACGCTGAATATATCTTGATTTTTGTACCTAAATACGCCACTAAAGGCTTTACTGCATATAAAAGTGAAAGCTGAATATATTTTCATTTTTCTACTGATTTATGTCAATAAAGGTTTTTCAAGATATAAGTGCAGGAGCGAATAGCGAATGTATGTTTCTTTTTCTACTGATAAACGTCAATAAAGGTTTTACAAGATATAACTGCAACAGTGAACTAAGAATATATTTTTCTTGCAGTACTGAAATACTCCCCTATAATCTTTCACCAGAAATAACTGCAGAAGTGACCTGAGAATATATTTTACTTGTTGGACTGAAATAGGCCACTATACGCTTTCCCCAGAAATAACAGCAACAGTGCAGTGCATATATATTTCTTTTTTTAATGTAATAGGCCCTATACCCTTTCACCAGAAATAACTGCACAAGTGACCCGAGAAAATGTATTTCTTGTTGGACATAAAAAGGCCGCTATACGCTTTAACCAGAAAACAATTAAAGAGTGAAGTGCGTATATATTTTTATTTTTTAAATGAAATACGCCCCTATAAGATTTCAACAGAAATCACTGCAACACTGCAATACATATATATAGTTTTCTTTTTTTACTGTAATAGGCCCCTATACCCTGTCACCAGAAATAACTGCTCAAGTGACCCGAGAATATATATTTCTTGTTGAACGGAAAAAGGCTACTATACGCTTAAGTAACATAGTAACATAGTATATAAGTTCCAGTTCGGCCTGTTTCCTATAAGTTGATCCAGAGGAAGGCAAAAAACCCCTGTGAGGCAGAAGCCAATCCCACTTAAGGGGAAAAAATTCCTTCCCAACTCCAATCAGACAATCAGAATAACTCCCTGGATAGAGTTGAGCGAACACCTGGATGTTTGGGTTCGAGAAGTTCGGCCGAACTTCCTGAAAATGTTTGGATTCGGGATGCGAACTCGACCCAAACTTCACCCCGAACCCGAACCCCATTGAAGTCAATGGGGACCGAACTTTTGGGCACTAAAAAGGCTGTAAAATAGCCCAGGAAAGGGCTAGAGGGCTGCAAAAGGCAGCAACATGTAGGTAAATGACCTGCAAACATATGTGGATAGGGAAATGACTTAACATAAAATAAAATACTGAAAAAAATAAATAAACATTCTAAACTTTTGCAGGCGAGCCATCCTTCCCTGCACAAGCAAGTGGCGGACAAAATCAAGTGTGCACTGTGCAGCACTATCTGTGGCAACATCCACATAACCAACAACACAGTGGGTAAATGTAGCGGCTGGCCCAAAGGCAGATAGTATTTTTGTGAATGTCCTTCTGCCCCGAGGATTGCTGGGCATTTCTCTTTGTATCCTGTTACCTCCTCCTCCTCCTCGGCTTCCTCCTCCTCCTCCTCCTTGGCTTCCTCCTCCTCTACCTCCTCCTCATCCACTCAGCGTAACACCTTCACCACCCACAGCAGCACAGCCAGAGGGAAATGACAGCAGGTTGTTTTAAAACTTGTGTGTTTGTGGGACAAACCCCGCACCGCGCAGGAGCTGTGGATGGGCATGGAACAACAGACCGACCATTGGTTGGTGCCACTGAGCCTCCAGCCCGGCCTGGTGTTGTGCGCTAATGGGCGAAATATACTAGCAGGTCTGGGCCTAGCCGGTTTGACGCACATCCCCTGCCTGCCACATGTGCTGAATTTGGGGTGCAGAAATTCCTAAACACCAGACAGTGAAAATCAATTCTGTTAATCGAACACACAAAACACCCCCTTTCACTCAAACCATTAACAAACTATTTACAAATTTACTTAAAAACATATTAAAATAACTGTAATGCAGCTAAACTAACTATATAAACAAACAAAACTATATACACGCCTTATCCTTAACTTAGGGCCAGCCAATTACAAGTGGCTCGGATGGTGGGTTCCTGCACCAAAATAGTCCCTGGCCTGGAACACAATTGTCCAGCCAGGACACAGTTCTGGAGGATGAGGAGGATGAAGAGGATGAGGAGGAACGTGTTCCCAGCAGGGGCACCCAAGCCAGCTCACGGGCAGCTGGGTCACCATCAGCACCTCAGAAGGCTGGGTTAGCATTGGCAAAATGTGGGAAAGCTTTGTCATCACGCCACAACAACCTGCACCACCAGCAGATCTGGAACGTCTTAGCAGGAGGCAGCATTTCAGCAACATGGTGGAACAGTACACGTAATGACTGATGGGTTTGCCCAGGGCCTAGCTACAGGGAAGCGTGGGAAGCACACTATTTTGGGTCCCTGACCTAGAAGGGCCCAACCAGAAATAACTGCAGAAGTGACCTGAGAATATATTTTACTTGTTGGACTGAAATAGGCCACTATACGCTTTCCCCAGAAATAACAGCAACAGTGCAGTGCATATATATTTCTTTTTTTAATGTAATAGGCCCTATACCCTTTCACCAGAAATAACTGCACAAGTGACCCGAGAAAATGTATTTCTTGTTGGACATAAAAAGGCCGCTATACGCTTTAACCAGAAAACAATTAAAGAGTGAAGTGCGTATATATTTTTATTTTTTAAATGAAATACGCCCCTATAAGATTTCAACAGAAATCACTGCAACACTGCAATACATATATATAGTTTTCTTTTTTACTGTAATAGGCCCCTATGCCCTGTCACCAGAAATAACTGCTCAAGTGACCCGAGAATATATATTTCTTGTTGAACGGAAAAAGGCTACTATACGCTTAAGTAACATAGTAACATAGTATATAAGTTCCAGTTCGGCCTGTTTCCTATAAGTTGATCCAGAGGAAGGCAAAAAAGCCCTGTGAGGCAGAAGCCAATCCCACTTAAGGGGAAAAAATTCCTTCCCAACTCCAATCAGACAATCAGAATAACTCCCTGGATAGAGTTGAGCGAACACCTGGATGTTTGGGTTCGAGAAGTTCGGCCGAACTTCCTGAAAATGTTTGGATTCGGGATGCGAACTCGACCCAAACTTCCCCCCGAACCCGAACCCCATTGAAGTCAATGGGGACCGAACTTTTGGGCACTAAAAAGGCTGTAAAATAGCCCAGGAAAGGGCTAGAGGGCTGCAAAAGGCAGCAACATGTAGGTAAATGACCTGCAAACATATGTGGATAGGGAAATGACTTAACATAAAATAAAATACTGAAAAAAATAAATAAACATTCTAAACTTTTGCAGGCGAGCCATCCCTTCCCTGCACAAGCAAGTGGCGGACAAAATCAAGTGTGCACTGTGCAACACTATCTGTGGCAACATCCACATAACCAACAACACAGTGGGTAAATGTAGCGGCTGGCCCAAAGGCAGATAGTATTTTTGTGAATGTCCTTCTGCCCCCGAGGATTGCTGGGCATTTCTCTTTGTATCCTGTTACCTCCTCCTCCTCCTCGGCTTCCTCCTCCTCCTCCTCCTTGGCTTCCTCCTCCTCTACCTCCTCCTCATCCACTCAGCGTAACACCTTCACCACCCACAGCAGCACAGCCAGAGGGAAATGACAGCAGGTTGTTTTAAAACTTGTGTGTTTGTGGGACAAACCCCGCACCGCGCAGGAGCTGTGGATGGGCATGGAACAACAGACCGACCATTGGTTGGTGCCACTGAGCCTCCAGCCCGGCCTGGTGTTGTGCGCTAATGGGCGAAATATACTAGCAGGTCTGGGCCTAGCCGGTTTGGCGCACATCCCCTGCCTGCCACATGTGCTGAATTTGGGGTGCAGAAATTCCTAAACACCAGACAGTGAAAATCAATTCAGTTAATCGAACACACAAAACACCCCCTTTCACTCAAACCATTAACAAACTATTTACAAATTTACTTAAAAACATATTAAAATAACTGTAATGCAGCTAAACTAACTATATAAACAAACAAAACTATATACACGCCTTATCCTTAACTTAGGGCCAGCCAATTACAAGTGGCTCGGATGGTGGGTTCCTGCACCAAAATAGTCCCTGGCCTGGAACACAATTGTCCAGCCAGGACACAGTTCTGGAGGATGAGGAGGATGAAGAGGATGAGGAGGAACGTGTTCCCAGCAGGGGGGCACCCAAGCCAGCTCACGGGCAGCTGGGTCACCATCAGCACCTCAGAAGGCTGGGTTAGCATTGGCAAAATGTGGGAAAGCTTTGTCATCACGCCACAACAACCTGCACCACCAGCAGATCTGGAACGTCTTAGCAGGAGGCAGCATTTCAGCAACATGGTGGAACAGTACACGTAATGACTGATGGGTTTGCCCAGGGGCCTAGCTACAGGGAAGCGTGGGAAGCACACTATTTTGGGTCCCTGACCTAGAAGGGGCCCATCCAGGAGGAGGAGGAGGAGGACTAAAAGACTTTGTCAGGGCCCCCTCAACAGTATTATACAATGAAATTAGATACAGTGGCAGTATAGACAGTGTAGAAAGAGGATGGAAAATAAACCCAAACAGCCTCACACCCTACACACTCAACACGCCCCCCCCCCCCCTTCACTCAAACCATTAACAAATAGACATGAGCGAACATTTAAAAAAAGTCCGTTGTTCGGGGTTCGGGTGGTGGTTAATCGCGCATCCCGTTATGGATTCCACTATAGCGCATATGGAATCCATAAGGGGCGGCTGCCACCAACCCGAACTGTTGCACAGCCGAAGGACTGATCAAATCCCGTGCTGAGCCACGCCCCCTGCACTGATCACATGACAGTGACGTCACCCCAGGTCCTTCGGCTGTGCAACAGTTCGGGTAGGTGGCAGCCGCCCCTTATGGATTCCATATGCGCTATAGTGGAATCCATAACGGGATGCGCGATTAACCACCACCCGAACCCCGAACAACGGACTTTTTTTAAATGTTCGCTCATCTCTATTAACAAACTATTTACAAATTCAATTAAAAACATATTAAAATAACTATAAGGCAGCTAAACTAACCATATAAAGAAACAAAACTATATACACGCCTTATCCTTAACTTAAGGCCAGCCAAATACAAGTGGCTCAGAGGGTGGGTATCTGCACCAATATAGGCCCTGGCCTGGAACACAATTGTCCAGCCAGGGCACAGTTCTGGAGGAGTAGGAGGAACGCTGGGTGATACAGAGGACACAGATGATATACCTACCTCAAAGAGGATAGCTTGTCCTTGCCTCTGGGCAGCCTGGCAGACATGAGCGACTTACATGCTGCAGTGCCTGCGCAACGACCGCCCAGTTACTGCCACATTCTAACTTGTGCTGATTACTGGGTGACCACTGTGCTGCATCCCCATTACAAGGACAACGTGCCGTCCTTAATTCCCTCACTGGAGTGTAACAGGAAGATGAGCCCGCTAGTAGACACGCTGCTGATGGCATTTACACCTGACACCGGGGACTCAGTGGAAGCACAAGGTGAAGGCAGAGGAGGAGGAGGAAGAATTTGCCAATGCAGCTGGGTCACCAGCAACACCTCCGAAGGTAGGGTTATCATGGGCAAAATGTGGAAAAGCTTTGTCATCACGCCACAACAACCTGCACCACCAGCAGATCTGGAACATCTTAGCAGGAGGCAGCAGTTCAGCAACATGGTGGAACAGTACACGTACTGACTGATGGGTCTGCCTAGGGGAATAGCTACAGGGGATGCAACTGCTTTGGGGCCGTGACCTAGAAAGGGCCCATCCAGGAGGAAGAGGAGGACTAACAGTATTATACAATGAAATTATATACAGTGGCAGTATAGACAGTGTAGAAAGCGAATGGAACAGCTGCTGGGCCTGGTCTGAGAGAGCGATCTTTAGTAGCCACAGGCTAGCGGCATGAAAGGAAGGGGTTTGCGCAAAAATTACTGGGGGAGGGGAGCCCCTTTTGAAATTTGCTGTGGTGCCCAATCATTTCTAGCTACACCACTGGGTCTGCCCCATTAAACTTCTGGGTCATCAAATTGGGCACATGCCCTGAGGTTGCCCTTTACGCCTTGGAGGTGCTGGCCTACCCTGCAGCCACTGTATTGTCTGAATGTGTGTTTATCATGGCTGGTGGCATTATCACAGAAAAGCGCAGCCGCCTGTCCGCAGACAATGTTGGCAACTAAGCTTTCGTTTATCAAAAAGAACCAGACATGGATCACACAGGACTTCTTCGTACCTTATGCAGAATAGACATGTATACCGGCCTCACCCAACCACTGTTATACTACGATGCACTTACACTTTGTTTTATTTTTTATATTTTCCCAATGTTTTGGGGCCTACACTAATTTATTTAAAAAAAAAAAAAAAAAGTTATTGGCGACTACCTTTGGCTTCACAGCCCAAAAAGGCTTCATTTCATGCAAGAATGTAACCGCCAATTGTAAGTTCCCTGTCAGTTATGCAGTGCAGGGGATTGTACCTGGCAAAAATGGTAATTTTTCACCCAACAATTTAAAATCTATCCTTTGCCGGACACTATTACACTTAGCCAGACACAGCTGAAACCACTGATTTACTGTATTTCTATTCTGGCAACTGAATTTCACCCCAGAAATAATATATCCTTCTCCCGGACACTATTACACTTGGCCAGCCACTGCTGGGACACCAGATTTAGGGTATTGCTATTTTGGCAATTGAATTTCCACCCAGAAAATAATAAATCCTTTGACGGACATTATAAAACTTGGCCAGCCACAGCTGAATACACTGATTTATGGTATCGCTATTTTGGCAATTGAATTTCACCCCAGAAAAAAATATATACTTTGACGGACACTATCAAACTTGTCCAGTCACAGCTAGAACACCAGATTTAGGGGATTGCTATTTTGGCAATTGAATTTAACACAATAATAAATATAGACATTTCGATCCTGAGTTTCTAGGGGTGACAATTAGCACAGCCAAGCCCCTGATGTAGGATATAGCAAAAAATAAACTAGTATTGATGGATTGATGGACTTGGTGGCAGCTTGTGCTGGTGCACCACAAGACACAAAATGGCCGCCGATCACCCCAGAAAAAAGTGACAAAAAAACGCTCTGTGCAGCCTAAAAACCAATTAACTAGAAGAAGTTGAATGTTTTACAGCTGTAGATCGATCACTTCATAAGGTGTTTTTGCTGAGTTTTCCCTGCCTAATCTCGCCCTCACAGCAGCAGCATCCTATCCCTACACTAATCAGAGCAGTGTGACGTGCGGCGCTACGTGACTCCAGCTTAAATAGAGGCTGGGTCACATGCTGCACTTGGCCAATCACAGCCATGCCATTAGTAGGCATGGCTGTGATGGCTTCTTAGGGCAAGAAGTAAAACGCTAGCTGATTGGCTGCTGTGCAGCCCTTCAGAAAGCGGGAAGAAATCGCCGAACAACGGACCCGAACCGGAACTTTTTTGAAAATGTTCGGGTTCGGGTCCGTGTCTCGAACACCCCAAAATTCGGTACGAGCCTGAACTATACAGTTAGGGTTCGCTCATCCCTATCCCTGGATCAACGACCACTCTCTAGTAGCTATAACCTGTAATATTATTACACTCCAGAAATACATCCAGGCCCCTCCTGAATTCCTTTATTGTACTCACCATCACCACCTCTTCAGGCAGAGCGTTCCATAGTCTCACTGCTCTTACAGTAAAGAATCCTCTTCTATGTTTGTGTACAAACCTTCTTTCCTCCAGACGCAGAAGATGTCCCCTCGTCACAGTCACAGTCCTGGGGATAAATAGATGATGGGAGAGATCTCTGTACTAACAAGAAATAACTGCACAAGTGAAACGAGAATATATATATTTCTTGTTGGACGGAAAAAGGCCACTATACGCTTTAACCAGAAAACAATCAAAGAGTGAAGTGCGTATACATTTTTCTTGTAGTACTGAAATACCACCTTATACTCTTTCAACAGGATTGCAAATGATTTTAGTGTAAATAAAAACAAAAGTGACCTGCGTATATATTTATCTTTTTCCACAATTAAAAGCCACTAAAGGCTTTTGAACATAGCACATAGCAATAACTAATTGCTGGAATGACAGAGCTGTATTATGAGACTATCTGGATCCCCATGTAATGTTTCCCTGCACTTGTAAATCGCGTTTTTTCACAATGAGGATTTTCCTATGACTCTCCCAAGCATCTGCACACGTCTCTCCCTGCCTGTGAAATGATTCCTCTCACTATCCTTTCCCTGTACTAGTAAATCGCCTCTTTCCTTTTATTTTTTTAACAATCAGTTTTTCGTTCACTATCCCTAGTGCCTGCATTCATGTCCCTGCACAAAGTACGATTGTGAATGGCAGAATCTAAGATGGCAGCCGTATTTATATGGCTGTGACATCACCGGGCTGGCTGGCTGCTGATTGGCTGCATGTATGGCATTATGGGTCATCCCGCCTTCCCAGAGTTCCTTGCCCCATGTCCTCACATGTGTAGCCGCCATTTCATGTAGGATGGTTATTGTGGTACTTGTAGTCCGTTGCTGGCATCTTCCATTGTATGCATTTTTTGCTGTTGATTGCCCCTAGCAACGGACTACAAGTGCAGGATGTGCTCCCCTAGATACATGCACAACTGCATATGGGTCGAGCATCTCCTGCTTGTTAAACACCACACCACGTTTTCTAATGGTTTAGTCGCCATTTTAGCCCCCATTGTAGCCGCCATGTTAGTTAAAATTACGATTCATTACCACAAAACGAGGAAATTCGCAACGAGTTCCACTTTGTCAGCTTCGATTCGCTCATCTCTAGATATTATGCATTTGTACAAACCATTAGAAAACGTGGTGACCGGCTGATATGGCCCAGAGCCTCCCAGGTGCACCTGAATGTAGCCTGTAGATGAAAAGCAGGCACATTTAAATCAGAGTTTATACACCTCCAAACATATTATACAAACCATTAGAAAACGTGGTGTGGTGTTTAACAAGCAGGATATGCTCAACCCATATGCAGTTGTGCATGTATCTAGGGGAGCACATCCTGCACTTGTAGTCCGTTGCTAGGGGCAATCAACAGCAAAAAATGCATACAATGGAAGATGCCAGCAACGGACTACAAGTACCACAATGACCATCCTACATACGATAGCGATAATGTGGATGTGGAGAACAATCAAAAACATAACCATAGCAAAAGCAGGTGCACTCTGCGGCAATACTAAACCCTCACGCTGATAAAATTGAGGGGTTAGTTCGACATATCCTACTAGGAGGACATGTCTTAAAGAGGTTGTCCGGTCCCACAATTCTTTTTATGTGCTCCTAACTCCCCTCACCATGCATACATATGCCCCCAATACCTGTTTTTCAAGTCTGAGCTTTCCTTCCCCCCTAGAAGACATCACATTATCCTGGCAGATCTGACATCACATTATTCCCTTCCTGTTTTGTTGAATACATAACTTTATTGATACACAAGCCTGGCTGCACTGCACAGTGATGAGTCACAGGCTGGCCACGCCCCCACACTGCTCTGTCTGCAGCTGCTACACCCACTACAACTCCTGTGTCCATATTTCTACACAGAGAAAGGAATATATTTCTCACCCAGTGTCTAAATCTCATCACTGACGGTCCACAGGCTCTGCCTTCACATGTGTATCTAATCCTATCCTGTGTGATACAGCCTGCTGAGCTGTGTATCTAATCTAATCACTGACCGAAGTGACCATCCACAGGCTCTGCCCTCACCATGTCCAGAGTGTGATAGACACATCATATCTAATCACATCTGTACCTAATCCTATCCTGTGCGATACAGCCTGCAGAGCGGTGTATCTAATCTCATCACTGACATTGCTCATCACTGACATTGCTAAAATGTGTATCTAATCCTATTTTGTATGATCCTGCCTGCTGAGCTGTGTATCTAAACCCTTATGCACATGACCGTCCCCATTTTGTGATCCACATTTTTTGCAGTCCCATTGAGTTGGATGGATTTGAGGACCAGAATAGGACATGTTCTTTTTTAATTGGAATTGACATACGGATGTAAAAAACACACTGATGACGTCCCTGTGCTTTCCACATCCGTATGTCAGTCCTGCGAAAGATAAAACATGTAATATTCCTATAATGCATATTGAAAACCCATAGAACTTAATAGGACTGCAAAAAAATGTGAATTGCACACGTGCTCCCACAGTGCTCCCATAACAGTCCACAGTGCTCCCAAAACAGTGACATCCACAGTGCCCCCATAACAGTGACGTCCACAGTGCCCCCATAACAGTGACGTCCACAGTGCCGCCATAACAGTGACGTCCACAGTGCCCCCCATAACAGTGACATCCACAGTGCCCCCATAACAGTGACATCCACAGTGCCCCCATAACAGTGACATCCACAGTGCTCCCATAACAGTGACGTCCACAGTGCCCCCATAACAGTGACATCCACAGTGCCCCCATAACAGTGACATCCACAGTGCTCCCATAACAGTGACATCCACAGTGCCCCCATAACAGTGACATCCACAGTGCCCCCATAACAGTGACATCCACAGTGCCTCCATAACAGTGACGTCCACAGTGCTCCCATAACAGTGACATCCACAGTGCCCCCATAACAGTGACATCCACAGTGCTCCCATAACAGTGACGTCCACAGTGCCCCCATAACAGTGACATCCACAGTGCCCCCATAACAGTGACATCCACAGTGCCCCCATAACAGTGACGTCCACAGTGCTCCCATAACAGTGACATCCACAGTGCCCCCATAACAGTGACGTCCACAGTGCCCCATAACAGTGACGTCCACAGTGCTCCCATAACAGTGACATCCACAGTGCCCCCATAACAGTGACATCCACAGTGCCCCCATAACAGTGACGTCCACAGTGCTCCCATAACAGTGACGTCCACAGTGCTCCCATAACAGTGACATCCACAGTGCCCCCATAACAGTGACGTCCACAGTGCCCCCATAACAGTGACATCCACAGTGCCCCCATAACAGTGACGTCCACAGTGCCCCCATAACAGTGACGTCCACAGTGCCCCCATAACAGTGACGTCCACAGTGCTCCCATAACAGTGACGTCCACAGTGCCCCCATAACAGTGACGTCCACAGTGCCCCCATAACAGTGACATCCACAGTGCCCCCATAACAGTGACATCCACAGTGCCCCCATAACAGTGACATCCACAGTGCCCCCATAACAGTGACATCCACAGTGCTCCCATAACAGTGACATCCACAGTGCCCCATAACAGTGACATCCACAGTGCCCCCATAACAGTGACATCCACAGTGCCCCCATAACAGTGACATCCACAGTGCCCTCATAACAGTGACATCCACAGTGCTCCCATAACAGTGACATCCACAGTGCTCCCATAACAGTGACGTCCACAGTGCCCCATAACAGTGACATCCACAGTGCCCCCATAACAGTGACATCCACAGTGCCCCCATAACAGTGACATCCACAGTGCCTCCATAACAGTGACATCCACAGTGCTCCCATAACAGTGACATCCACAGTGCTCCCATAACAGTGACATCCACAGTGCTCCCATAACAGTGACATCCACAGTGCCCCCATAACAGTGACATCCACAGTGCCTCATAACAGTGACATCCACAGTGCCTCCATAACAGTGACATCCACAGTGCCCCCATAACAGTGACATCCACAGTGCTCCCATAACAGTGACATCCACAGTGCTCCCATAACAGTGACATCCACAGTGCCCCATAACAGTGACATCCACAGTGCCCCCATAACAGTGACATCCACAGTGCCCCATAACAGTGACATCCACAGTGCTCCCATAACAGTGACGTCCACAGTGCCCCCATAACAGTGACATCCACAGTGCCCCCATAACAGTAACGTCCAAAGTGCCCCATAACAGCGACGTCCAAAGTGCCCCCATAACAGTGACGTCCACAGTATACAGTATAGGAATACTGAGGGGGCCTTCCAGCTCTCTCATGGATTGTCACCCAGCTTTCCTGGTCTCCTAAGGAGAACATATCTCAGTGAGGGAACATATAGAGAAGTCAAATGATTTAGCCATTCAGGAGTCTTAGTTCTCATAGGAGCTGCAACCCGGCTTTCTAAGACTCCTGAATGGCCAAATCATTTGACTTCTCTATATGTTCCTACACTGAGATATATGATCTCCTCAGGAAACCAGGAAAGCTGGGTGACAGCCAGTATACCACATAGCTCTCCTAAGAGCTGCCACCTGGCTTTCTGTGATGTATACAGGCTGTCACCCAGCTTTCCTAAAAAGGGACAGAACTAAGAACTGGTGGAATGGTAACTGCCGGGACGGAGCATGGTGCAGGAATGGCCACCAGTTGTGGCTAGCAGGAGGATGATGGGCTGATTGTCCTCCCTCCACCGCTGCCTGTGCTCCCGCTCAGCCTGCCCCGCACTAAGATCAAATGCAGATGTCCGAGGAACACAGATGCCAGGCTGGATTCCTGCTTAGTGCAGGAGCGCACAGCGTCATTGGTTGCTATGACACCGTGCGCTTCCTGCTACTGTACACTAATACTCTGATATGATCTATAGGAGTGTATTAGTGTACAGTAGCGGTGGCAGGAAGCGCACAGCGTCATAGCAACCAATGACTCCGTGCGCTCCTGTACTAAGCAGGAATCCAGCCCGGCATCTGTGTTCCTTGGACGTCTTATAACCCCTCTTCCCCCATTGAGGCTCTCTCACCGGCACATGGGCTCTGATGTCTGCCCTCAGACATGGACGATAATACTTTTTTTGATTGTTCAGATTTTCTTCTAAACTCTTAACAGGCCTACCAGATTCCACATCATACTTTTCTCCTGAAAAAGTTGAGCTTTAGAGAACAAAATATCCTGATATGTTGAATAGAAATGTCCTTAAATTTCTGTAAACCACAAAACTTTTACAGTCTGAGACATAGCAATCAACACCAAAATGTTATCTGAGACTCTTAGATTCATAGTTTACCAATAAAAAAAGATGACTTTTATTACAAAAAGCTAAAATGCTAGAAAAAAAAGGAAAGAACTGCTGTTTAGTGTTGATCGAGCACCAAAGTGCCCGGGTGCTCAAGTAGAACACTTTGAGATGCTCGGGTGCTCCACAGAGCACCCAAGCACAATGGAAATCAATGGGAGAACCCGGGCATTAAACCAGTCACCCCCTGCTCTGAAGAGGGGAGGGTGTCGGGACTCTAGTTCAGCTTAGGAGTTTCTGCTCTGACTCCATATATAGCTATGTCCATATATGGAGTCAGTGCTTGTGGACACCCCAGTGTATTTAAATTTAATTTAGCCTCTATTTCTATGCAGAAGATCGCTGTACAGTGGGGAAACCCTCAGTGTGAGTCCGCGGCTTAGGAGTCCCTACTCTGAATCCATATATAGCTATTATGGAGTCAGTGCTTGGGGACACCCATTGTATTTAAATCTAATTTAGCTTGTATTTCAGAAAAGTTTCTGCCACAATTTGAGCTCACAACCTTCTGCATTAGAGGCACTTAACCACTCAGCTATAATAGCTGAATAGCCAGTTACTAAAGAAAAAAGATAAAAAAAGAGACTAGTAAGTATTCATATGCAGTAGAAGTCTCATATTTCATTTTATTTTTAGTGATTGGCTATGCGCTATATAGTGTAGTGGTTAAAGTTCTGGGCTGTGATGCAGAAGCTGTGAGTTCAAATCCCGTTACACACTTTTTCAGAAATAGAGGCTAAACTTAATTTATATATATATATATAGTGGGGATTTGCTCCGGTAGACAGGCTTGCGGACGCAGTACAGAGGCAAGTACACAGTTCTTTGAAGCAAGCAGTAGTGTTTTATTCACACTCAGTAAAAACAAAGTCTTGGTGCTTGTTCACACATGGCAAAAATAACAACACAGCATAAGTTCACCTGTAAGGTTTTGGTGTTTGTTCACACCTGGCTGACAGCTCAGCCACAGAAAAGTCCCGGTGCAGGCTTCCATGCAGACTGCACGACTGCTTGCGGACTCTCACTCCCAGCACTCAGAGCTTAATCCAGGATAATCCACACATCTGACAGTGCTTGGCTGAGCTTTATACAAGCCTTCAAAACCTGGCCTGGAACGTGGGAGAAACCACCCACCCAACACTTTGGTTGCTCCCAGTAAGAGCCAGCCTGGATCGGCTTTGCAGCCATGCTAAAATACCAATGTGTCAAGCAGCACTATCTGCTGCTGATATACAAACCAGGCCCTTATCTCACCGAGGCCAGGAACCTCTGTGACCACGCACCTTCCATCAATGAGCGGACCCCTGCACTCTCTCACACCCCCTTTGTTCAGCCCTGAGGATGAACACACATGAAGGCAGTGGACGCGAGATAGAACATCCACATTCCCCTGCAAACAGCCTGCCCTGTGTTCCACTGAGAACTTAAAGTTCTGCAGGGACAGGAACCATCTGGTGACCCGAGCATTCCTCTCTTTGGCCTGGCATTTGATTGCTAGAATTAGCAAGTTGACTAATAGGTTGCTAAAATGAAGATGTAGAATGCTTTGTTATCTTCGTCTTTGAGGAATATGGCTGAACTACATTCGTCACAGTACAGCTATTCGCTAATTCTACCAAGCCAACCATAACTTCCATGCTCATGGAGCGTCCCCATCACCATGGGAGCGTCTCCATATACTAAAATGTGCTGTCGGATTTGAGGAATTGACGTTGAAATCGCAATGCGATTAATTCAGGTTATATTAATCGCATTGGGAATTCAACTTAGAGCTGGGTTTATAATGGGTCAGCTTGCTAGAATGAACGAAGTTAACGAATATGGAATATAGCAGCACTGCTAAGTTGAAATCGCAATGCGATTAATTTAGCTTAAAGTATTCAGCATTGCGATTTCAACTTAGCACTGCTAGTGCTATATTCCATATTCAGATTAATTCTAGCCTATGTAAGATAGCAGTGCTAAGTTGTAGTCGCAATGCGATTAATATAACTTGAATTAATCGCATTGCGATTTCAACGTAATTCCTCAATCCGACAGTACATTTTAGTATATGGAGGCGTTCCCATGGATGGGAGGCATCCATGAGCCGAAAGTCGGCAGAAGCTGCGACGGGCACTGACTAGAGCAGCCAGGAAGCCAGGAATCCTCCAGGACAGAGTAAGAACTACTTTTGGGAAGTGGGAAAGAAAAAAATATAACAAAAAAAAAAAAACCAAAAAAAACCGAATATTCGAAATAGCGAATTTGTAGCGCTATATTCAAAATATTCGCGAATTAGCGAAGTCCGATATTCGCTAAAAAAATTCGCTTTTCGAATATTCGCGCTCAACACTAATGAGCAAACTGATTCTAAATTAATCTGACTTTTCACAAATTTCACAAAGTTTTATCGATTCATTCCGGACCAGTGATACAAAACGGCACTTGGCAATTTATTTTTACAGGGAGACAGGGCAGGGAAAGTAAGGACAGGGATGACTCAAATCCAGGAGGGGCTCTAGTTGGCTGGCTTGCCCATAATGCTTTGCTGGCAGCCAGTCAACCAATCAAGGGCAGGATATTGGCTGGCCCATCAGGCTCTGTACTAGCTCAGAAGAACTGACGTCATTATGAACTCAGGCAATGCTATAAGGAGACAGGTTTGCCATGTGTCTAGTAGACACCAATTACAAAAACAAGCCAGCCATATTACGGTCTTGTAGAGACAGTGTAGTCAGTGTAAAGAAGATATATTATGTAGATTAAATTAAAAGGAAAAAGGGGGTCAGTCAGCACATCCCAACGCGCAGGTGCACGCTGCCATGGCTTGAAACACACAGGACAAAAAGGGGGTTATGCAGCAGCACTCTGCAGACACAAATAATGTACAACAATGCCATAGAAAACATTCTGGTGCTAATGCTACCTTAAATTAGCAAATGAGATGCTTGCAAATTATTTCGTACAAAATTATTTGAGCCCGTCTGCCAAACGTCACGGCAATCTCGATTAGACGGGTTCCTAACACTAAATCCTACCCGTTATGCGACATAACGGCCACATAAAATCCAGGGAGTACATGTTCCAAATAATTAAGTACAAAATAATTTGCCAAGCATCTCATTTGCAAAATTAAGGTAGCATCAGCATCAGAATGTTTTCTATGGAATTGTTGTACATTATTTGTGTTTGCGGAGTGCTGCTGCATAACCCCCTTTTTTTCTGTAGATTAAATGAATGCACTACTCACAAAAAGTTAGGGATACTTAGCTTTCGGGTGAAATTTATGAAAAACATAAAAAGTCCACGCTGCAGGGATATTATATCATGAAAGAAGGGCAATGACGTAGAAGCATGCAATGGTGATTTCTTCATCTCAAACTATTTATCGATTGAAACAAAAGGCAACAACAGAGGTGGGTATAGCCCCACAAAATATGTCACGGTTTAAAAAACTTGTCATTTGGCCCACAGCATCAATTACAGTTTGACAGTTTACTGTTCACAAGTCGACTTATTGTCTGCTGAGGCATGGCATTCCACTAGTCTTGAAGAGTAACCCTCAGGTCTTTGAGGTTCTGGGTACAGAGTTACAAGCCTCTACACAGTGACTCAGCTGATCCAATAGATTATCAAAGGGGTTCACATCTGGAGAAAGTGCAGACCACTCCATTTGAGATACCCCAGTCTCTAGTAGTCGTTCCCTAATAATGCGACCTCGATGAGCTGGCACATTTCCATCCATGAAGATGAAATCAGGTCTCTATTGTTCATGCAGAGGCACAATGACTGGAAAAATGATGTTATTCAAGTAGTATGGGCTTGTCACTGTACCATTCATAAAGTGTAGGGCAGTTCTGTATTGTCTAAACACTAGGGATAAGTGAACCCGGACTGCCACATTCGGGACCGTACCGGACATTTTGCTGTACGTGTACCAAACCCGAAGCCTGATTTTGGCATCAAAGTCCGTGTCCAGGTTCGTTGTTAGTACTTTAACTAAAGCTTGTTAAAAGGCTGCAGCGCAGCCAATCAACAAACGATTAAGCTGTGGGCACTTGAAAGCCATCACAGTCATGCCTAGTATTGGCATGGCTATGATTGGCCGGCGCACCATGTGACCCTGCATGTATGAATGCCAGATTGCGTGGTGTACCGCCACTCTGCTCGGGCTAGTGTAGGGACAGGAAGCTGCTGCAAGCAGGAAGAGTGTTAGGCTTTTATTAGTTTTAAAAAGTGTGTTGGTGACCTGTAGGCATTATTGATGGGTGCAATACAGCTCCTTTGCACCAGTGAGACAGAAATACCATACTTAATCGTGCTGTTCAGTCTGAGGGTAATGTGTTGGCATAGTCCTACTTCTTTGCACCAGTGAGAGGGAGATATAATGGTTAATCAGTCTGTTAATTGTGTGGGTGAGACATACCAATTTTTTTGTGAAAGAACCTTTACTTGCCACCGTCAAAGGGATATATAATAGTTATTCTCCCAGTTAATTGGGTCGGTGTCACCTACCTTTTTTATTTTGTTTAAAATTCACTGTACTTGCCAACGTCAAAGTGAATATATAATAGTTAATCAGCTGGTTAATTGGTCAGTGTGACCTACTTATATTTTGGGTTGAAACAACACTGTACTTGCCACCGTCACAGGGATATATAACAGTAATTCAGCTGGTTAATTGGGTCGGTGTGACCCAATTATATTTTGGCTTAAAAAAAAACTGTGCTTGCGAGCATTAAATTGATATGTAACAGCTATTCAGCCAGTTAATTGGGTCGTTGTGTACTACCTTTTTTTTTATTTTTTTCTAAACACCTCTTTTGCATCAGTGACACAGATAAATAATTGTTTGTCTGTCAGGCAATTTTGTGGGTGACTGTAACAAAATAAGGAGAGCATCAACTAGGGGACATGGTCATGGTGTTGCTGGTGTTTGAGGTGGTGGAGCTCCTGCTGCAGGGAGAGGACGTTGTCGATCTGTACCAGCTACGTGGCCAAATAAATCACTTTCCTCTGGTGCACACAGGCGACAGGATGTTATGGGATATTTTGAGGCCCTAATACAACTCTAAGAATGGTGAGGCCAGAACAAGTAGCGGCGGTAGTAGATTGGATGGCTGAAAGTGCCTCCAGTTCCGTCACATTGTCTTACACCCACTCAACTGTGACACATTTGGCACCAGAGGCCCACTGGCATCCATTTTCCACTTCAACCCCTTGCACATCAGACAAGCTGTCTGAGTCATGCAGCAGTCACTTATGCTTTTTGATGACTCTGCTGGCTGGGTTTTCGTGGGACATCCACCTAGCCCTGCCCCAGAAGTGACAGAGATCAAGTGCACTGATGCCCAACCACTTATGTTTGAGGATGAGGACGTGGGAGAACTACCGCAGCACGTCTCTGATGACGAAACACAGGTGTCAACTGCTGGGGATTTCTGCAGTGTGCAGACCGGCAATGACATGTGCAGTTCAGAGGAAGAGGAGGTGGGCATGCAGCACCAGCCGCCAATCAAAAGGTGAGCAGGGTGCAACAACAGAGCAGCTGTCACCCAGCCAGTATGCCTGCTACTGCCCAACGTGCCAAGACACATAGCACACCAAAGCCGGCATAAAGGAGTTTCCTGGCATGGCAGTTCTTTGGGAATAGTGCTGACGACAGGACACGGGTGGTTTGCACGCTCAGCCTGAAGCTAGGCATAAATGTTCTGAACATGAACACCACTTGCATGATCCGTTATCTAACCGCAAAGCATGAGCTGCAGTGGAGTAGACACGTCAAGAACCACAAAAGATCAGAGGCTCCTCCTTCTCCCTCTTCTGCTGCGGTCTCTGCATTTTCATCCTCCTGTGGAGCGACAGGGGCACCTGCCACCCCGCAAACAGACGATGTGGCATTCACACCACCACTGTCACCCATCATGTCCACACTGTCCCATGGAAGCCCTTCCAATGAACGATGATGGAGGCAGCATGTCCGGAAAAAATCCCTTTATTGGGAACTGCTTACATGCAAAACGTGGTTACTGAGTTGCTATGTTTCGGCTATTCCAAAGCCTTTATCAAGCACTTAAGTTCTTGATAAAGGCTTTGGAATAGCGAAACGTAGCAACTCTGTAACCACGTTTTGCATGTAAGCAGTTCCCAATAAAGGGATTTTTTCCGGACATGCTGCCTCTGTCATCATTCATTGGACTACATATATGGGAGTCTCTGTGGATCTAGGACTCCAGGTGGGCTAATGCATTCCGGAAGACCGTGAGATCCGGCGTGTGCGACTCTTGATTTTTGTGTTCCATGGAAGCGTTCAACTGTCTATCCCACAAACACCTGTGAGGCCTGGCATTTCAAAACTGCTGGCCTTTGCAAAATTCTCATTCTGCATGGTTGAGACAGACAATTGTAAAAATTTAATGACAGCAGCTGTCCCAGGGTACGAGAATTCCAGCCGCCACTACTTTTCAAGGCAGGCTATCCCTGCACTGCACGAAAAAAAGGCAGAAAGAATCAGGAGTGCACCGCGCAACCCTGGCTGTGTTAAAGTTGGTGGTGCAGGTGTCGCGCTGACATGAATATGAGGCGGTAGAGGAAGAACTGGAGGAGGAAGCAGAGTATGAAGAGGAGGCAACAGGAGGCACCAAGAAATGTCCGGCAATGTCCGCTTACTCCGTCTGCACCGCCACATCCACCTCTTCTGCCTGCGCCACCAATCCTGCCTCCTCCATCTGTACCGCCACATCAGCCTCCTCCGTCTGCAACGCCACGTCTGCCTCTTTCGCCTGAACCGCCACGTCCGCCTGCTTCTCCACTGGGAACACCATTTCCAGGCTCAAGATTTTTATGTCTTACATTGGCAGAGTAGAGAAGTGTACCAGGCGCACCTAGCCATTGTTGTATTCTAGCTCAGTTTCTGCGTTCTCTTTGCTATATTCCAATGTTTTGGGGCCTCCACAAACCAAAAAAGAAATATTGAAAAAAAAAAAAAAGTTGGTGACCTCCTCTGCCTCTTCTGCCTGCACTCCCACATCCGCCTCCTCCTCCACTGGGACCTCCGCTCAAGATTGGTATTTCTTGAGCAGAGATGCCAGTGGAGGTTCCACCTTCATTCATCTTAACTGTTGTAGGAGAGGAAATTCTTTTGTGAACTGTGTGTGTGAAAGACATTATTTTTAAAATTAGGAACACCCCCTTCATCCGGCTAACTATTGTAGGGGAGTAAATTCTTCTGTGGTGTGTGTCTGTGACACTGGCAATTTTCTGAAATTTAGAACACCCCTTTGGCATCTGTCTTACTGTTGTAGGAGAATTTTTTTTTTTAAATATATAGTCCCCAGATAGGGCATGTGTGAGATCTATAAATGAGCTGACATTTTTTACCCAGTTTTAACCCAGGACATACAAGCACCAAACTGTCACGCTGTGGCCCTTAGCAATCTGACACAGAATTGATAAACACATAGGAAAAAAAAAACAAGCATAAAAAGTGTTACCTCTCCCACTGTGCCACCTCTTTCACCTACACCACCATATACACAGCCTCCTCAACTTCTGACTCCATTTGGACCTCTGCCTCTTTGTTCAAGAATGTATTTTTTTTAATGTCATTTATGTCATTTTAAGTAATTCCTCTATCCACTTTTGTTTTCAGGGCAATTGTACCGATTTTACGCACTCATTGGAGCCTTTTGCACCCCTTTAGCCCTTTCTATTACTTTTTAAAAGCCATTTTAGTGCCCCAAAGTTTGGGTCCCGATTGACCTCAATTGGGTTCATTGTTAGGGGTCAAGTTTGGAACCCGAATCGAATTGTGTTTATTTTTGTGCTTTTTAGATGAGTGTTGATATTAAATAAGCTTGAAGCTAAAAGAAATTCATTATGCAGGTATTTTTAAAAATTGGGAAATTGATCATAAAAAATATTTTTCATTGTGATTCAGTCGACTATTTTACCACTTATATTGGATATTTCTCCTTCAGAGCACATCACACAGTCGTAACAGCAGATAGGCTTCCTATTAGTCTTGATTTTTCTGCTACCAGGTGGACAAATTTGAGAACATTGAGATCTTGGTACCTAAAAAGAAAAGTAAGTTTGAAGAGAGAAGTGTATTTCATATTCAACCAGTAGCTGTAATGTTTTGGAGCTCATTTCAAGGAACTATGAGAACAAGATTAAAAAAAAAAAAAAGCAACAGAGATAAATATTCCTGGAAATATATCCTGCTAAAACATTAGGTAAACATTCTGATCCAAAATCAATTAACAAAGTGCTTTCCACTCCATCATTCCTCACCTCATTTTTTTTCCAGGTTATCAGTGATGTATTGATGTAAAGCTGCTGGTCTGGTGATGCCCAAGGTGTGAAAGAACCCACATAGTTAATTTTGATAATTGTTTTGTTCATTTTTACCCAATTGTATATCATATATATTGTATTCAATTCCCCCTTATCATTATAATATAATCTCATATCTGATCCACCATCATACTGAATAGCTTTCAAGTGCTGGTTCAGCTTTCCAAATAAAATGAGAAGAATTGTATGTTATAAAAGACAGTATTAGCAAAAAACTTGTTTGAATTTTAAGTACTTTTAATTTTTGGTTTATCTTTAATATTTTGTTCATTTTACATGATAAAAAAGTGAGAAAATTATACACAATTTAAATATTTCTTAGCAGAGTGGTATTGATTTTTTTTTTTTTTTCTGACAGTTCAATGCTCATCCGACTGCAGAGCTATGTGTAGTACCCCAAAGGACTATTGCATATGGTTAATCATTTCCAAAGAGTTAATGCAATGTTATGGAGCTAAATGTTTTTATTTGTTATGTACTGTATGTACCTAATGGCACTGTATGGATAACCTAACAGTTAAAATCGTGGAAAACTATGTTAGGTTGCCAGGGTGATGGACCAGGTCTGCTCCCTGGTTAGTTAGTGTTGGAAAGAGTGTGTGGTATAGTTGAGCTACCTGTACAGACAAGATCTACATGTAAAACCTCCTGAAAGCCCAGCCCAAGTTCAGTAAACCCTGGTCTCTGAGTCTACACCACCAATGAAGCAACCCTACTTCCTCAGAGAAGGATATTAAAAGGTTAATAACCCACTAGACAGTGCAGTGAATTCAGAAATCAAGGTATTACACTCATTTATGGCACAAATAATTTGCTGCTGCGAATAGGAATATTACAAAAGGACCCTACCACAGATGAACTGGCCATCTGTGTCTAATATCTGCACCCCTCAGTATTGTAAATGCAGACCTACTTAACATGAAGATCATTGTATGCATGTGGTTCTGCTGAAAGACTGCAAAGTGTCTTTAGAGAGAAAGTACTACTACTTCCAGGTGCATTTCTAGGTTAAAACATTCGGGGCCTGGGCCCCTGATGTTTTGTCCCAGGCCATGAATGTCCTGCCTGCCTGCTAGATACAACTGTATTGTTGCTGACCTCAGGACGGCAAGTCGGCAATACAATTGAATCTAATGCAGGGGAAGAGCTGAAGGATCTGTGGTAACATCACAGGTTATTTGACCAGTATAACATGCAGTGGTTGAGAAGGACCTGCAATGATATCACCATCATGTGACCATTGCAGGAGAGGACAGCAGTGAAGAGGCTAAGTCCTGAGGGAGGAAGCTGTGTTGATGTCTGCTACATGAGGAGAGGTAAGTGAAGGGAGAGGCAAAGTAAGTGAGCTGTAGTTATTTAACTGTGACTGTATGTTAGGACTATATGTTGAAGGCGGCTGTAAGAGGGGATTATGTTATTTACATGGGACTGTATTTTGGAGGTGACTGAGGGAGGCAGTGATATTATTTGCATGTGGCTATATGTTGATGGCGGCAGTGGGAGGGAGTGATGTCATTTACATAGGACTGAATGTTACAGGGATCTGAAGGTTGAGGGGGCAATGTTATTTGCATTGGACTGTATGTTGAAGGTGGCCGGTGGGGGTGATGTTATTTACATGGCACTGAATGATGAGGGGGTGATATTTACATGGGATTGCATGTTGGAGGTGGCTGGGGAGAGGGTGATATTATTTACTTGGGACTGTAAGCTGAAGGCGGCTGGGGAGGAGGTGATGTTATTTACATGGGACTGCATATTGGAAGGGACTGGAGAGATAGTGTGATGTTATTTACATGGGACTCTATGGTTCAGGGAGTAAAATAATGTTATTTACATGGGACTGTGTGTTGGAGGGGCTGAAGGGAGGGGAGTGATGTTATTTACATAGGACTGTATTTTGGAGTGGGAAGGAGAGATGGTGGGATGTTATTTACATGGGACTGTATGATGGAGGGAGGAATATAACTACAGGGGACATTAGAGGCATCTTAGTAATACTGGAAGCTCTATAGGAAACGATGTTAGAAAATGATGACTGCCATAGACCACTATCATTCCTTGAGCAGGACCTATGAGACTCATTGGGGGGGGGGCATCATCGGTTGACTAAACTCTTCTTAAGCCATACCGTTTGACAACTTTTTGATTATGCTACAAGGAAATCACCAATTTTTAATCTACAAACTTTTTTTTTTTTCATGGTATCTTTTTTATTCAGTGTGTCATAAGCAGACTATTTTAGGATCAGTGCTACCTCCCCCACTACAGTTTACATCCTTATACTCATTAATATTAGGGTTTACTTTACCTTGTGTTTGTATTTATGACTTTTCATTTTCTTTCTATAAGACTCTTTTCCAAGAGATAAAAAAGCATCCAGTGCATAAGCCATGGTAACTAACGCATTGTATACAACTGGGGAACCGAAAGTGAATAATGCATAAGGAATTGAAGCTATATCTTCCTCTCCTGTACACTTATGCAGTTTTATTTTATATAATATTTCAAATACTTTATTTTTATTTTCATTTGTTGACAAGCAATGATAATGTGTCATCCATATATCTTCAAGCATCTTATCATCTGAATAATTGGAAGGATGGATGTTCTTAAGATATTGCTTCATGTCACCTGTACCATACGGATTTAATAGTTCTTTACTACTATTGTACTTTATATGAATGTCCATATCATGGAGAAATCCCAGACAACAGTTAAATGCTTGAGCACATAGTTCTACCATTTCATAATTGGTGAACCAGCTGGGTGGAAGGAGAAAGGTCTTTGTGTTTAGAATATAATCGGGCAGCTGTAGAATGTCAGCCATATAGAAAGAAACCGTTCCACAAATAAGAATAATATTAGATGATGAGCTGGAGATCAGCGCTTTGTTCTTCTCATTCATAATTTGTGCAGTTTGGGAAATAACATCATCATGAACAGCTCTTAAAGAAAAGATCTTGGCAGTAAACTCTACACAGATGCCATGACTATTAAGAAAAGAGGAGAGAGTTTGGCTCTCCTCGTTACCACTGACATCTGCACTTGTTACTATTCCAACCCACTTCCATTCAAAATGCTTCAGTAAACTTAAAACAGCAGAGAAGTAGACATGGTCACTACGTGCTGTACGGAACAGATATGGATAAAGATTCCTATCACTGAGCCGTGGATTTGTAGCTCCATAACTGATCTAGAAAAATAATAATAATAGATATGTGCTTATCTACAAAGACATTTCAGCTCAGAAAATGAGTGAAACCACAACAAGAATGCCTTATGATGCATTAGTAATTCAGTTACAATTAGTTAAAACAGACCTTGTTGCTTATTGTCAGCTGCTTTCTCCAAAAATTACGGTTTAAGTCAATTGCCTATAAGGTCAGAATGGCCCACCAGAATAACCGAGGATCCTTTAGTGAGCCAAAGCTATGACAAAAAAAAGATCCCTTCATAAAGCAGGACCCTAAAGACTAGCAGAGGATATTTTGGAGCTGACCTTGGAACTAGTGTTGAGCGAATTAAAGCATCTGATGCAGAATTCGATCTAAAATTTAGGAAACTTTTGATTCGCCGCAAAGCCAAAAATACCTTTCCTTTGCGCATTTTTTTATAAAATGTTGACTCATCCACTTGATCGCGGAGAGGCCAGCCGCTCCCGTCTTGATTGAAAAAACCCGTCAAAGGACCTGAGAGCGTGAAGACTTTGAACACGGCATCTGAGGGGTTAAATGATGGGGGTGGCATGATTCCCGTTCCCCGTCATTGCATCTGAACCATACAATGAAATGCAATTTGTGACAAAGTAATTCATAACAAATCAAATTTCTTGACAAAGTTCAGCGAAGCTACCAAATAATTTTTTCAAAACTTTGCTCATCTCTACTTGGAACCAATAACCACCAAATATATTATTATGTATTGATTATAGTTCCAGAATGTCCAATGATAAAAAAATACCTAAACATATAGATGCATATGTCCTTTATACATAAACGGTGGGGACCCCTATGCAAACTCCTGAATAAATGCAAATACACAGTCCATAATAAATAAAGACCCCATAAATAACTGCCGACCTCAGACTAGATGTCTAAATAAATACAGATTCCAGAATAGATACTTGCCTCAGAGCAGAATCCAGAGCATTGAATAAATATGTATCCCAGTATAAGATAAGACCCCAAATTCTACCCCAGACAAATCTGCATATCTCAGACCAGAATCTAAAATACAACAGACCTTTAAATAAATACAGTATGTACCCCAAGAATGAATGTAAACCCAAGATCAAACCCCAACATATATAGACCCACTGTTATGCAAGCGGGTGTAGACCAACTGCTCCACTGACCGACAAGACTAAGTAACTACCTGGTCTTCACTAGAGCCTCTGATGGTGAGGATAGGCTTGGGTATCACTCCAGAGCAGTCGCTGTGTCAGTGGCAGCTAACCTGAGGGTAAGAGGTACCGGTGAAAAGCACCGAGGGGACAGATGTAGTCAGGAAGTCTGGAGTCATGGCAGGCAGTGATCTTGCAAAGTCAGTAATCGAAGTCCAAGGTCAGAGGCAGGCGGCAAACAAGCAAGGTCCGTAATCCAGAAGCATGGTCCAGTAAACAGTAAAGCAAACTCCAACACCCTCAAACAAGGAACTAGACAAGCTAGTGACCAAGATTGCTCAGGTGCCCTTCTGAGGCAGGAAGTACCCTTAAACACATCCAGCAACCCAGACATAGGGTGTGCTGGGGAGACAGAGGGCATGCAAGTGCCGCCTCATAAAAAGAAGAGAGACACAAGAGGGCACAACTGCGCATGCCCTAACAAACAGTACAGGACTCTAAGCAGGAAGAAAGTGCTGGAATGGAGCATAAATACAATAGTTTAAGCTACCAGCTGCCTGGCAGCAGAAGGGAATAAAGGAAGCCCAGCACCCATGCCCGCTTGTAGGGGCAGGAGCCACCTAAATCGCTATACATATACACACAGAGTGGCTCATACTGTCCTCCTCTGTGAAATATTGCATCTCTGCTCACTGGCTTGAGAATCTGGACAGTTATGGTCAGGTGACCTTATATATTCTTCAACAGTAACAGGCGTTTTTTGCCACAAATCCAAGCAAAAAATTCAGCATGCATCCAATCCCTATCTGTACCCCCCAAGCTTTGCTGTAAGAAAGCTATCTTGCTGGTTGCTTATTCTCACTTACCCCCTGCCCTAGCCATGGATCTGACAGCAGCCTGATATTCTGCTGACATGCTGTACAGTATGAAGCATGTTTCAGGCTACCGTAGACTCTCATTAGAAAATGCAACGATTGACTCACTTAACAGTGTCAATGTTAGTAGATATCAGCTATGTATAACACCCATAAGGGGGTGGCTTAAAGAATTACTATTTGATAATATGATGAAATACCACTGCCATATACCATCACTTTATGATGGGACTCCACTGATACTGAAGGATTGCAGTGCTGATTCAGTTTTCCTGCCTCTTTATTCCCAAATCAATTGATTGGGATTAGGCCCTTTCACATGAACGAGTTTTCGATGCTGGGGCGATGCGTGACGTGAACGCATAGCACCCGGACTAAATCCTTACCCATTCATTTCAATGACACATAAGCATTTTTTTTTTCACGCATCACTTCTGTGTTGCGTGAGAATCGTAGCATGTTCTATATTCTGCATTTTTTATGCAGCCCATGCCCCATAGAAATGAAAGGGGCTTCATTAAAAAACACATTCTAACCGGATGCAGTTCGGGTGCAATGCCTTATTTTTAACTGATGGTTGCTAGGAGATGTTTTAAAACCTACCATTATTTTATTTTTTTTAAAAACTGATTGCAACCACTCAGTAAAAACTGAAACAATAAATGCAAATGGAAACAAAACTGACTGAACTTGCTTGTGAAATAGTACAAGTTTCACTGAACACATCCTGAGAGAATCCATATCGTTCGCGTGAAAGAGGCCTTAGAGTTGAGTGAAATTCTTAAAATTCGATTCAAGTCTGATTTGGCTGAATCACTCATCAACGTTGGTTCTGGTCCAAATAAATTGTATCTAAATCGAAACCGCTTTCATTGTCTGGAAGTCTCTCTCTCTGTCTTGATCATCAAATCGAATTACACAAAATTTTGATTCTAATTCATCAAATTTTTTTTTAAATTCAGGTTGAATTCCTGAAGTTGAGTATTATTTTGCTCATCACTGATTAGAACAGCAGAGTTTGGGCCAAAATCAAAAGGTTTCTTACCTGTGTGTACCTATAGACATTCAGCAGTTGTGCTATGGGCAGAGTTGTTACAGAAAACAGATCTCCAATAAAACCCGCAATGTTATTTTCTCCTGTGCAGTAATAATTAGGTACGGCAAATCCTGGTCCTGATAAGATTTGTATTGCACTCTTCATAGCTTTATTAGCATTGACACAAGAATCAGACACATAATATCCTAAAGTCACATTTTGTAAAACGTGCGGATTTTTATTTACTTCCTCAATAGCAAATTGAAAGTCCAAAAAGTATTTGTAATTGGATAACAGGGGTCTAAAAGTGAACACAGCATACCAATCAATCAAGGGAGAAGTGAGTACCCCTTAAATGACTGGATAAAATATGGAGCACAAGTGAGGGAAACAATGCATAAATAAATATAAAAGTAAAAAAAGTGAAAAATAATAATAATGCGATGTCAAAGAAAAAGCAATAGCCAGGCAGAAAGACATCCCGAGTGAATAATAACATTAACCAGAGTAATATTTGCTCTCTCACCACCATGTGGGGATGGAAAAATCTCCATATGTATCACCACACAACCTAATTTGACCCAAGGTGGAGATCATCCAATTTAGCATTTTTAAATGCTTTCCACTGCTTTTTTTTCATTTATGTTATTTTGCTTTTCTATATATGGTACAGTAGAGATGAGACAACCGTCAAGATTTGTTTAGTGTTTGCATAATTTTTTGAAAATATATAGAGCCCCTAGTACTGTATGTGGAGTGTGTGTGTGTAGTATTGTAGGTCAGGCAATGTCCCTACCTGATGCCAGCCGATGTTAGACATGATAATTTGCATTTATTTTCCCCAGAAATCAAGAAGAGCCTACAATAGTCATCACATATATCAACTGGTCTCCATTATAGCAATAGTACCCACCTAGAGGTTCCCTCCAATGCCTTGCAATTTGAAAAGCTGTTCCCATCTGCTTTGCTCTGATAAAGGGCTTTTGTCCTGAGAGAACTTCTTGCAGATGTGAGGCTGGCTTAGCTATTTCTCTAGCTTTGCTACTTACGTATGTTTAAAATGCTGGAAGGCACCCCCGCTGATCGTCTGTTTGAAAATAACACACTGCACAAAAAGGTGCTATGTTATGCTTGTAGCAGGCAGCAAGTGTAATTATAGCTCTGCTATCCTAATTCACGTCTTGCAATATTCAAAACATCAGATAGCAAAACAAAAATACAATAGCAAATTCAAGGAGAACCAGTTACACATTTCTAGTATATGTAGCTGGAGAACTAGTGAGCTACAAACACGTGATATGGAAGTTGTGACATACCCCTTAACCCTTGTGTGTTAATTAACAAGAGGTGTGTAATACAAATAGTTATAGAATGGCAAAAAGTTTAATACTTTACTATTAAACCCGACCTGTAATTTCATCCTCCCAATAATGCTGCTCAACATTAAAGTTTTTTTCTGAAATTCTGATATTGATGACCTATTATGTTGAACCCCCACATATCAGCTATTTCAGAAGGTCATGACATGCGGTAAGCACTGCAGGCTCTTCCTAGGCCAGTGGCGTCACGGTCAACTGTCACATGGCCTAGTTACAGCTCAGTCCCATTCAAGTGAATGGGACTTAGCTGCAATATCAAGCACAGCTGCTATTCAGTGGCTGGTAAGCTGTGAGAAACACTTCAGCTTCCTCGAACAGCTTTTTTGAGGCAGTATTGATCTACTTTAAATTACTTTTATAGAATCGTGGAAAATCCCTTTAAAATCTCTCTATTGAGAAGTGATCATCTCCAACCTCCACCTCTGGCAGGCCCGTTAATGTTTTCAATTCCAAAAAAATAGAAGCAGTAGAAATCCCCTGAATGTTCCTGACTTTTAAACCCATGGATATGTTCTCTAATACGATCTTTCAATTTACCAGTTGTACATTCTAAATAGGATAAATCGAAACATTCGCTGTACATTACATACTGTACTTTATAAAGTGGGGAAATTGTCATTTTTGGCAGTTTTGAAATGAAAATGTCTAACACATCCATTTATTCACACCACACTTGCAAACATCTATGTTTTAGCGGGTTTGCAATGCTTAAGCAAAATGGGAGACAAAATGGATCTGCAGTTCTGCCCAGCTGATCACTTTCTCTAAAAATCAAATATTCATTAGACTTCGAACACTCATGCGTCATTTTTAGTGATGAGCGAGCATGCTCGGCCGAGTACTGGTTCGGCTCGAGTATCACTATGCTCGGCCCATGGCGGTACTCGACCGAGTACCACGTGTGCTCGAGCGTAATGCTCGAGACTCCTCCCCGCACGTTTGGCGCCTCCTAAAGCAGCCAATCGACGTGCAGGTAAGTAATGCCCTTCAGTGTAATGCCGTAGCCATGTTAGCTAGTGGCATTACACTGATTGGCTGGCCAAGATGTCTTGCCATTATGTACTCTAAAATGTTGCTGGTGTATTTATTATGTATAATTATGTATCATTTTTAATTATGGAAATAAATATTTTTGATATTTTGTGATAAGTGGTGTGTTTCTCTAGGAGTATATTAATTGGCGCGATTACACCCATATTTTGGCGCAGTTTATGTGTTAGGTGGTTGTATACAATTGAATATACAGGAAAGAATGTTTCCTAACAATTTTTCCTGTGAAATAGATTTTTTTGGGGGGGTTTGTGCGTATTTTTGTCAGTCTGTAAAAGTGGCGTACAACTCGGACAACATGGTTCCCAGCAGCGACCTGGGAGTCCAAGATGCATCCAGACATCGTCCTCATGCTGTTCCCTATCCATTTCAGTTGTTTTTCTGTCACTTTCTGACCTTTTCCAGTGGACCAGGTACCCTCCCCTTTTCAGAGCATGGGGTGCCTGGTTGTCTCCCATTGACTTCCATTATACTTGAGTGCTCGGCCCAGGAGACGAACATAGCAATGTGTTCGGGCCGAACACTCGAACACTTTGGTGCTCGTTCATCACTAATCATTTTGTCATTTAAGTTCATCTATTATATGATTTAAAAAAAAATAATTTTAAATAGACTTTAGCATTAATGATGAGCAAATTTCTGAAAATCCTATTTGGGTCCAATTCATCCCAATCTCGTGAATCGATTGCACTCAAATTGAAAGTGCTTTAATCTCTCTGAAAAGAAGTTTATGACATGGTCTCTAACTCTCTCACTCTCTTTTCCTTCTTTGCAAAAATTCTCCCAAATTGAATAACATGAAATTCTGATTCTATGCATTCCAAATGTTTGGAAAAAAATGTGTTGGATATCATAGATTCATTTCTAATTATCTTTAATGAATCATTCGTATTCTGCAGACTCATGTAATTGACATACATTGCCAGCTCCTCAGCCTTGTTCCGAGTGAGATCCTATAGCTAAGCTCTCCGATGCCTTTCCCTGTTGCCCTTATCTCTGCACTCCTGAAAAATCTTTTCAATCTGAAATATTTACAACCTAATAAAATAAACTTAAAAAGCTTAGAGGATGATACAGGAGAGAATAGATGAGGGCAAAAGGGTGAGCTGTCAAAGAGCTCTTCTAAAGGACTTCACTCTGGGGCAGAGCAGCTAGTGAAGTTGGTGAATACCTGCATGATGCAGTAGATAATGATTGAAAACTATTAATTAAAAACAATTACAAAATATATTTTTACCGCTTAATAAATACAATTCAATAATAGCCTTTAACAGCAAAAAAGGTTTTTGCTTTCATTTTCACCTGCAATAACAATTTTCCATGTTGACTTACCCATTACAGAACATTACTGTTTTATATGTATTCGTTTGTAACTCATCTATGTTCATATTAACAGAGAATATTCCTCCAATTACAATTTCTCCAAATTTATAATAGTCATATTCTTCTATTGCCTTTTTCATCTTCAACTTACATGCTGGCGATGAAGCCAAAGTCATACAAAGTGTCAGGCACTGGATGATCACAGTTGATGACATTACTGGATGCAAAGACATTTTTTGCCAAAATGGATAGTTAGTAATAATTTAATCTGTGTAGATTTCAGTGATACGACGTCTGCAATACGTTGATGAGGTTTTGAATTTTGTTGGAACATGCAAAATCTCAAGCATTATATATCTATGTGAGCGACAGGGAATCTGCAATTGTCACACTGTAATATTATGCTTACCAGATGTGTCCATATCTCATACACAAAAATAGTGTCAATTATTTTTTATCTACTTCTGTTCTACTTATTTTCTAGAGTTTTGCTAACTCTTTCACGTCCAAGACTCATGAATAGTGTTGAGCGAATCAAAGTCCACAAAGCAGACTTCAATATGAATTTAAATATAAATTTCATTTGCCATAAAGCCAAATTTCCTTGTGATTCATGGTAGAGAATTAACTTTACCTGAAATAGTGTAAGAAACAAAAATAAAATCATACTTACCCATTTGCTCGTGACGAGCCGGCATCTTGTTGGAAGATCTCAGTTGAAATCCTGTGCGTGGTGATGTATGATGTCTAGGGATGAGCGAACCCGAACTGTATAGTTTGGGTTCGTACCGAATTTTGGGGTGTTCGGGACATGGACCCTGACCCGAACATTTTCAAAATAGTTCGGCTTCGGGTCTGTTGTTTGGCGATTTCTTTCCGCTTTCTGAAGCAGCTAATCAGCTAGCGTTTTACTTCTTGCCCTAAGAAGCCATTTCACCCCAGAACAAAATTTATCCTTTGCCGGACACTATTAAACTTGGACAGCCACTGCTGGGACACCAAATTTAGGGGTTGCTATTTTGGCAATTGAATTTCACCACAGAAAAAAATCTATCCTTTGCCAGACAGCAGAGAGTATTACACTTGGCTAGTCACAGCTGGAACACTAGATTTAAGGGATTGCTATTTTGGCAATTGATTTTAGACTAACAATAAAATATAGAAAGTATTGATGGATTGATGGACTTTTTGGCAGCTTGTGCTGGTGCACCAGAAGACACAAAATGGCCACCGATCACCACAGAAAAAAGTGACAGAAAAATGCTCTGTGCAGCCTAAAAAGCAGTGAGCAATTAACTAGCAAAAGTAAAGTGACGTGCGGCGCTACGTGACTCCAGGTTAAATAGAGGATGGGTCAAATGCTGCACTTGGCCAATCACAGCCATGCCTATTAATCTGGTGTTCCAGCTGTGACTAGCCAAGTGTAATACTATCTGCTGTCTGGCAAAGGATAGATTTTTTTCTGTGGTGAAATTCAATTACCAAAATAACAATCCCCTAAATCTGGTGTCCCAGCAGTTGCTGGCCAAGTTTAATAGTGTCCGGCAAAGGATATATTTTGTTCTGGGGTGAAATTCAATTGTCAAAATAGCAATCCCCTAATTCTGGAGTCCCAGCTGTGGCTGGCCAAGTTTATTAGTGTCCGTCAAAGGATATATTTTGTTCTGGGTTGAAATTCAATTGCCAAAATAGCTATACCATAAATCAGTGGTTTCAGCTGTGGCTGGCCAAGTTTAATAGTGTCCAGCAAAGGATATTTTTTTTTCTGAGGTGAAATTCAATTGCCAAAATATCAATACCATAAATCAGTGATTTTAGCTGTGGCTGGCCAAGTTTAATAGTGTCCGGCAAAGGACATATTTTTTTCTGGGGGAAAATTCAATTGCCAAAATAGCAATCCCCTAAATCTGGTGTCCCAGCAGTGGCTGGCCAAGTTTAATAGTGTCCGGCAAAGGATATGTTTTGTTCTGGGGTGAAATTCAATTGCCAATATAGCAATACCATAAATCAGTGGTTTCAGCTGTGGCTGGCCAAGTTTAATAGTGTCCGGCAGAGGATATATTTTTTTGTACAGGGGTAAAATTCAATTGCCAAAATAGCAATACCGTAAATCTGCCGTTCCAGCAGTGGCTGGCCAAGCTTAATGGTGTCCATCAAAGGATATATTTTGTTTTGGGGTAAAATTCAATTGCCAAAATAGCAATCCCCTAAATCTGGCATCCCAGCAGTGGCTGGCCAAGTTTAATAGTGTCCGAAAAAGAATATATTTTGTTCTGGGGTGAAATTCAATTGCCAAAATAGCAATCCCCTAAATCTGGTGTCCCAGCAGTGGCTGACCAAGTTTAATAGTGTCCGGCAAAGGATAGACAATTTTCTGGGGTGAAATTCAATTTCCAAAATAGCAGTACCGTATATCTGGTGTCCCAGCAGTGGCTGGCCAAGTTTACTAGTGTCCGGCAAAGGATATATTTTGTTCTGGAGTGAAATTCAATTGCCAAAATAACAATAACAAAAATCAGTGGTTTCAGCTGTGGCTAGCCAAGCTTAATAGTGTCCGGCAAAGGATATAATTTTTCTGGGGTGAAATTCAATTGCTAAAATATTAATACCATAAATCAGTGGTTTCAGCTGTGGCTGGCCAAGTTTAATAGAGTGTCCTGTACACAACAATAGCTGATCTCAGGGAGACCAGCTACAAAAAACACAGCGGAGTCTCACTTAAGAGTCTCAACACAGCAATCCAAAGTGCAAAGCTCCCTGGGAAACAGGAATATGCAAAATAAATGTGGAGCCCCAGTTATAGGTCTACAACACAATGAAAGATAGATATCCCTCAAAGGAAGGAAAACCGAGCAAAGGGGTGTCTCTATTACAGAGACCACCAAATCCACCATATTAAGTGGCCCCTATGTCAAGATCCCGCTTTTTTACAAGCTTTAAGGACGTGACGGGGAAAAACTAAGCCAGTTATCCATCCACAGACAGCTGTTTTGGGGTGTTGCCCCCTCATCAGTGCGGAGTAGGAATCTGGCTAACCGGGAGCAATGCCTCGGAGACTACTCAAACACAACAATAGCTGATCTCAGGGAGACAGCTACAAAAAACACAGCGGAGCCTCACTTAAGAGTCTCAACACAGCAATCCGAAGTGCAAAGCTCTTGTGTCCCAGCAGTGGCTGGCCAAGTTTAATAGTGTGCGGCAAAGGATTTTTTTTTTTTCTGGGGTGAAATTCAATTGCCAAAATAGCAATACCCTGAATCTGGTGTTCCCGCTGTTGCAGGCCTAGTTTAAATCTGTCCGTAAAAGGGTATATTTTTTTCTGGGGTGAAACTTAATTGCCAAAAAAGCAATTCCTTGAATCTGGTGTTCCAGCTGTGACTGGACAATTTCCCTAGTGTCTGTCAAAGGATATATTATTTTCTGGGGTGAAATACAGTTGCAAAAATAGAAATACAGAAAATCTGGTGTTCCAGCTGTGACTGGACAAGTTTAATAGTATCCGTCAAAGGATAGATTTCTGGGGTTAAAGTCACTTGCCAATATAGCAATACCCTGAATCTGGTGTTCCAGCTGTTGCAGGCCAACTGTCCGTAAAAGGGTATATTACACCCAGCGTGCATCTCCAAGTATATTTCTTTCTGTAAAAGGGTATATTACAAAAAGTTTTACATTACAATTGCTAAAAGCATAATCCTGTAAATCTGCACGCACTATTGTGCATCTCATAGTGTATTTCTGTCCGTAAAAGGGTATATTACACTCAAGGTGTATAAACAAATGCTGAGAGGGTCATCCTCAATAAATTCACACGCCACCGTGCATCTCCAAATGTATTTCTGTCCGTTAAAGGGTATATTTCACAAAGTGTTAAAATGCAATTGCTGAAGGCATAATCCTTCATATTTTTTTGTACAGTACTGTGCATCTCCAATTGTAAACCTGTCCATAAAAGGGTACCTTTCATCCTGGTCCTAAATACTAGGCCTACAATTGATATTCCCCTAAATCAGTGGTTACTGCTGTGCCTGGATTAGTGTAATACGGTACATAAATAAACAGGCAGATAGTGTTAGGTGCCTGTAAAAAAAGGTCTGAATTTGAAATGAATACAATGCCGTTCTAAGGATGGTAAGGCCTGAGCAAGTACAGGCGCTAGTCAATTGGGTGGCCGACAGTGGATCCAGCACATTCACAACATTATCTCCCACCCAGTCTTCTGCAGAAAGCGCACAGGTGGCGCCTGAAAACCAAGCGCATTAGTCTGTTACATCACCCCCATGCATATCAGGGAAACTGTCTGAGCCTCAAGTTATGCAGCAGTCTCTTATGCTGTTTGAAGACTCTGCTGGCAGGGTTTCCCAAAGAAATCCACCTGGCCCTTCCCCAGTGGTAGAAGACATAGAATGCACTGATGCATGACCACTTATGTTTCCTGATGATAAGGACATGGGAATACCACCTCATCGGAGTCCGCACGTCTCTGATGATGACGAAACACAGGTGCCAACTGCTGCATCTTTTTGCAGTTTGCAGACCGAACAAGAGGTCAGGGAGGAAGACTGTGTGGAAGACGATGCAGGGGACGATGAGGTCGTAAACCCCACATGGAATGAAGGTCATTCCACTGACTTTCACAGTTCAGAGGAAGAGGCAGTGGTGACACCGAGCCAACAGCGTAGCAAAAGAGGGGGCAGGGGGCAAAAGCAGAACAGCCGCCGCCAAGAGAGTTTGCCTGCTACTGGCCACCGCCACCAGGGACCGAGCACCCCAAAGGCAGCTTCAAGGAGTTCCTTGGCATGGCACTTCTTTAAACAATGTGCTGACAACAAGACCCAAGTGGTTTGCATGCTGTGCCATCAGAGCCTGAAGCGAGGCATTAACGTTCTGAACCTTAGCACAACCTGCATGACCAGGCACCTACATGCAAAAAAAAAAAAAAACATCCAGCAATTAACAACCCCCCTCTATAAAATGTCACTTTTAATTATTATCACTAAAATGATTGCTGATGCTAAAGTCGCTTAACCAAACCCCACCCCACATTAATTGTCAAGTGATATTACTAACATTTATCAACATCTGTGTATAACAGCTAACGCCAGCTATGTAGTTGTTAATTGGTAATGGGTATGCCAAGGAAGATATTGGGTAATCAGGGTGCGGTCCTATTACTAGCCCTGTATTTAGCCCTCCTCTCTTCCTTTGCCCAGGGACGGCCCCTGATGGTGGAACCTCCCTGTCCTCGTGCCTAAGGCTAAATCACCCTTGGTCTTACCCTAATCTTATCACAGGATTAGCTGGCGTTAGCTGCTAAAACACAGAAACGGGGACAAATGGTGTGTACGTCCCAATTAGCGTCCCAGTCACGTAAGTCCAGTCAGTCCAATGACGATCCCTGGTTGAGATGTCACCGACTTCTCCCTGACCAGAACCTGGACTCTGAGTCTATCAGGTAAAGATAAGACTTAACACCTCAGTTGTCCGTCCGTGTAATTTTACACATCATATTTCATTATGCCTTATATATTTTTAAACCTCGACGCGTTTCCCTTCAGGATACTGAAGTTCATCAGGAGGCCATGATGGGCATCAATATCCCAATTGATGGTAGATATGTAGTACACTAGTACAATAGTACAAAATTGATACCAAAAACCTGATACAGCTCGTATGTCAAGAGGAGTGATCTTTCAAACAGTGCAGATATCGCAGAGTATCGATACGGCAGGCATGTGATATGTAACTGCCCAGATCAATGTTCCTCCTCTGACGCCATGATTATCATGGCGTCAGAGGAGGAACATTGATCTGGGCAGTTACATATCACATGCCTGCCGTATCGATACTCTGCGATATCTGCACTGTTTGAAAGATCACTCCTCTTGACATACGAGCTGTATCAGGTTTTTGGTATCAATTTTGTACTATTGTACTAGTGTACTACATTAATTCCTACACATCAATTTGGGATATTGATGCCCATCATGGCCTCCTGATGAACTTCAGTATCCTGAAGGGAAACGCGTCGAGGTTTAAAAATATATAAGGCATAATGAAATATGATGTGTAAAATTACACGGACGGACAACTGAGGTGTTAAGTCTTATCTTTACCTGATAGACTCAGAGTCCAGGTTCTGGTCAGGGAGAAGTCGGTGACATCTCAACCAGGGATCGTCATTGGACTGACTGGACTTACGTGACTGGGACGCTAATTGGGACGTACACACCATTTGTCCCCGTTTCTGTGTTTTAGCAGCTAACGCCAGCTAATCCTGTGATAAGATTAGGGTAAGACCAAGGGTGATTTAGCCTTAGGCACGAGGACAGGGAGGTTCCACCATCAGGGGCCGTCCTGGGCAAAGGAAGAGAGGAGGGCTAAATACAGGGCTAGTAATAGGACCGTACCCTGATTACCCAATATCTTCCTTGGCATACCCATTACCAATTAACAACTACATAGCTGGCGTTAGCTGTTATACACAGATGTTGATAAATGTTAGTAATATCACTTGACAATTAATGTGGGGTGGGGTTTGGTTAAGCGACTTTAGCATCAGCAATCATTTTAGTGATAATAATTAAAAGTGACATTTTATAGAGGGGGGTTGTTAATTGCTGGATGTTTTTTTGATATATAATACTCCCTATTGGGATGCGATCATATTAGCTGGAATAACCTACATGCAAAGCATGTACTGCAGTGGAGTAAACACCTTAAACACAAGGAACTGACTCAGGCTCCCCCTGCTCCCTCTTCTGCTGCTGCCTCGGCCTCTTCCTCCGCCTCGGGAGGAATGTTGGCAACTGCTGCCCAAAAAACAGAGGATGTGCCACGGACACCACCACCTGTGTCACCAAGCATCTCCACCATTTCACATTGCAGCATTCAGCTCTCCATCTCACAAACATTGGAGAGAAAGCGTAAATTCTCACCTAGCCACCGTCGAGCCCTGGGCCTGAATGCCAGCATTTCTAAACTGCTGGCCTTTGAAATGCTGTCATTCAGGCTGGTGGACACAGATAGCTTTAAACAGCTGATGTCCATGGCTGTCCCACAGTATGTTGTTCCCAGCCGCCACTACTTCTCCAAGACAGCCGTGCCTTCCCTGCACAACCAAGCATCTGATAAAATCAAGTGTGCACTGCACAACGCCATCTGTGGCAAGGTCCACCTAAACACAGATATGTGGACCAGTAATCATGGCCAGTGACACTATATCTCCCTGACTGCACACTGGGTAAATGTAGTGGCGGCTGGGCCCCAGGTGGAGAGTTCTTTGGCGCAAAGCTTTCCGCCGCCAAGGATCGCAGTGCATCACATTCTTTGCCTCCTTTAGCCTCCTCCTCCTACTAGGCTTCCTCCTCCTCTGCTTCCACCTGCTCATCCAGTCAGCCACACACCTTCACCACCAACTTCAGCACAGCCCGGGGTAAACATCAGCAGCCGTTCTGAAACTCATATGTTTGGGGGACAGGCCCCACAACGCGCAGGAGTTGTGGCGGAGTATTGAACAACAGACCGACCAGTGGTTGCTGCCGGTGGGCCTCAAGCCTGGCCTGGTGGTGTGCAATAATGTACGAAATCTCGTCGCAGCTCTGGGACTAGCCGGTTTGACGCACATCCCTTGCCTGGTGCATGTGCTTAATTTGGTGGTGCAGAAGGTAATTCACAACTACCCCTACATGTCAGAGCTGCTGCATAAAGTGCGGGCTGTTTGTGTGCACTTCCGGCGTTCACATCCTGCCGCTGCTCGCCTGTCTGCGCTACAGCGGAACTTCGGCCTTCCCGCTCAACGCCTCATATGCGACTTGCCCACCAGGTGGAACTCCACCTTGCACATGTTGGAGAGACTGTGTGAGCAGCAGCAGGCGATAGTGGAGTTTCAGCTGCAGCGCGCAAGGGTCAGTCGCACTGCTGAACAGCTCCACTTCACAACCAATGACTGGGCCTCTATGCGAAACCTGTGTGCCCTGTTGTGCTGTTTCGAGTACTCCACCAACATGGCCAGTGGCGATGACACTGTTATCAGTGTTACAATACCACTTCTATGTCTCCTTGAGAAAACACTTAGGGCGACGATGGAAGAGGAGGGGGCCCAGGAGGAGGAGGAGTAGGATGAATGGTCATTTTTAGCACTTTCAGGCCAGTCTCTTAGAAGTGGCTCAGAGGGAGGTTTTTTGCAACATCAGAGGCCAGGTACAAATGTGGCCAGCCAAGGCCCACTACTGGAGGAAGAGGAGGATGAGGAGGAGGAGGTGGATGAGGATGAAGCAGGTTCACAGCGGGGTGGCACCCAACACAGCTCAGGCCCATCACTGGTACGTGGCTGGGGGGATACAGAGGAGGATGACGATACGCACTCCCACAGAGGACAGCTTGTCCTTACCTCTGGGCAGCCTGGCACACATGAGCGACTACATGCTGCAGTGCCTGTGCAACGACAGCAGATTTGCCCACATTTTAACGTGTGCGGACTACTGGGTTGCCACCCTGCTGGATCCCCGGTACAAAGACAATGTGCCCACCTTACTTCCTGCACTGGAGCGTGATAAGAAGATGCGCGTGTACAAGCGGACGCTGGTAGAAACGCTCCTGAGAGCATTCCCAACTGTCACAGGGGAACAGGTGGAAGCCCAAGTCGAAGGCAGAGGAGGAGCAAGAGGTCGCCAACGCAGCTGTGTCACGGCCAGCTCCTCTGAGTGCAGGGTTAGCATGGCAGAAATATGGAAAAGTTTTGTCACCACGCCACAGCTAACTGCACCACCACCTGATACGGAACGTGTTAGCAGGAGGCAGCATTTCACTAACATGGTTGAACATTACGTGTGCACACCCCTCCACGTACTGACTGATGGTTCGGCCCCATTCAACTTCTGGGTCTCCAAATTGTCCACGTGGCCAGAGCTAGCCTTTTATGCCTTGGAGGTGCTGGCCTGCCCGGCGGCCAGCGTTTTGTCTGAACATGTATTCAGCACGGCAGGGGGCGTCATTACTGACAAACGCAGCCGCCTGTCCACAGACAACGTGGACAAGCTGACGTTCATAAAAATGAACCAGGCATGGATCCCACAGGACCTGTGCATCCCTTGTGCAGAATAGACATTTATAACTGCCTCCCCCTCAACTATATATTCTTGTACTCCGGGGCACTTCTTTATTGAATCCTCTTTTTTTAAATCTTCCATTATATTGCGGTGCAACCAAAAGTTGAATGAACCTCTCCTCCGTCTAGGTGCCTGGGGCCTAATTATCTGAAAGAGGCCTGTTCCAGTGGTGGGTGACATGAATCCTGATTCTCTGCTATGCTACCTCTGTCTTCTGTCTGGGTGCCATGGGCTAAATATCTGGAAGTGGCCTTCTCTATTGCTGGGTGACATGAAGCCTGATTCTCTGCTATGCGACCAATTTCCTCCGTCTGGGTGCCAGGGGCCTAATTATCTAAAAGTGGCCTTCTCCATTGGTGGGTGACATGACGCCTGATTCTCTGCTATGCAACCTCTGTCCTCTGTCTGGGTGCTGGGGCCTAAATAAATGAAAGTGGCCTTCTCCATTGGTGGGTGACTTGAGGCCTGATTCTCTGCTATGGGACCTCTCTCCAATTGATATTGCTTAATTTTTATTTATTTTATTTTAATTCATTTCCCTATCCACATTTGTTTGCTGGGGATTTACCTACATTTTACTGCCTTTTGCAGCCCTCTAGCCCTTTCCTGGACTATATTACAACCTTTTTAGTGCCCAAAAGTTCGGGTCTCCATTGACTTCAATGGGGTTCGGGTTCAGGATGAAGTTCGGGTCGAGTTCGGATCCCAAACCCGAACATTTTCGGGAAGTTCGGCCGAACTTCTCGAACCTGAACATCCAGGTGTTCGCTCAACTCTACACATGTGTCAACTTGCCCAAGTTCAATGCAGCCAACAGATTGTTTTCGTTGTGACACGCCACTTTGCCGATCTCCTGTTGGTGCGGGGTCAGCCACTGATCCACCTGTGCGTTCAGGGCGGACAGGAGTGCTGGTCCGGTGTGACTCTCTGCTTTCAGGCAAGTCAACCCCAAGACAGCGTGATACTGTCATATCCGGGATGTGGAAAAGCCCCCGGGGAGCAGGGGGGGCACAGTTGATGTGGAGCAAGACGCAGCAGCAGAAGACAACTCAGCCGAGGAGGTTAGCGAAGAGGATGGAGTAGGAGGAGTAGAGGAGGTGGCAGCAGGCCTGCCTGCAAGTCGTGGCGGTGTCACCAACTCCGCTGCAGAGCCACGCATTCCATGCTTGGCAGCCGTCAGCAGGTTTTTTTCCAATGCGCAGTGTACGTAATATACCTGCCCTCACCGTGCTTTGCAGATCAGGTATCAGTGGTCAGGTGGACCCTTGCCCCAACACTGTGTGCCTGTCACGGTGGGGAGTGGTGGAAGCCCTCCGCCGTGCAATGTCAGTGGCTGCTACGCCGGATAGCAGGGAATAGGGAGCAGGTCACCTCCTAAAGCATTCCTTATACTCGCCCTGGTCTTCTAATAGTATGAGCCAACCCAGAAGGTAGGAGGGCCCATACTAATGGAACCTAAGAGCCCTGGCATCCCTGTATTGCCCTAGGATGGTGAACGGGCAGAGACCACCCGTTCATCCAGGACAACGGATGAGTAGGCGTCTCCAGAGGCCCCACAGCAGCAGCGAACCAGACAGTGTACGCTCGCACGACATGTAAGTAACAGAGCAAACCACCTCCACAAAGCCCACACTTACCTGCCACATTGGAGAAGCTGAACCAGCACCAGGACCTCCTGGACCCCCATGCGGACACCAGATGCATGGGGGAGATTCTGGCAGGGCAGCACACCATCTGGTTAAGCTATACACCTCCGGGTAAGCAAGCCCCCTCCGGAGCACACACCGACACACAAACCACGCAAACCCACACCATAAACATACACCAGGTAGGGAAGGGCAAACAGATGCACACTGGAGGGAAATCAATAACCATAAACAATATAACAAATAAGGGTGGCTCACACAAACAAAACAGGGGAAACAACCAGCGACCTCCAGCACATGCTCACACCATGGCTGGAGACAAACAAACTGACCTCAGGCTCCAACACACCAACATATAAAGAGGCCTGAGGTCACACCCACCAAACCCAGCACACACATTAACCCTGTGCACACCACACCCAGGGAAAGTGCACACGAACAAGAAAACAAACACGCATGCGAGCCTATCATGTTGCCAGCGGCAACCGCACATAAGGCTACAACAGAATAGCACTCATATGAGGCAAACCACGCCACTGGCAACTGCATACGACACAGAGTCACGACCGAACAACCGGTCGTGACACTCCCACCCTTAAAGCCGCCCCCCCCAACCGAAAAGGGGAAGTTGGTGGGCAAACAACAAGGGGAGGGAGGAGGAGCAATGCCAAATGACCCCAGTGTCTCCCTTCTGAACTGCCACCAACGAACCTGGACCATCACCTAGGTCCCAGGCAGTCGACCGCAGAGGCAGTCGAGGGAAACCCTGACAGGACACCTCATCCAACTCAGGGGGGGAAACTCCTGCTCCAGGTCGCTGCCTGCAGACATTCCCCAAACCCGCACCAAGTAGGTATACCGAAAGGGAATGCTGACAACAGCCGACCGGAGGGAGGAACCCTGAGAAGGACGAGGGGGCACTAACACGGACACGGTTAGCAAGGTGGCGGGGAAAATGTAACCAACCGTGCAGTTAACGGTAACCCCCTATGACACTCTCCTCCGGAGAACACGCATTGCGCCAGAAAATAGCAGGCGAGGCATGCTGCACCCTCTTTTGAAGGCTAAAGAATGCAGAGCCATTATTTGTTAATGTCACGGTGGGGAGTGGGGGAAAACCCCCCACCGTACAATGTCCGTGGCTGCTACACCGGAAAGCAGGGAATAGGGAGCAGGTCACCTTATACTCGCTCTGGTCTCCTAACAGTATGAGCAAACCCAGAAGGTAGGAGGGCCCATACTACTGGAACCTAAGAGCCCTGGCATCCCTGTATTGCGCTAGGATGGTGAGAGGGCAGAGACTACCCGCTCTTCCAGGACAACGGATGAGCAGGCGTCTCCAGAGGCCCCACAGCAGCCGGGATCCATACAGTGTACGCCCACACGACAGGTAAGTAAAAGAGCAAACCACATCCACAAAGCCCACATTTACCTGCCGCACTGGAGAAGCCGAACCTGCACCAGGACCTCCTGGACCCCCATGCGGACACTAGTTGTGAAACCGGTCGTGACAGTGCCAGACATGCCATGATTGACTTTTGTGAAAAAAAGAAATTCGGCCGGGTACCTTCCACTGTGGTGTCTTAAATTTTTTTGAAGGCCTCAGACTCCATCAGCTTGTATGGTAAAAGCTGGCAGGCTAAGAGTTCCGACAAGCCAGCTGTCAGACGCCGGGCAAGGTGGTGACTCTGTGACATTGGCTTCATACACTCAAACATTTCCTTGACAGACACCTGACTGTGGGCAGATGATCAGAAACTGCTGAAGGACAGCAGTGGTTGACGAGGCTGAAGATGCTGGACCAGGAGGAGGATGGTGGCTTTAAGTATGTGTGCTGCTTGTACTGATATGTTGATCCCATAGGCGTTTGTGATGTGAGATCATGTGCCTTTGCAAAGCAGTTTTAGCTAGGTGGGTGTTGGACTTCCCATGACTCAGTTTCTTTTGGCACAGGTTACAAATGGCATTGCTGTTATAAGAGGCAGACACACAAAAAAAATGCCACACTGCTGAGCTTTGCAATGACGACATTCTGGTGGTGGCAACAGCATGCATTGATTGGCGTGCTGTCTGGCTGACTCCGGGTGCCGATACATGCTGTCTAACTGTGCTACTAGCTCCCACTTGACATTAACGGTCACTTCGTCATCATCAACCGATTCACTTGTATCTGACAACTCAGCAAAGGAAGCAGCAGCGGGTACAACATCATCATCTTCACACCGTACGTCCATGTGTGTAATGCTGCCTGACTGAGAGATATCCCTGTTATCTACATCCTCTGGCAATAATGGTTGCACATCACTCATTTCTTCCAACTGATGTTTAAATAACTCCTCTGACAGATCAAGTGAAGCGGCTGTGGTGCTAGTGTTGGTGGTGGCGGCGGGCGGGCGAGAGGTGTCCGACACTTGAGAGGTGTCCGAAGCTGAGCTGGAGGAGGATGGTGTGTCAAGGTTCCGAGCAGAAACTATAAAAGATTGGGTGTCCTTTGTAAGCCAGTCAACTATGTCCTCAGAATTTTTCGAGTTCAGGGTACATGGCCTATAAACACAGGGCATTATTCTAGTGCCAAAGGAAATCACAGCACCTGACAACAATGGCCCCTGCGGGGTGGCCTTTGCTCTGCCTGTCATTTTTTTTTTTAATTAGTGGTACTATGCATGCAAGGTACTGTGCCACCCTATATGAGTGGTAGGCAGTGAGCACAGTACAGTCAGTGGCCTGACAAACAATGGCAGGCAACTGCAATTATATTAAAGGGTAAAAATGTAATGACTTTTTTATCTGCAAGGTACTGTGCCACCCTATATGAGTAGTGGGCTGTGGGCACAGTACAGTCTGTGGGCCTGACACAAACTGGAATGCAATTGCAATTATATTAAAGGGTAAAAATTAAATTACTTTTTTATCTGCAAGGTACTGTGCCACCCTATATGAGTGGTGGGCTGTGGGCACAGAACAGTCTGTGGGCCTGACACAAACTGGAAGGCAATTGCAATTATATTAAAGAGTAAAAATTAAATGACTTTTTTATCTGCAAGGTACTGTGCCACCCTATATGAGTAGTGGGCAGTGGGCACAGTACAGTCTGTGGCCTGACACACACTGGTAGGCAACTGCAATTATATTAAAGGGTAAAAATTAAATGACTTTTTTATCTGCAAGGTACTGTGCCACCCTATATAAGTGATTGGCACTGGCAGTGGGCACAGTACAGTCTGTGGGCCTGACACTCACTGGCAGGCAACTGCAATTATATTAAAGGGTACAAATTAAATGACTTTTTTATCTGCAAGGTATTGTGCAACCCGATATCAGTGGTGGGCACTGGCAGTGGGCACAGTACAGTCAGTGGGCCTGACACACACTGGCAGGCAACTGCAATTATATTAAAGAGTACAAATTAAATGACTTTTTTATCTGCAAGGTACTGTGCCACCCGATATGAGTGGTGGGCAGTGGGCACAGTAGAGTCTGTGTCCTGACACACACTGGCAGGCAACTGCAATTATATTAAAGGGTACAAATGAAATGACTTATTATCTGCAAGGTACTGTGCCACCCTATATGAGTGGTGGGCACTGGCAGTGGGCACAGTACAGTATGTGGGCCTGACACTCACTGGCAAGCAACTGCAATTATATTAAAGGGTAAAAATGAATTGACTTTTTTATCTGCAAGGTACTGTGCCACCCGATATATGAGTGGTGGGCACTGGCAGTGGGCACAGTACAGTCTGTGGGCCTGACACTCACTGGCAGGCAACTGCAATTATATTAAAGGGTAAAAATTAATTGACTTTTTTATCTGCAAGGTACTGTGCCACCCGATATGAATGCTGGGCAGTGGGAACAGTACAGTCAGTGGGCCTGACACACTGGCAGGCAACTGCAATTATATTAAAGGGTAAAAATGAAATGACTTTTTTATCTGCAAGGTACTGTGCCACCCTATATGAGTGGTGGGCACTGGCAGTGGGCACAGTACAGTATGTGGGCCTGACACTCACTGGCAGGCAACTGCAATTATATTAAAGGGTAAAAATTAAATTACTTTTTTATCTGCAAGGTACTGTGCCACCCGATACGAGTGGTGGGCTGTGGGCACAGTACAGTCTGTGGGCCTGACACAAACTGGAATGCAATTGCAATTATATTAAAGGGTAAAAATTAAATGACTTTTTTATCTGCAAGGTACTGTGCCACCCTATATGAGTGGTGGGTAGTGGGCACAGTACAGTCTGTGGGCCTGAAACATGCTGGCAGGCAACTGCAATTATATTATAGGGTAAAAATGAAATGACTTTTTATCTGCAAGGTACTGTGCAACCTGATATCAGTGGTGGGCACTGGCAGTGGGCACAGTACAGTCAGTGGGCCTGACACACACTGGCAGGCAACTGCAATTATATTAAAGAGTACAAATTAAATGACTTTTTTATCTGCAAGGTACTGTGCCACCCTATATGAGTGGTGGGCACTGGCAGTGGGCACAGTACAGTCTGTGGGCCTGACACTCACTGGCAGGCAACAGCAATTATATTAAAGGGCAAAAATTAAATGACTTTTTTTTATCTGCAAGGTACTGTGCCACCCTATATGAGTGGTGGGCAGTGGGCACAGGACAGTCAGTGGGCCTGACACACACTGGCAGGCAACTGCAATTATATTATAGGGTAAAAATGAAATGACTTTTTTATCTGCAAGGTACTGTGCCACCCTATATGAGTGGTGTGCACACAGTACAGTCTGTGGGCCTGCGGCCTCTCACACACGGGAAGGCAACTGCTATATATAGGATATAAAGGATAAAGATTAAATGAATTTTTTATCTGCAAGGTAACGTGCCACCTGATATGAGTGGTTGGCCACTGGCAGTGGGCACAGTACAGTCTGTGGGCCTGACACTCACTTTCAGGCAACAACAGTTGTATTAAATGGGTAAAAATGTAATGACTTTTTTTATCTGCAATGTACTGTGCCACCCTATATGAGTGGTTGGCCACTGGCAGTGGGCACAGTACAGTCTGTGGGCCTGACACTCACTGGCAGGCCACTGCAATTGCATTAAAGGGTAAAAATGTAATGACTTTTTTTATCTGCACCACCCTATATGAGTGGTGGGCAGTGGGCACAGTACAGTCTGTGGGCCTGATATAGACTGGCAGGCAACTGAAATTATATTAAAGGGTAAAAATTAAATGACTTTTTTAATTGCAAGGTACTGTGCCACCCGATATGAGTACAGTACAGTCCAGTACAGTCTGTGGGTTTGCGACCTCTCACACTCGGGCAGGCAACTGCAATATATATATATATATATATATATATATATATATATATAGCAGACTGATGTACCAGCCCTAAAAAGGGCTTTTTTGGGATGCTTTCAGGACGCTGTCCTTACAGCAGATGAGTCTTTGAGTACTTTAGTGGACACAGAACACTGGCCTAGCTAACGCTTTCCCTATATTAATTCAGCAGCAGCAGCACTCTCCCTGCTCTAACTAACACTGCAGCTCCAGAATGAATCTAATCTTGATTTTTGATAGGAGGTGGGAGGTTCTGGGAGGGAGGATATGCTGATTGGCTGGAATGTGTCTGCTGACTGTGAGGTACAGGGTCAAAGTTTGCTTAATAATGATGTATATGTATAGGGGACGGACCGATCATCGTGTATGTTCGCCCACCACGGCGAATGCGAACAAGCGATGTTCGCCGGCGAATAGTTCGGGACATCTTTATATGCATACAGAGCAAAATAACAGTTTGGAAAATAAGCACACTTGCAATTTTTGCTATTACCTCTCCATAATTTGTGTGACTGTGTACCAAACCCATGAATTTTGATTTAGGAAAATTGTGAGTTTTGATTAGATCTCATAATATAATATCTGAAATATAGAAGTGTTCAAAAAGAAAGATCCAGGCCTTGTCCTCCCAGAGCCAGAATGTAGGCAGTATCAGCAGCATCCCTCCATGCAGTAATAGTAGTAGTAGTAGTAGTAGTAGTAGTAGTAGTAGAAGGCCTCGGTTCTCCCTGGCATCTGAAATGCACAACATTATTATTCAGGAAACAAAGGATGGGATTCTGGACTGGATGGCTAACTCTTGGACTGCCATGTGGAAGAGATACTTGGGGAGGAGGCTGTGTTGATGCTAGTGGTCATGGCACCCCTAGCCACTATGATAGTACTAGTGACAATCGGACTTGGAGAAAATACAGAGCAAAGAATTGGGAAGGGGGCATATGAAGAAGCAGCACTGGATATTCTGCCAGAAGTAGTAGTAGTAGTAGGGGTAGACCATATTTCTCTCTAGCTTCTAAAAGGCACAACATGATTACTCAGGACAAAGAAGAGGAGATTGTAGACTTGATGTCTCACTCCTTTCAGTCACAGAAGTATCATTTGGGAGTTACCTCTGAGTTTGACACCATTCTTGAAGCCAGTGGTCATAGCATTCCTCTTGCTCCTCCTCAATGTTTTGGGCTAATGGGGCGGGTGAGGACTTTGACAATGATTGTGTAGTACAGGGCATGGGATCTGGAGCAGGGTGATTAGCAGGAGGGGGTGACATCTGTGTAGAAGGGCGATGGCCGTGGTGGCAATACAGAGCGGATGAAATGTATGGGCAAAATTTCCAAAGAACTGGCAGCGCCAAATCTGCTTCTATTGTGTTCTACTGGAGAACTAGTGATTCTGCTGATACTGTGGGCATATGCTCATAATGTGCCAGAACTAGACCAGGCTCAGCTGCCTCTAGTTCTGTGCAAGGAACTCATGTATGTGCACGATCTTCAGGATTAAAATAACCCATTGGTGTTCAAACAAGCATAAACACCAGGGCTCTATTGCAGCACATGAGGCAATATCTCAGGATCCTGTTGGAAAAAAGAACTGGTCAGCATTCTGGTCATTCTATTCTTATGTCACCTGTAATATGACATCATGGGCTCCTTGCCCATCCTTGCCAATCCTCATGTTTCCCTCCTCAGTAATTGGCTTGAGTGCCACTTTTACAGTGGCTTCTAGTGCACCGAGGCGAACACCACCACCATGGCTTCAAATGCCACTACTGCTAATACCACCATGACCACCAACAACACGTCTATACATTTCAGTCATCCACTCCCCCTCCATCTAAGCGCTGATTGTTCTTACACAATATAGCAATAGTAAAGCTATCTTCAGTAACTTCCATAGCACATGGGGTGTTGGCTCTTCTAAGTAAAAATGAAGGGGCTTAACAAGTAGGGGAAAAAGATCATGCAAATTAAATTCTTATCTGGGGCCACAAGGAGCAGGAGGTATGTGCTGAATCCTGGCTCAGGACTCAGAGGTGACAATAAGTTGAGATGCGTGATGCTCTTTGTTCTCAATAATAATGTGTCTGCTTACCAAAAAGGAGGGAAAATTATGGCCTGTTACTACTACTGACACGACAAATGGTGGTGACTATACTGCTGCTGCTGCTTTCAAGACTACAGCCATCTACATTCTCATTCACGGATGACATGGCACGGATCATTTGTTTTCTATTTCGCCAACCACTACCACTGTGTCGTTTTCCAGACATTTTATTATGAAGACTGTTTACGCAATGAGAAGCCACAGGTTTGGTGCACTGATTATTTAATGACACAAATGACACACAGCCCTAACTACCACTATCCTGTCACTAGTGATACAGCTTGACTTTCTACCTGGTAATTCAGTCTTTCTAATGTAATGCCCCAGAGAGGCATTACCACCTTTTGCACCTCTCCACTATTTTCTATGGTTGATGTAATGTCATCATGTGTATTTATTCAAGGTTTAAACACTGTGAATTTCCTATTTTGCAACTGTTATATGTAAATGTAATGTACCTGGTTTACCAGCAGATGGTGGCACTAATGGCAGAGCTACCTTACCTAGAATGGAACCCTTCTTCCCATTCTAGCCTGCTCCCTCAATGGAGGAGTTCAGTTAGTTAGAAGTTAGTCTAGCTTACCCCCTGCAAGGAAGGCTGTGTGCAAGCCAGCAGAGCCCTCTAAGCTCTGCTGGGCATGGAGGCCAAGCTACAAGCCTCACAAGTCAGGAAGAAAGTACTCTGGATAAACCTAAAGACAGACCAGACTACAGAAAACAAAGTTCAGCAGAATGGAAAATATTCCATTTAATTATGTTAGCACAGCAGAGCCAAAGAGCAACAGGTGTAGCAGAGTCAAGTGTATTTGCCTGCCAGAATTAATGCAAAAGCCTGCTGGTAACTAAGACCAAGCCTGTAAACTGTTCGAAAGAAAGTTTATTCAAATAAAGTTGCTGTTCAACTACAGTATATACAAGTTCTGGACTCCATTTATTTCATCATCCCCTTCACCAACTATCCCTTGCTCTGCTTCGCACGACAACGCCTGGGGTTCAAGCGTATCCATGTAGGAGCACCATGACACGTGCACAGCACCTTAAGGGACATTGAGGCCACCCTACACCACTCTGGCATTCCTACACCTGGGTACCACCATATCACTAAACGGGGGCCCAGTTCCCTTGTTGCTTCCCTGCAACTGGCGTCACAACAAAACTCTTTCCCTCTTAAAGGGATCCCCTGGCTGTCCATCCCATGCACTGCACTAACTAAATATATCTTGTTCACAATCCCTATACTGTCCTTGAAAGACTGCAAAAGATGGATCATTTCTCTCAAATTGTTGAATCTGTCAAAGACATTGCAGACATGTCCTATGACATTAGTAGCTGGACTCGGAATGGCATCTGTTCTTCAGAGCTAACATGGAACCTGATAGACCAGCCATTATCCTCCTTTCTGATTGGATGTCAGGCTTATTAGTTGTGAGTCCACTTGTTAGGGCCACACCCAGGTTGTTGTGATCATCCGTTTTCATCTTCCCTGCCCTGTTTTCCTTACTATTGTACTGGATTTGAAATGTAAAATGGCAGGTAGAAATTTTGATAGATTTATTTGTTGAGAAGAAGATGTTTTGTGAAATTCTTGACAAATCCAATTTGTTTTTAATTTATTTTCTCATCTCTGCTTAAGATTCATCAGTTATTGACCAGTTGCCACTGTCTTCTATAAAACATATTTTATTAACATCATAACATTAAACTATATCTTAATTCTTTGCTCTCTTCTATTTTTTTTTATTTGCAATTCCTGACATGTGACAGATCAATTATTTTTGTTTTTCCTTTGTACTAAGTATAGTTTTACACATCACATCACAAATATAACATGGAACAAGATATAAAGCCTACTCCTGTCAATGTAAGCCCAGTCGTGATCTTTTCATCAGGGACGTATGGCTGTCATGAAATTAAGAAGAGAGATAGAGAAGACTCTTTACTACTTACATAATGTTCTGTTACATTGTATATGATATTGTCCTGAAACTCTGCTGGTCATGTCTCTGGTGCTTGATGATCTCCGCACAGTCACAGTCCTCAGCACTTGGATGTCATCTAACAATAAGGAATTATACATTTGATTATAAATATTCTCAAGATGGGGATATTATCCTAGGAGGAATCTTCACTGTACATTCATGGTCAGTACGATGGCGTACTGAAAGCACAATCTCTTTAAATATACTCTGTATATTGTAAGTACAAAAAATGAAAGGGACAAAAACCATCTAAGCAGTACGATACCACTGATTCCTATGAGTAGTTAATTTGCTTTTAAAAAACTAGTCAATAATTGCTAATTTTTACGATTTTATATCATTATTATTTATGATACTTTTGTGCATACTCTTTTTGAGAAATTTTTCATTTTTTCATGTTGTTGCTGGCCCATTATGTGTATCTGAATATAAATAAATTATACATATTATTGTTTGTGCATGTTTAATTTGCTTTCTTTTTAATCATGTTTTATCTATTACTTTATGTGATTGCCTCCATAATGAATCACAGAGTAGTGTGCAATGTTTGCATTTAACATAATTTTAACTGCACATGCCTTTAATTTAAAATGTCATATATGGAGGGTTGTGTTTTTGTTTTGATTTTAGTTTTTTATTTGACTCTCAGATCCTATAACAAATTTGACCGAAAGAAGGGAGTTGGGTCATGCTTTATCTGATTTTTAGTAAATGAAGGTATTGTGTAGGAGAAGCATTTAATCTAGGGGAGAATATCTATGAACAAAGAGTGCAGCTCCCAGTAGGGCTCCATACCGTGTGCATTCAGATTTAGCAGAGGTACGCGCTGTACGCATGTCTACATGTGCTAAGGTGTACAAGAGGATTGACCTCTCAGGGAATGCTATTAATCACTGACAAGAGGGACCCCATGTACAGAAAGAGCAGATATTTAAAAGAATAAATTAAAAGTTTTGCTGAATTGTTTTCTACAAAACTATACATCAATCTGCTCAGCTCCCCCTGCTCTATGACATGCTGACTGCAGATTTCACTCCTCTTTAAACCCTGCTTTTCCTAGTATAGAGTCTGCTTTTCTTGTTTTTTAAATTCATGTGTTTTGTCAACTCTGCCTTTCAAGAGACAGTTTTTTAAATATTGTGTTTTATTTCTGAGTCCTGTATTGAGATGGCATGTGTGTGTCTACATAGAAACAAGGAACATAACTGCCTTCAAATAATGCAATTAATAAACTTACAGCGCCTTGAAAAAGTATTCATACCCCTTGAACTTTTTCACATTTTCATGTAGCATTGCTACAAAGTAGCAAGTATGTGTGAAGTGAAAATAAAATAATACAGGGTTTTCAACATATTTTATAAATAAAAATCTAGAAAGTGTGGCGTGCATTTGTATTCAGCCCCCCTGAGTCAATACTTTGTAGGACCACATTTCCCTGCAATAACAGTAAGTCTTTTGGGGTATGTCTACAAGCTTTCTAGAGACTGAAATTTTTGCTCATTCTTCTTTGCAGAATAGCTGAAGCTCAGTCAGATTGAATGGAGAGCGTCTGTGAACAACAATTTTGCCACAGATTCTCAATGGGATTTTGGCCTGGCCTTTAAATGGGCCATTCTAACACATGAATATGCTTTGATCTAAACCATTACATTGTAGCTATGGATGAACGTTCAGGGTCATTGTCCTGCTGGAAGGAGATCCTCCACCCCAGTCTCAAGTCTTTTACAGCTTCTACCATGTTTTCCTCCAGGATTGCCCTGTATTTAGCTCCATCTATCTTGTCATCAACTGTGACCAGCTTACCTTTCTCTGCTGAAAAAAAGCATCTCCACAGCATGATGCTGCCACCATCATGTTTCACTGTAGAGATGGTATGTTCCGGGTGATGTGCAGTGTTAGTGTTTTGCATTTGGCAAAAAAGTTCAATAGACCAGAGCACCCTTTTCCACATGGTTGCTATGTCCCTACATGGCTTTTGGCAAACTGCAAATGGCACTTCTTATGGCTTGCTTTCAAAAATGGCTTTCTTCTGGCCACTCTTTCATATAGGTCAGATTTGTGGAGTACATGTCTAATAGTTGTCCTGTGGACGGATTCTTCCACCTGAGCTGTGGATCTGTGAAGTTTCTCCAGAGTGACCATGCGCCTCATAGCTGCTTCTCTAATTAGTGATCTCCTTGTCTGGACTGTCAATTTAGGTGAACTGCTATGTCTTGGTAGGTTTGCAGTTGTGCCATACTTCTTCCATTTTTAGATAATGGATTGAGCAGTGCTCAGTGAGATGTTGAGAGCTTTGGATATTTTCTTATAACCTATTCCTGCTTTACACTTCTCCACAACTTTATTTCTGACCTGTCTGGTGTGTTGCCTGGTTTTCATGATGCTGTTTTCATAGTAACATAGTATATAAGACCGAAAAAAGACATTTGTCCATCCAGTTCGGCCTGTTTCCTACAATTTGATCCAGAGGAAGGCAAAAAAAAACTGTGAGGCTGAAGCCAATTTTCCCCACTTAAGGGGAATAGAAAGTTCCTTCCTGACTCCAATCAGGCAATCAGAATAACTCCCTGGATCAACGACCCCTCTCTAGTAGCTATAAACTGTAGTATTATTACACTCCAGGAATACATCCAGGCCCCTCTTGAATTCCTTTATTGTACTCACCATCACCACCTCCTCAGGCTGAGAGTTCCATAGTCTCACTGCTCTTACCGTGAAGAATCATTTTCTATGTTTGTGTACAAACCTTCTTTCCTCCAGACGCAAAGGATGTCCCCTCGTCACAGTCCTGGGGATAAATAGATGATGGGAGAGATCTCCGTACTGACCCCTGATATATTTATACATAGTTATTAGATCTCCCCTCAGTCGTCTTTTTTGGAAGTGAATAACCCTAATTTTGATAACCTTTCAGGGTACTGTAGTTGCCCCATTCCAGTTATTACTTTAGTTGCCCTCCTCTGAACCCTCTCCAGCTCTACTATGTCTGCCTTGTTCACAGGAGCCCAGAACTGTACACAGTACTACATGTGTGCTCTGACTAGTGATTTGTAAAGTGGCATGACTATGTTCTCATCACGGGCGTCTATGCACTTATTGATGCAACCCATTATCTTATTGGCCTTGGCAGTAGCTGCCTGACACTGGTTTTTACAGCTTAGTTTGCTGTTTATTAAAATTCCAGATCCTTTTCCATGTCAGTGTTACCGAGTGTTTTACCATTTAATATGTACGGGTGACTTGCACTTGACTATTCCTTCCCATGTGCATAACTTTACATTTGTCAGTGTTAAACCTCATCTGCCATTTCTCTGCCCAAGCCCCCAATCTATCCAGATCCCTCTGTAGCAGAAAACTGGCCTCTTCAGTGTTAATTACTTTACACAGTTTAGTGTCATCTGCAAAAATTTATATTTTACTGTGCAAGCCTTCTACAAGATCATTAATAAATATATTGAAGAGAATAGGACCCAGTACTGACCCCTGAGGTACCCCACTAGTTACAGTGACCCAATCTTAGTGTGTACCGTTAATAACCACCCTCTGTTTTCTCTCACTCAGACAGTTACCTACCCACATACAGACATTTTCTCCTAGTCCGAGCATTCTAATTTTATATATTAACCTTTTATGAGGTACAGTGTCAAATGCTTTGGTGAAGTCCAGATATACGACATCTATTAATTCACTGCTGTCAAGTCAAGAACTTACCTCCTTATAGAAACGGATTAAATTTGTTTGGCATGACCGATCCCTCATGAAGCCATGCTGATATGGCGATATTTGCTTATTTTCATTGAGATACTCCCAGATAGCATCTCTTAGAAAACCTTCAAACAGTTTCCCCACAACAGATGTTAAAATTACTGGCCTATAATTTCCAGGCTCTGCTTTTGGACCCTTTTTGAATATTGGCACCACATTTGCTATGCGCCAATCCTTTGGAACATTCCCTGTCAGTATAGAGTCCGTAAATATCAGAAATAAAGGTCTGGCTATGACATCACTTAATTCCCTTAGGATACGGGGGTGTATGCCATCCGGTCCTGGCGATTTGTCTATTTTAATCGTTTTAAGTCGCTGTTGTACTTCTTCCTGGGTCAGACAGGGAACTTTTAATGGGGAATTTACTTTTACATTCTGCATTTCATCTGACAGTTTATTTTCCTCAGTGAATATAGTGGACAAAAAAATATTTAATAGTTTTGCTTTATCCTCGTCGCTCTCTGCAACACCCCCCTCATTGCTATGTAGAGGGCCGACTCTTTTAGATTTATATTTTTTACTATTTATATAATTGAAGAACATTTTAGGGTTAGTTTTACTCTCTTTGGCAATTAATCTCTAGTTTGGCAATTTTTATTAGTCTTTTACATATTCTATTTTTTTTCCTTATAGTTTATCAGTGCTTCCTGGTTCCCCTCCTGTTTTAGTGATTTATATGCTTTCTTTTTGTTATTTATTGCTTTCTTTACGGTTCCATTTATCCACATTGGTTTCTTATTGTTCCTTAGCCTTTTATTCCTATAAGGTATGTACCTCTCACAATTAGATGTTACAATGCTTTTAGAAATCTCCCATTTTGTAGTTGTATTTTTATTTTTGAGGACTTTGTCACAGTTAGTTAGGCCAATGCCCTCGCTTACTTGGCTAAATTTAGCTTTTTTGAAGTTTGGTATTTTTGTTCCTCCCTTTAGAAACTCTAGTTTGAAGGATAATTGGAAGGTTATTACTTTATCGTCACTATTTCCCAGGTGTCCCCCAACCTGCACATCTGTTGTTCTATCAGGTCTATTGGTTAACACTAAGTCCAGTATGGCCGTCCCTCTAGTGGGGTCCTGACCCAGTTGGAAAAGTTAATTGTCTTTGGCTATTGCCAAGAATCTGTTACAGCTTTCAGTTTCCCAGTCTATATCTGACGACTTCATTATGATCTGTGGCCTTGTCTATCTCGTTTAGTAATAGATTTTCTGTGGACTCTGGTATTAGGTGGTTTATAGCAAACTCCTATTAGTAATTTATTATTGTTTTTTTGTATTTCTACCCACCGTGACTTCACATGTTCATGTCCCTCACAGATGTCTTCTTGAATTACGGGATTTAGACAGGACTTCACATAGAGGCAGACCCCTCCCCCTCTCCGATTTTGACGATCCTTTCTAAACTAATTGTAACCTTTTATATTAACTGCCCAGTCATAGCTATCATCCAGCCATGTCTCAGTTGGGAAGACAGTACTCTTTTGGGCGATCACGATCTTTGTGACAGATCGCCCTATCTGTTCCCCTAATAATGGAGTCTCCCACTACCAGCACCTGTCTGGCCTGCCCTGCTCTCCATGTCGCCTGCTTACTGGAGCAGACATTCCCCTGACTGGCAGAGGAAGTTTCCGGTTGCAGCAGTGCCGTCCCTGAACTGACATCCCCCTCATCTGCCAAGCGTGCAAACTTGTTGGGGTGTGCCAGATCAGGGCTAGCCTCCCTATCACTCTTCCCTCTACCCCGCTTACTTACTGTTACCCAGCTTACTACCTCACTCTCCTCAGCCTCCTTGCTACCACCCTCCCCCACATCTACCACATAGAGTGCTTGCTCAGTGAACATCAAACTCTTTTCCAAATTGTCAGTTGCTTTCAGTGTTGTTGCCTGTTTAGAGACTCGATTTGCGATTCCAAACGGGTAATTTGCTCACATTTTGAACAAACATATACACCCTCGTACGGCTGTTCCAGGACTGCATACATCAGACAAGATGTGCACTGGACGGCGCTGTCAATAATGGAAGTCATAATAAATGGGGATCACTAATGTTCTCTAGCAAACCTCTGAGGCCTTCACAGAACAGCTGTAGTTATACTGAGAATAACTTACAAACAAGTGGACTTGATTTACTAATTAGGTGACTTTGGAAGACAAATGGCGACACTGGAATTTATCTATGAGTATCATAGTACAGGGGGCTGAATATAAATGCACACTATATATTCAGATTTGTGTTTATTAAACATTTTGAAAGCCATGAATCATTTTCTTTTTCACTTCACACATCCTTGCTACTTTGTCGGTCCATCACATAAAATGTATCTATCTATCTATCTATCTATCTATCTATCTATCCAAAAAAACAAAAAACGAGGCAGCACTCCAGTTGTGTTAAAAGGGCTAAGACCCGTTTATTCCCAAGGCAACGTTTCAGCCCAGTACAATAAGGCCTTTGTCAGGCAATGTGGTAGGACAAGTGCATCTTTAAATACCCCTTTACATCATTATCTGTTAATTTGTGACATGAATGTTAGGTAACTAATCAATTATAAAAATATATTCATAATTCATATAAAACATGATTCATAGACATATATATATATATACACACACACACTATTGTTTCAAATTTATGTCTATGAATCATGTTTTATATGAATAATAAATATATTTTTATAATTAATTAGTTACCTAACAATTATGTCACTAATTAACAGATAATGATGTAAACAGGCTTTTAAAGATGCACTTGTCACTACTACATTACCCGACACCACAGAGAACAAACAGTCGGCACTCCTCTCTTGTTAGAAGCGTGGTGCTCGCATCCAGGGAAGGTACCCACATCAATAGGCAAAGGAAAGACAGGCACTTCACTTACTTGCAAGAAGTTGTAGTTTATTAAAGCATCAGAGGATTGAAGCTCAGCGACACGTGTTTCGGCTCGAATCCGAAACACGGCTCGGATTCTTGAGCCGAAACACGTGTTGCTTTGTGCTTCAATCCTCTGATGCTTTAATAAACTACAACTTCTTGCAAGTAAGTGAAGTGCCGGTCCTTCGCCTACATTACACGACAAATGCCTCATTGTGCTGGGCTGAAACGTTGCCTTGGGAATAAACGGGTCTATTCTTCACCCTTTCACCACAATTTGGAGTGCTGCCTAACTTTTTGTTTTTTGGATCCCCTGAGGATTTGCACCCATCTTCATACTTCATACTTCTTACTGTCTAACTGTGCTGCTGTCCTCTTTGCAATTGTATCTATCTATCCAGTTACAGAATACTGACTAAAATCTTTTAATGTGTTGTGTTGTACAGACCTGAATTTAGTGAATACAGACATCTCTTGGCATTTATATTTGCTATCAATGATATTAACAATGATCCAGACATTCTGCCAAATACCACCCTGGGATATCATCTGTATGACTCATGTGGTGATGTGAATAAAGTCATAAAGGACGTTCTGCAGATAATGTCCGGACTCTCAGTAACTGCTCCAAATTATTCATGTATGGACCGTGGTACAGTAGCTGGTTTTATTGGAGACCTAAGGTCCACCACCACCCTACCAATGGCCCAATTATTGGGTATGTATGGATATACACAGGTGAGTTCTGATAATCAAGCTTGAAAAGCTTTTAAAAGTAATTTGATATATCATAGAGACAAATCAAAAGTATAGATTGGCTGGAGTCTGAGCACTGGGATCACCACCAATCCCTAGAAAGAGGAGAGAGAAGCATGAACATAGCACTGTCTCTCTCCTTGCTGCACAATACTGGCTCAGTAGAAGTCTTAGGGCCCATCTCGATTCTGTTCTCAGCAGCAAGGATAGAGAGCTTTCTATGCATGCGTTTCTGTCCCCTTGTTCTAGGGATCGCTGGGGGTCTCAATGCTCAGATTTACACCAATCTTAACTTTTGATATGTCTCTATGACATCAAGTTAGAGACCTTTCAACCAGTATAAGACCAGGCAATTCACCACCTTCATGACCAGACACATTTTTGTTTTCTTTAGTAAGTCATACGTTTTTTTAAATTAAGATTATTTTGAAAAATATTTTTTGTGATACACGAGGCTGTTTTATGAGATTTTTATTTCTGCATTTTTATTCCATTTTTGCACCCTTTAAAATGTAAAATAAATATATTTTAATTGTTTAATAGCATATATTGCAACTAAAATAATTTTATTTATTTATTTGTGTAACCTTTCTATTTCCATTAATAACAAGTGATTAATGATTTGTAAAGAATGGCACAATGAACCTGATCCTTTTCAGGTTCGATTTGGAAGAATCTGATAAAACGGCACGTAGTACCATCTTACTGCGGACGGTGCCCTTTGGATTTTGATACCCTGCCTTGGAGCCAGGGGTCACAGCAATCCTCCTGCTCCTCTTCCATGCAGCCTTAAAGAAGGCTTCAGTAGAGTCAGTCTTCACTACCTTTTCAAGTGGGGCACATTCATTTTTCCTAAAAAGTGGCAAAAAAAATACCACACCCAATGGCAGATAGTCAAGAGTGTCTCCCTGTTGAGAAGAGCTGTGTTTGAGCTGTCACTGTTTGGGCTGCCCTGAGGAGGAGGTTCGGCAGAAGACCAGGAACACTATGCATAGCTGTGTTAATGGTGGTGGTAATAATGCCACCTGTAGCCATGCCATTGGTGATGGGAGCAGTGACAGGGCCAGGTGGGGAAAAAGGCAGAGCAGGGAAAGGGCTCAGGAGCCCACCATGATATTTCACAGTCTATTGAAAGCAGGGTGAGGACTCCGATGATGGTTGTGTGCTGGACAGGACCTGGGAGCCAGATCGGGGCGCTGAGGAGGAGGCAACATCACAGGGAAGGGCGATGATGGCAGCAATAAAAAGCAGAGGCAATGTACCTCCTAAAGAACAGCCAGAGCCACATCTGGTCCAGAATCTGGTGATTCCACTGACACTGTGGGTGAGTTCAGCCCAAAACATACCAGTTCATCAAGCAGCAAACATCCTTCTGGCTGTCACCCTACCAACTCCGAGTTGTCAAGGTGGCCGCAATATCCTGACTGCCGTGCACCTTCAGGAAATAAAACATGCTCCCTTCTGCATAAAAAACTGCACTGGCTTGCACAAGGTACTGGCTCCTTTTAGCCATTTTCATGTGGCGAGGAATGCTACTCCTGGACTGCAGCGTCACAATGGTCTGCAACGATACTACTTAATCTGCAATGTCCAAACTCCAATATCATGCCACTGTGTGGCCAGTCGACCATCAAGTTCTGTATGGCTGCTGCTGCTGCTACCTTTATCTTGCTACTGCCGCCTTCATGCTACTGCTGCTGCCTGTGCATATCATATCATCTTCTTTAAGGCTCTGGCTGCCTCCATTATGCTGCTGCTTGCCTGCCAACATGTACTATAACTATATAGCTGCTACTGCTTTCACTGCCTCAGCTGCTGCTACTCCTCACTGCTAATCCCCTACTGCCACCACTATGAATGAAAAGCATCTGCCACTACTATCACTACCAACAATGCTACTACTATTACTACTACTACTACTACTCATGTAGACAGCTGACCTACTGCCTTGCTATGGAGTTCCTGCTGCTGTTACTATTGCTGTTGCATGCCACTATATCCGTAAAATTAATAAAAAAATAAACAAAAAGAGATAACAAATTTTCCTAATATTTCAGAGTCCTAGGATACTAGGCCAATTGTAGCAAGTTTAGTTCAGTCCGAATCGATTCGGGTCCGAACCTAACGTTTTGAAAAATGTGTCGAACCTGAACTAAACCAAATCTCACTCCTCACTATTTTCCACTTAAATCGCTTTGAAAAAAAAAATCTGTATATGCTTTGCCTATAGTCAGCATGGCCCGGCTAAAAGCAGAAGTATGGGTTAGTGGTGAAGACATTGTTAATTAAATTGTTTTACACTTTGTACACTTTTGAACACTTTTTGATTACTTCTTATTCAATTATTTTGGTAGATGAAGAGATTAAAACATGACTATTTAGATATTTTTTCTGTTACAGTGATCAGTTAAGAAAGTTAAATATGAAATGATATCCATAAAACATAAAGTTAAAGATGACACATGCCCTTTGTATTTTAAGTAAAAATATATATATTTGTTTTCATCTTATACATTTTCAAAATAACAAAAAAGGAAAAAAGCCCAAAGTAAAAGTATGTGCATCCTGTATGGTTATTACATAGTAGCACCCCTTTGTCTTATTTTAACCTCTGTGGAGCTAAACTTCATCTCGCCTAAAGTCACACGAGACTTCCGTCAATTAGTACTGTATTTATATCTGCGTATTTTAAAATATTTTCAAATAGAAATCCAAAGTCGGCTTTGGAACTGGCTGGTAACTTGGTACCAAAGTCTACTTCGGTTTCTATTTTTAAATGTTTTTAAATACGCAGATATGATTACAGTAGTAATTCACCGTCTCGCATGCCTTTGGGCGAAACAAAGTTTGGCCCCACAAAGCCAATCCATTTTAATGCTGTATGGAAACAGCAGTCCAAATGAAGCTTTTGAGTAAATTGATTTCGGATCTACGATCTGAAGCTTAATTTGCTCAAGCCTAATTACCATCGGGGGTGAGAGTGGCAGAAGGGCTGTGATACATCAGGAGTGTGGCAGCGTGCCAATGAGCCAGAAGGGTGGAAGCAGTGGGAGATACGGAGCCAATTGTGCCCAAAGTAGACTGTCTGCTACTTAGCAGCCTACCTATCAGGAAACAAATTTAGTGATGAGCGGCAGGGGCAATATTCGGATTCGTGATATTTCGCGAATATTTGGGTGAATATTCGCCATATATTCGAAAATTCGCAAATTCGTAATCTCCAGACAATATCTTCTTGTTTTCGAAAATTCGCATAACAACAATAACAATTCGCATAAACTGGCATTTAAAAGATACCTTTTAAATACCAGCTTATGCGAATTTTTATGCTAATTTATGCGAATTTCTATGCTAATTTATGCGAATTTTTTATGCGAATTTTCGCAAACAAGAAAAAATTTTCATATAAAAAATTCGCAAAAAGCGAATATTCGCAAGTGCGAATATATTTCGCGATATTCTAAATATTCACGAATTCTCAAAGTGCTGATATTCGCGATTAAAATTCGCAATTCGAAAATTCGTGATCAACACTAGAAACAATTAGCGGTGCACAGGTTCATAAAGGAAGCAGCAGGCAGTCAGCAAGGAGTAGGTGTAGGTAAAATGCAATACTCGGCAGTGTAGGAATTTTTTATTAAGTCACTGGAGGACATTAGCGTGGAGGTATGAAGGATTTGTGGGCAGAAGTTAAAGCTAATGTTGGCACCACAGACCTGTGCAAACACATGGAGCATAACCATAAAGTGTCCTGACGAATTTGTGGTACTAAGGATTAGTGTTGAGCGAACAGTTCGAGCATAGTTCGGGTTCGTATCGAATTTTGGGGTGTCAGGGACACGGACCCGAACCCGGACATTTTCAAAAAAGTTCGGGTTCGTTGTTCGGTGATTACTTCCCGCTTTCTGAAGGGCTGCACAGCAGCCAATCAGCTAGCGTTTTACTTCTTGCCCTAAGAGCCCATCACAGCCATGCCTACTAATGGCATGGCTGTGATTGGCCAAGTGCAGCATGTGACCCAGCCTCTATTTAAGCTGGAGTCACGTAGCGCCGCAGGTCACACTGCTCTGATTAGTGTAGGGAGAGGACGCAGCTTCTGTGAGGGCGAGATTAGGCAGGGAAAAGTCAGCAACAGCACCTAATGAACGGATCGATCAACAGCTGTAAATGATTGAACTTCTGCTAGATACTTGCTCACTGGTTTTTAGGCTGCACAGAGCGTTTTTCTGTCACTTATTTTCTGGGGTGCTCGGAGGCCATTTTGTGACTTGTGGTGCACCAGAACAAGTGGCCACCAAGTCCATCAATCCATCAATACTAGTTTTTTTTTGCTATATCCTACATCAGGGGCTTGGCTGTGCTAATTGTCACCCCTAGAAACTCAGGATAGCAATTTCTATATTTTATTAAGGGGTTAAATACAATTGCCCAAATACCAATCCCCTAAATCTGGTGTTCCAGCTTTGGCTAGCCAAGTATAATACTGTCTGCTGTCTGGCAAAGGATAGATTATTTTATGTGGTGAAATTCAATTGCCAAAATAGCAATACCATAAATCAGTGGTTTCAGCTGTGGCTAGCAAAGTATAATAGTGTCCGCCAAAACATATATTTTGTTCTGGGGTGAAATTCAATTGCCAAAATAGCAATACCCTGAATCTGGTGTCCCAGCTGTTGCAGGCCAAGATTTTTAGTGTATCGCCAAAACATATATTTTGTTCTGGGGTGAAATTCAATTGCCAAAATAGCAATACCATAAATCAGTGGTTTCAGCTGTTGCTGGCAAAGTATAATAGTGTCCGCCAAAACATATATTTTGTTCTGGGGTGAAATTCAATTGCCAAAATAGCAATACCCTAAATCAGTGGTGTCCCAGCTGTGTGCAGGCCAAGATTTCATAGTGTCCGTAAAAACATATATTTTGTTGTGGGGTGAAATTCAATTGGCAAAATAGCAATACCATAAATCAGTGGTTTCCAGCTGTGTTGCAGGCCAAGATTCATAGTGTCCGCCAAAACATATATTTTGTTCTGGGGTGAAATTCAATTGCCAAAATAGCAATACCACTAAATCTAGTGGTCTCAGCTGTGGCTGGCCAAGTATTCATAGTTGTCCGTCAAAACATATATTTTGTTCTGGGGTGAAATTCAATTGCCAAAATAGCAATACCATAAATCAGTGGTTTCAGCTGTGGCTGGCAAAGTATAATAGTGTCCGCCAAAACATATATTTTGTTCTGGGGTGAAATTCAGTTGCCAAAATAGCAATACCCTGAATCTGGTGTCCCAGCTGTTGCAGGCCAAGATTCATAGTGTCCGCAAAACATATATTTTGTTCTGGGGTGAAATTCAATTGCCAAAATAGCAATACCATAAATCAGTGGTTTCAGCTGTGGCTGGCAAAGTATAATAGTGTCCGCCAAAACATATATTTTGTTCTGGGGTGAAATTCAATTGCCAAAATAGCAATACCCTGAATCTGGTGTTCCAGCTGTTGCAGGCCAAGATATCATAGTGTCCGCAAAAACATATATTTTGTTCTGGGGTGAAATTCAATTGCCAAAATAAGCAATACCATAAATCAGTGGTTTCAGCTGTGGCTGGCAAAGTATAATAGTGTCCGCCAAAACATATATTTTGTTCTGGGGTGAAATTCAATTGCCAAAATAGCAATACCCTGAATCTGGTGTCCCAGCTGTTGCAGGCCAAGATTCATAGTGTCTGCAAAAACATATATTTTGTTCTGGGGTGAAATTCAATTGCCAAAATAGCAATACCATAAATCAGTGGTTTCAGCTGTGGCTGGCAAAGTATAATAGTGTCCGCAAAACATATATTTTGTTCTGGGTGAAATTCAATTGCCAAAATAACAATCCAGAAATCAGTGGTTTCAGCTGTGGCTGGCAAAGTATAATAGTGTCCGCCAAAACATATATTTTGTTCTGGGGTGAAATTCAATTGCCAAAATAGCAATACCCTGAATCTGGTGTCCCAGCTGTTGCAGGCCAAGATTCATAGTTGTCCGCAAAAACATATATTTTGTTCTGGGGTGAAATTCAATTGCCAAAATAGCAATACCCTGAATCTGGTGTCCCAGCTGTTGCTAGGCCAAGTATTCATGTGTCCGCCAAAACATATATTTTGTTCTGGGGTGAAATTCAATTGCCAAAATAGCAATACCAGATATCAGTGGTGTTCCAGCTGTGGCTGGCAAAGTATAATAGTGTCCACCAAAACATATATTTTGTTCTGGGGTGAAATTCAATTGCCAAAATAGCAATACCCTGAATCTGGTGTCCCAGCTGTTGCAGGCCAAGTGTTAATCTGTCCGTAAAGGGTATATTTTGTTCTGGGGTGAAATTCAGTTGCCAAAATAGCAATACCATAAATCAGTGGTTTCAGCTGTGGCTGGCCAAGTTTCATAGTGTCCACTAAAACATATATTTTGTTGTGGGGTGAAATTCAATTGCCAAAGTAGAAATACCCTGAATCTGGTGTCCCAGCTGTTGCAGGCCAAGTGTTCATCGTGTCCGTAAAGGTATATATTTTGTTCTGCGGTGAAATTCAATTGCCAAAATAGCAATACCATAAATCAGTGGTTTCAGCTGTGGCTGGCCAAGTATCATAGTGTCCGCAAAAACATATATTTTGTTCTGGGGTGAAATTCAATTGCCAAAATAGCAATACCCTGAATCTGGTGTCCCAGCTGTTGCAGGCCAAGTGTTAATCGTGTCCGTAAAAAGCATATATTTTGTTCTGGGGTGAAATTCAATTGCCAAAATAGCAATACCATAAATCAGTGGTTTCAGCTGTGGCTGGCAAAGTATAATAGTGTCCGCCAAAACATATATTTTGTTCTGGGGTGAAATTAAATTGCCAAAATAGCAATACCCTTAATCTGGTGTCCCAGCTGTTGCAGGCCAAGTGATTATCTGTCCGCAAAAACATATATTTTGTTGTGGGGTGAAATTCAATTGCCAAAGTAGAAATACCCTGAATCTGGTGTCCCAGCAGTTTCAGGCCAAGTGTTAATCTGTCCGTAAAAGGTTATATTTTGTTCTGCGGTTAAATTTAATTGCCAAAATAGCAATACCATAAATCAGTGGTTTCAGCTGTGGCTGGCCAAGTTTCATAGTGTCCGCAAAAACATATATTTTGTTGTGGGGTTAAATTCAATTGGCAAAATAGCAATACCCCGAATCTGGTGTCCCAGCTGTTGCAGGCCAAGTGTTAATCTGTACGTAAATGGGTATATTTCGTTCTGGGGTGAAATTCAATTGCCAAAATAGCAATACCATAAATCAGTGGTTTCAGCTGTGGCTGGCCAAGTTTCATAGTGTCCACAAAAATATATATTTTGTTCTGGGGTAAAATTCAATTGCCAAAATAGCAATACCCTGAATCTGGTTTTCGAGCTGTTGCAGGCCAAGTGTAAATCTGTCCATAAAATCATACCTTTCAACCAGGGCCTAAATACTAGCCCTAAAATAGATATTCCCCTAAATCAGTGGTTACTGCTGTGCCTGGATTATATACATAAATAAATAGGCAGATAGTTTTAGGTGCCTGTAAAAAAAAGGCCTGAATTTGAAATCAATACATTGGGCCAAATATTTTTTTTCTTATTGTGGTGCTTGGTGAACGGTAACAATGAGGAAAACATCTAGCAAGGGATGCGGACGCGGTCGTGGTGGTGTTAGTGTACCCTCTGGTGCTGGGAGAGGACGTGGCCATTCTGCCACAGCCACACGTCCTAGTGAACCAACTACCTCAGGTTCCAGTACCCGCCAGAATTTACAGCGATATTTGAAGGGGCCCAATGTCGTTCTAAGGATGGTAAGGCCTGAGCAGGTACAGGCGCTAGTCAATTGGGTGGCCGTCAGTGGATCCAGCATGTTCACAACATTATCTCCCACCCAGTCTTCTGCAGAAAGCGCACAGGTGGAACCTGAAAACCAAGCCCATCAGTCTGTCACATCACCCCCATGCATATCAGGGAAACTGTCTGAGCCTCAAGTTATGCAGCAGTCTCTTTTTCTGTTTGAAGACTCTGCTGGCAGGGTTTCCCAAGGGAATCCACCTAGCCCTTCCCCAGTGGTGGAAGACATATAATGCACTGATGCACAACCACTGATGTTTCCTGATGATGAGGACATGGGAATATCACCTCATCGGAGTCCGCACGTCTCTGATGATGATGAAACACAGGTGCCAACTTCTGCTTCTTTCTGCAGTGTGCAGACCGAACAGGAGGTCAGGGAGGAAGACTGTGTGGAAGACGATGCAGGGGACGATGAGGTCCTAGACCCCACATGGAATTAAGGTCGTGCCACTGACTTTCATAGTTCAGAGGAAGAGGCAGTGGTGAGACCGAGCCAACAGCGTAGCAAAAGAGAGAGCAGGGGGCAAAAGCAGAACAGCCGCCTCCAAGAGAGTTCGCCTGCTACTGGCCACCGCCACCGCCACCAGGGACCGAGCACCCCAAAGGCAGCTTCAAGGAGTTCCCTGGCATGGCACTTCTTTAAACAATGTGCTGACGGCAAGACCCGAGTGGTTTGCACGCTGTGCCATCAGAGCCTGAAGCGAAGCATTAACGTTCTGAACCTTAGCACAACCTGCATGACCAGGCATCTACATGCAAAGCATCAACTGCAGTGGAGTAAACTCCTTAAAAGCAAGGAACTCACTCTGGTTCCCCCTTCTGCTGCTGCCTCGGCCTCTTCCTCCACCTCGGGAGGAATGTTGGCACCTGCCACCTAGCAAACAGAGGATGTGCCACCGACACCACCACCTGCGTCACCAAGCATCTCCACCATGTCACAAGGCAGCGTTCAGCTCTCCATCTCTCAAACCTTGGAGAGAAAGCGTAAATTCCCACCTAGCCACCCTCGAGCCCTGGGCCTGAATGCCAGCATTTCTAAACTACTGGCCTTTGAAATGCTGTCATTCAGGCTGGTGGACACAGACAGCTTCAAACAGCTAATGTCCATGGCTGACCCACAGTATGTTCTTCCCAGCCGCCACTACTTCTCCAAGACAGCCGTGCCTTCCCTGCACAACCAAGTATCCGATAAAGTCAAGTGTGCACTGCGCAACGCCATCTGTGGCAGGGTCCACCTAACCACAGATACGTGGACCAGTAAGCATGGCCAGGAACACTATATCTCCCTAACTGCACACTGGGTGCAGGGCATCATTCTTTGCCTCCTGTAGCCTCCTCCTCCTACTCGGCTTCCTCTTACTCTGCTTCCACCAGCTCATCCAGTCGGCCACACACCTTCACCACCAACTTCAGCACAGCCCGGGGTAAACGTCAGCAGGCCATTCTGAAACTCATATGTTTGGGGGACAGGCCCCACACTGCGCAGAAGTTGTGGCGGGGTATTGAACAACAGACCGACGAGTGGTTTCTGCCGGTGGGCCTCAAGCCCGGCCTGGTGGTGTGCGATATTGTGGCGAAATCTTGTCGCAGCTCTGGGACTAGCTGGTTTGACGCACATCCCGTGCCTGGCGCATGGGCATAATTTGGTGGTGCAGAAGTTCATTCACAACTACCCCGACATGTCAGAGCTGCTGCATAAAGTGCGGGCCGTCTGTGCGCGCTTCCGGCGTTCACATCCTGCCACTGCTCGCCTGTCTGCGCTACAGCTGAACTTCGGCCTTCCCGCTCACCGCCTCATATGCGACGTGCCCACCAGGTGGAACTCCACCTTGCACATGCTGGAGAGACTGTGCGAGCAGCAGCAGTCCATAGTGGAGTTTCAGCTGCAGCACGCACGCTTCAGTCGCACTGCAGAACAGCACCACTTCACCACCAATGATTGGGCCTCCATGCGAGACCTGTGTGCCCTGTTGCGCTGTTTCGAGTACTCCACCAACATGGCCAGTGGCGATGACACCGTTATCAGCATTACAATACCACTTCTATGTCTCCTTGAGAAAACGCTTAGGGCGATGATGGAAGAGGAGGTGGCCCAGGAGGAGGAGGAGAATGAGGGGTCATTTTTAGCACTTTCAGGCCAGTCTGTTAGAAGTGGCTCAGAGGGAGGTTTTTTGCAACATCAGAGGCCAGGTACAAATGTGGCCAGCCAGGGCCCACTACTGGAGGACGAGGAGGAGGTGGAGGAGGATGAGGATGAAGCAGGTTCACAGCGGGGTGGCACTCGACACAGCTCAGGCCCATCACTGGTGCGTGGCTGGGGGAATACGGAGGACGATGACGATACACCTCCCAAAGATACGCCTCCCTCCAGCTGTGTCACGGCCAGCTCCTCTGAGGGCAGGGTTAGCATGGCGGAAATGTGGAAAAGTTTTGTCTCCATGCCACAGCTAACTGCACCACCACCTGATACGGAACGTGTTAGCAGGAGGCAGCATTTCACTAACATATGTCTGCACAGCACTCCACATACTGACTGATGGTTCGGCCCCATTCAACTTCTGGGTCTCCAAATTGTCCACGTGGCCAGAGTTAGCATTTTATGCCTTGGAGGTGCTGGCTTGCCCTGTGGCCAGCGTTTTGTCTGAAAGTGTATTCAGCACGTCAGGGGGCTTCATTACTGACAAACGCAGCCGCCTGTCCACAGCCAAAGTGGACAAGCTGACGTTCATAAAAATGAACCAGGCATGGATCCCACAGGACCAGTGCCTCCCTTGTGCAGAATAGACATTTATAACTGCCTCCCCCTCAACCATGTATTCTTGTACTCCGGGGCACTTCTTTATTGAATCCTCATTTTTTTAACTTTACCATGATCTTGCGGTGCAACCCAAAGTTGAATGAGCCTCTCCTCTGTCTGGGTGCTGGGGCCGAAATAACTGAAAGTGGCCTTCTCCAGTGGTGGGTGATATGACGCCTTATTCCTTTGCTGTGGGACCTCTCTCCTCTGTCTGGGTGCTGGGGCCGAAATAACTGAAAGTGGCCTTCTCCAGTGGTGGGTGATATGACGCCTTATTCCTTGCTGTGGGACCTCTCTCCTCTGTCTGGGTGCTGGGTCTAAATAACTGAAAGTGGCCTTCTCCAGTGGTGGGTGATATGACGCATGATTCGATCCCGAACCCGAACATTTTCGGGAAGTTCGGCCAAACTTCCCGAACCCGAACTTCAAGGTGTTCGCTCATCTCTACTCCCTATCCTTTCCCTAATCCTTGAGTAATCTTTCCTTGCACTTGTAAATCATATTTTTTTCACCACAATCAAGTATTTCCTATCACTGTCCCTTGCCTGCAGACTCATCTCTCCCTGCACTAAGAACAGTGGTGACTGGCAGAATCTAAGATGGCCACCGTATGTATAGGGCTGTGACATCACAGGGCTTGCTGGCTGCTGATTGTCAGTATGGGTGATCCTGCCATCCCTGAGTTCCTTTGCCCATGTCCTCACATGTGTAGCAACTCTTTTAGGAAAAAATGCGATTCGTTACCATGAAGCGGGAGGAAATTCGCATTCGGTGCAAATCGAATTTTTCCTGAAATTCGGATCGAATTCCACTTCGTCAGCTTCAATTTGCTGATTCAGTTCTTTTAATTTTCTCATAGCTAAGATATTCCAGGCCCTTTATGAGTTCAGTTGCTCTCCTTTGCCCTTTTTCTAATTCCAGGGCATCCTTTTTGTGGACTGGTGCCCAGAAATAAACTGTGTATTACAGACGAGGCCATTCCAATGCTTTGTATAGTGGCAGTATTATATTCCTGTCCCACGAGTCAATATCAATTTTAATACAAGACAGAATTTTGTTGGCCTTAGAGCAGTGATGGCTAACCTTGGCACTCCAGCTGTGGTAAAACTACAGCTCCCAAAATGCCCCCCTTGCTTGGCTGCAATAAATAAATGGAGCATGCTGGGAGTCGTAGTTTCACCACAGCTGGAGTCCCGAGGTTAGCCATCACTGCCTTAGAGGCAGCTGACTTGCATTGCATGCTGTAATTTAAATCTACTAAGGCTACTTTCACACTTGCGGCATGGCTATCTGCAGGCTGTTCCGGCGGGTGAACAGCCGCCGGATCAGCCATGCCGCAAGTACCGTTGTGCTGCCGTGCTGCCGCTCCGTCCCCATGTACATCCCTTTTAATCCCATCCTCTATGTCATTAATGAATAAGTTAAATTATGGCGGACCCAGCACCAAACCCTGGGGTACACCACTTATAACCAGGGATCATTCACAGTAGAAATCATTGACCACAAATCTTTGGATACGATCGTGAAGAAAATTATATTTTCTAATCCAATAGGTCTATAATTTCTGGTGATGACCTAGCACCCTTTTTGAATATGGGCACCACATTCCCCTTCTGCCAGTCCCTTGGTACAATGCATGTCATTAACCCTTTCAAGGACGGATTTTTTTTTTTTTGCATTTTCGTTATGTGCACCCTGCCTTCCGAGAGCCATAACTTTTTAATTTGTCTGCTCACGTTGCCATATGAGGGCTTGTATTTTGCTGGACAAGTTGTACTTTCCAATGCCACCATTTAGTATTGCATATAATGTAGAAGAAAGCAAAAAAATACCAAATGGGGTGAAATTGAAAAAAAAGAAGCAATTCCACCACAGTTTTACGGGTTTTTTATTTACGACGTTTGATGTGCGATAAAACTGACTAGTTACTATTATTTTAGTATGAATCCGATGATACATTATATGTATAGTTTTTCTTGCGTTTTGACTGTGATAAAAAAATTTTAAGGTGGGAAAAAAATCTGTTTTATTTTTTGTCTCTATTTTTTAACCCCTGTAACTTTTTGTGATTATGTGGATGAAGCTGTGTGGGGGCTTATTTTGTGCGGGGCGATCTGACATTTTCAATGATACTATTTTGGGGTGTGTATGCCTTTTTGATCACTTTCTATTAAATTTTTTGTAGAAAATGAAGCGACCAAAAACAGCAAATCGGCCATTTGGAAGCTTTTTTTTTACAGTTTGCCGTATGGGGAATATATTTTTATACTATGGGCAGTTTCACACATTGTGATACCGATTATGTGTATTTTTTATTTATTTATTTATTTTAGTTTAAAGCTGAATAATTTTCTCCCTTTTACAGCAGAGGCAGAAGCTTGTTACCAGTCAATGTTTGGATAGTTAAAATCTCCCATTACGCATACAGTTGATCTTCTACCTCCTCAGTGAGGGTGGGGTCTATAGATCACACCAAGAATTAGGCCTCATGCACACGAACGTTTTTTTTTTCCATTTACGTTCGGCTTTTGCTTGCCGTATACAGAACCATTTATTTCAATGGATCCTCAAAAAATATTGGAAGGTACTCCGTATGCCTTGCGTTTCCGTATTTCCGTTTTTACATTCTGTTCAAAGATAGAACATGTCCTATTATTGTCTGCATAATGGACAAGGATAGTACTGTTCTATCAGGGGCCAGCTGTTCCTTTCCGCAAAAAAGGGAATGCACACGGGCGTCATCCGTATTTTTTGCGGACCGCAAAATACTGAAAAAGCCATATGGTCATGTGCATTAGGCCTTACTTGTTCATTATTTTGTTCCCTCTGTAATTTCACCCACAAGGCTTCAAAATCCTCACAACCTTCATCCACAATTGTTTCACATACAGTACTTTCATATCACTCCTAGTATATAGACATATATCACCTTTGCAGTTAGCCCTGTCATTTCTGAAGAGCATAAAACCTCAAAGATTTACAGCCCAGTCATGAGAAGAGTCCAGCCATGTCTTAGCAACACCAACTACATCAATATTTTTCTCCAGTACCGCTGCTGTGCCGGGGACCCAATGGGTGAGAAGGCAGCCCGATGCCGTACAAAGGCTGCATCGGGAACTGCCTTCTACGGGTGCCAAGGAGATCCAGCCTCAGGCCCGTCTCCTAGGCAACCTGTTAGATATATTGTAATGCATTGCAGAGGAGATCAGAGGTAGAGTCAGAGATAAAGTAAAAAAAAGTAAGAGTGTTTTTAATAAAAAAATAAAGTTTCAAGTAAAAAAAGGAAAAAAACACCCCTTTCCCCAGATTTTATAACAAAAATTTAAAAAAAAAAAAGAAAAAACAAACATATTAAGTATATAGCTCTACGTAACCGGCTCTATAAATATATCACATGATCCACCCAGTTCGATAAACGCCATAAAAAAAAACTGTGTCAAAAAAGCCATTTTTGTCACTTTACATCACAAAAAGTGCAACATCAAGCGATTCAAAAGGTGTATGTCCCACAAAATGGTACCAATAAAACAGTCACATCATCCCACAAAAAATGAGCCCCTACATAATAAAATCGCTATAAAAAAAAAAAAACATAGCTCTCAGAACATGGAGACACTAAACCATAATTTTTTTATTTCAAATTTACTATTATTGTGTTAAAGTGAAAAAAAATTAAAAAGTATACATATTAGGTATCGCCACGTCTGTAACAATCAGCTCTATAAAAATATCATGTAGCCTAACCCCTCAGGTGAACACGTAAATAAAAATAAATAAAACGGTCAAAAAAAGCCATTTTTGGCACCTTACATAACAAAAATTGCAACAACAAGTGATCAAAAATGTCTATGCCCTCAAAAATAGTACCCATATAACCATCACCTCATCCCACAAAAAATGAGACCCTACGTAAGACAATCGTTGAAAAAAAAAAAAAAGCTATCACTCTCAGACAATGGAGACACTAAAATATGATTTTTTTTTTTGCTTCAAAACTGCTATTATTGTGCTAAAGTGAAATAAATAAAAAAAGTTGACATTTTAGGTATTGTTGCATCTGTAACCACCTGCTCTATAAAAATATCACATGACCTAACCCCTCAGGTGAACACCATAAAAAAAAAACAGTGCCAAAAAAGCCATTTTTTGTCACACTACATCACAAAAATTGCAACACCAAGCGATCAAAAAGGCGTCTGCACCCCAAAATAGTACCAATCAAACCATCACCTCATCCTGCAAAAAATGAGACCCTACCTAAGACAATCAGTCAAAAAATAAAAAAAACTATGGCTATCAGGCTATGGAAACACTAAAACATTTTTTTTTGTTTCAAAAATGCTTATATTGTGTAAAACTTAAATAAATTAGAAAAAGTATACATATTAGGTATTGCCACATCCGTAACGATCTGCTCTGTAAAAATGTCACATGATCTAACCCCTCAGGTGAACGCTGTGAAAATAAATAAATAAATAAAAACTGTGCCAAAATTACCAATTTTTTGGTGACCTTGCCCCATAATGAATGATCAAAAATCATTCAATCATATGTACCCAAAAATCGTACAAATAAAAACGACAACTCTTTCTGCAAAAAAGAAGCCCCTGCTCAAAATGATTGGCAGAAAAAAAAATATGGCGTTCAGAAAATGGAGACACAAAACTGTATTTTTTTTTTCAAAAATGATTTATTATGTAAAACTGAAACGAACAAACAAAGAAAGTAGACATATTTGATATCATTGCGTTGGTAACAATCTGCTCTATAAAATTGCACATGATCTACCCTGTCAGATAAATGTTTTAAAAAATAAAAACGGTACCATTTTTTGGTTACCTTGTCTCACACAAAAACATAATATAGAGCAATTAAAAATCATATGTACCCCAAAATAGTACCAATAAAACTGGCAACTTATCCCCTAGTTTTCAAAATGAGGTCACTTTTTGGGAGCTTCTACTGTAAGGGTGCATCAGGGAGGCTTGAAGTGGGATATGGCATCTAAAAACCAGTCCAGCAAAATCTGCTTTCCAAAAACCATACGGCGCTCCTTTTCTTCTGCGCCCTGCCGTGTGCCCTTACATCAGTTTACGACCACATGTGGGGTGTTTCTGTAAACTGCAGAATCAGGGTGATAAATATTGATTTTTGTTTGGCTGTTAACCCTCGACGTGTTAAAGAAAGAAATTGATTAAACTGGAAAATGTATAAATTTCATCTCCATTTTCCTTTAATTCTTGTGGAACACCTAAAGGGTTAACAAAGTTTATAAAATCAGTTTTGAGTAACTTGAGGGGTGTAGTTTCTACAATGGGGTCATTTATGGGGTGTTTCCACTATGTAAGCCCCACAAAGTGACTTCAGAATTGCTTCCAAAATGCTAAGCCTTCTAATGTCCTAAAAAAAGGAAACTATATTTACAAAATGATGCCAACATAAAGTAGGCATATGGGGGATGTTAAGTAATAAATATTTTATGAGGTATCACTTTCTGTTTTAAAAGCAGAGAAATAAAAAAATTTAAAATTGCGAATTTTTTAAATTTTTGGTAAATTTGGGATTTTTTCAGAAATAAAGGTGAAATATATTGACTGAAATTTATGATTATCATGACGTACGTACAATGTGTCATGAGAAAACAATCTCAGAATAGTTTGGATAAGTAAAAGTGTTCCAAAGCTTTTACCACATACAGTGACACATGTAAGATTTGCAAAAAACTGGCCTGAGTAGAAGGACGGAAAGTGGTCCTGGTAGAAGGGGTTAAAGGCTGCTGTATGCATTTCTTTTGGTTTATCAGGAGTTAGCTAGGACAGTTGGTGGCCTGCACAACGATGCACACATCCATATTTGTGACCTGCCTGTTATTCTAAAGTACTGTAACTGTTTTGATACCAGAAAAGACTAGTTGGGTATTAAAATAACTAATCTCATATCACAACAACAATAATAAAAGGTATTATCCTTACTTCCTACTATAACTAACAATGAGTAATTGCTAACTCGCTCCATTCCACTTTTCCTATATGCAGGGATGAAGGATTAACAAAAGATCTTCCTCCTGAAATGTATTGAGTTCTGTTTAGGGCATAAATACTTTTGGTTTAATGTTACCTTCTATTTACAGAAGGTTGGGACGGCGATGGGTGCGAAATTCACACCAAGTTTCACCAATCTTTTTATAGCATATTGAGAACATCTCCATATTGATCCATTATTAAACCAGAAAGAGGAGGATAAACCCTTGCTAGTATGGAAGAGATATATAAATGATTGGCACTTTATCTGGAAGGGGAAAGAGGAAGACTCGGCACAGTTTATTACATTTATCGATTACAATAATTGGAACCTGAAATTTACTGTAAATACCAGCAAAAGTACAGTGTGTTTCTTGGATCTTGAAATTATGGTAGAGAAAGGGATAGTATATACTAAAACAGATTTTAAACCCACAGACCGAAATGGGTATATAGATAGGAGTAGCTGCCATTATAAACCATGGGTGCATAATATACCCAGAGGACAATTCCAGAGAATTGAAAGGAATTTTTCAAATTTGAATGACTATGAGGAACTATGAGGGTGATGCAACAGCGATTTAGGGAAAAAGGTTACAAAGAAGTAAATATAGAGAATGTGTTGCAATAACATACAGGAGCACAGAAAAAATTGTTAATGATGGAGATAGGGTATATAAGAACAATACGAAGCATATGGATAGGTATAAAATTGCTTTCTCGACCAAGTATTTTATACTGTGTCTGCAAATAAAGAGTATAATTAATAACAACTGGAAAACACTGCATAATGACCCCATATTAGGTCAGATACTCCCCCCCGGCACCGACCATTAGGGATAAAGTGGTATATAGTTGCGCAAAGAGGTAGATATACCAGATGGAGCATTAACATGGTGCGGTTTTTGTACCGTGTGTAAAAATAGATCAAGGGAAGAAAAAACATATAATAAAAAAGAATTGCTCGAAACTAATGTGGGAGAAAAAGAATTTAAAATAAGGGGTCATATTTCATGTGAAAATGCTCAGGAGTCATTTATGTTCTCGAGTGCCAGTGCCAATTACAGTACGTGGGCAGAACTTTGAGGAACTTAAACGTAAGGATTGGGGAACATATTAAAAATATAAAGAAAGAGTTGGAAACCCATAGCGTGTCAGCTCATTTTAAAAAACACCATCAACGGAACCCTGTAGGTCTTAAAGAGGACCTTTCATGACTTTTAAATATATAAACCAAGTATGCTCACATGGAGAGCGGCGCCCAGGGATCTCCCTGCACTTACTATTATCCCTGGGCGCCGCTCTGTTCTCCCGGTATAGGCTCCGGTCTCTTTCCTCACAAAGTTATAGTAGGCGGGGACTTGGGGGACTTGGTTATAGTAGGCGGCGCCTGCCCTTCATCTCCTTCTCCCCGGCTGTATCGCTGGCCTGTCGCAGCACAGAGCTCATAGCCCACTATAACTTTGTGAGGAAAGAGACCGGAGCCTATACCGGGAGAACGGAGCGGCGCCCAGGGATAATAGTAAGTGCAGGGAGATCCCTGGGCGCCGCTCTCCATGTGAGCATACTTGGTTTATATATTTAAAAGTCATGAAAGGTCCTCTTTAAGTTCATGGGTGTTGAACTTGTGTTTACTAGATGGCGGGGAGGAGATCCGGTGGAACACATTAACATGAGGGAATCAGAGTGAATATACAAATTGCAGACATTACAACCCAACGGTATGAACATCGAATGGGATGTGAAATCAGTGTCTATGTATTAGTAGCAAGGTTTAGTTAATTTAGGCTGTAAGGGTGGTACCATAGCGGTACCGGGAATAGCTAGGAGCAACACATAGGAATATATGATCTACATTTTGGTACTGCAACTAGGTATAGGAAAGGTGGAATGGAGTGAGTTAGCAATTACTCCTTGTTTGTTATGATGATGCCTGGTCGATAGTGGGAAGAAAGGATAGTACCTTTTATTATTGTTCTTGTGATATGAGATTATTCATTTTAATAGTTTTATTGGATGTTTTATTGAATTAAGATATAATTTGGATGTCTTGCACACGGATATGACATATTGAAACAAGGAGGGTTGAAAAAGATTCCGTAGCTGGGAAAAGAACTGTGGCACGCCCCTGACGAAGCAAGGTGAAACCCGGGTCGGGCAATGTGTTTTATGTGGAAAACCAAGAAATTAATCCTGTAATGCCTCATGCACACGTCAGTGTCAGTTTTGGATCAGTGGTAACACGGACCATCTTCAAGCCATGTTTCCTCCCGTGTTGGGTCCGTGGGTCCAGTTTTTGCTGTCTGTGTGCCATCCGTGTTTCACTGACACTGAGCAGCTGAAATAAAATTTTCAAAGCATCTCTTCTTAATGATCCGTGAAACACGGATGCAACAAGGATGACATCCGTGTTGCATCTGTGGTTTTTATGGACTCATTGACTATAATGGGCGTGAGGGATCCGGGAACACGGACCAAGATAGGACATGCATCCGTGCTGAAAACACGGACCCACGGACCATGATAAGACACTAATGTGTAAATACACACATTCAAATGAATAGGGACGTGTGCTGTCCATGGAGAACATGTACAGCACACGTACATGAAACACTGACATATGAATGAGACATAAGTGCAATAAAGTGTTTCGATTTTCAGTTGATATGGGGAACACTATATATATATTCTATTTTAAAGTACTGGCATTGGAACAGTGAGTGGCCCATAGGCTTTTAGATACCAACGCAGAGTACCAACATATACCGTTTGTTATTACCAGGATACACTGTGTAAGCCGCTTCCCACAGCTTTTAGCAAGCAGACTCCTGCTACTGGCATGTATAAATGGGAGTCTTCTCTCACCTCCCACCTCCCTCTCTACTGCCACAAGCAGCAGATGTCACAGCAGCAGCCAGTTCAGTCTCCCCATATTGATAGAACAGTTTTTTTTTTCATGTGCTGCACCAGGCTAAGGTAAGTCAGCAAATGGAAACCTAATGTGTCAATGCTGAGGTTCAGTCTTACCTGGACTCTGCCCTGTCTCCAGTACATACCCTATTAGAACAGTGGAACAGTGGCTTGGAAAGGAGAGAGAAAATGCAAAAGTTATAAAAAAAAAAAAAATTACAAAAGAACTGAATCTCAAAAGATTGTAAAAGAGTTGTTGAATAATATATGTACAGAAACCAGGGACAGAAAAGTTTATGCTAAAGGGAAAAAGAAAATTATAATCACCAGGAAAGCCATGGTCAACTTAGTAAGTAGAAGCCAAATGCAGGTCCTTCTATGTTGACAGACATTTTCTGTGTTTGATCAACGTGGAAAGTAGCAATCTTGTTGAGGTACATTGATTTCAGATAAAAAAAATGTGAGAACAGGTAAATCTTGGTACAGAGTACACACCACTATAACTGACACCAGAGTAATGTAGGTAGGAGAAGTAAATAGTGCGCCCCCATTTGGCTTAGTAACCGTGTACCGAGCCTGCTGCACTTGACATCACACGGGCTGTTTCACTGTAGAGAACAGAGTGCTATAGTAGCAGATGGGGCAGGAGAACATCCCAGGTAAGCTAATGGCCCTCTAAAATATTCAGATCACAATAAACCTCTCCAGTTAACATACATTAATGCAAACCATTATATCAAGATGGTGTGGTGCCAGAATCAACATGATTTAACTAATGTTGTTTTTTACTTTTAGGTTAGTTATGGGGTAAGAGACTCCTTGCTCAGTGACAGACGTTTGTATCCACATTTCTTTCGAATGGTTGGTCATAACAAGGTGCAATATGCTGCTTTAGTGAAGTTGCTTTTATATTTTAAGTGGAATATGGTTTGTATTTTTGCTACAAAGGATGATACTGGAGAACGGGAATTTCGCCTTCTTAGCAAAGAGCTCACTAAATCTGGAATATGTATTGAACTAGTATTTTATTTCACACAACAAACCATAGATTCATCTGTTATGAGAAATTTAAAAGCTAAAGTTGTTATCCTTTGTGGTACAAATAGTGCACTGGTTAAAGGTATTCTAGATCTTTCAGCACAAAGTCTCATTAACAAAACTTTAATTCTTTTGACATCTTGGGCACATGATTCTATTCTTGCATTTGACGACTTCACAAATTGTAGCCTTATGTTTGGCCCTGTAAAAAGCACTTTGAATGGATTCCAGGACTGGTTTCTAAGCTTTCATCCATCCACACATCCACATGATCCAATTCTGGAGGATCTTTGGATAACTTCGATGCATTGTGTTTCAAATAATTATTTAAAAAATTTTCTTTTAAAACTTTTTATTCCTTTTCCCCTTCATAATTGCAGTGGTGAGGAACGCCTTACCAATCGCACCCATCATTTTGTGGATGGAATACCATACAAAGTTTATACCGCCGTAAAAATTATGGCACAAGCATTGCATGATATGCACAAAACATTAGATATAAATGCAACTTACACAAAAGAAAATCAGAATAATGTATACAGAAAAAAGGTAAGAAAGCAACATTGCAAGATGATTTCACTAAACTTGGTTTACAAAACTAATTCAGAAAATGGAGTTCAGGCAGGATAGAAACTTTTATCTGCCTTTATACCAACTATTTGTTGATTGATTGAGAAACATTTTTATGCCAGAATTGCCATAACATTGGTGCAAATTGTGCAAATAAGGCCCATCCCTCTTTTCAGTGAAGCTCTGTCAGAAAAAGTAAAAAAATCTATATGCCCCAAATTGTAACAATTTTGACAATTTGAGCCACTTTGTAGACAGATTCTTTAGACAGGCACATTTGTAAATCTAAATAATTGTTTCTTAGCAGCAAATCACTGTTTAAACAGCGTAATTTGCTTCCTAAAAGCAATGATTTAGGTGACTCGATTAGTGATGCCTCCACCTGATGATCGATCATCAGGAAATCAGCAGCAACTTTACATAGGACAGTAAACAGGAAGGAGTGTTTCTAGGAACCCTCCTTGTCCATAATTGTCCCAATCAATGGAACATCTGAAGTGGCCTTAAGACTAGAAAAAGTGGTTGATGCTGGGTGATAAATTTGGTGCATGTTTAGAGACTTTTGTCTAGTGTTACAACATCTATTGATTTGCTTACTTTTTGTTCAAATTTTTCAGAACCCTTACCAGCTAAGCCATACCATTTCCCGCTAAGCCATGCCCCTTGTTAATCCAATCAGCAATATGTGTCTAAAACACATAATAAAAGTGATGTGAAACATGTGTACTAGCTTTTAGATTCAAATTAAGGTAGAACTCTGGTGGTTAAGCTTGGTACATTTTTGAAAGAAAAGCATTGTCAATTGACTACAATGTACTAATGGTAATATGCTTAGTGACAGCGTGCAAATTCATAGAATGAGGAATAAATAATGCACTGGCTGGGTTACGGGTGACCCCAGCGAGGTGTCACCATGTGTTCCTTCTCTTCGGAGGGGATGATAAGATGAAGGAACTGAGGTGCAAAACATCACAGGTGAGACAAAGGGCTGGCTTTTCCAGTCTCCTCCCTGGCAGAAAAAGGGTTTGATAATAAGAAAAGTCATGAGCTGGCTATGCCTCTCCCTCTCAGAACACTGGTATCCTTGCCAAAAGCTATAGACCCAGAGTCTGTGGCAGAGTATTCCTGTCTCAGTGTCTTCTTCTAGTCACTCAAATAGTCTGGCAGAGGCTCCTCTTATAAGCACTGTTTCCTAACAGCAGAACACCAGGCCTCTAACAGTTCTCCTTATATACAGTTTCAAGATGAACTACAACATTCTAGTGGCGGGTTGAGTGAAGAAACTTAACACAAACAAATACAGTGTTACAGTGATCATCTTGTATTAGAGCTTTAATATTACTAAATGGCAATGATTAGAGATAAGAGTAGTTTACCAAAATTTGATTTAGACACTTTTCCAAATTGTTTCAAAAAATTTGCTTCATTCAGCTATATCCCTGCCTGGAGGGAGAGTGTATTCCTGTGTACATCACTGTGCATTGCAGCAACATGCATAGCTAGTCTTTTTTGGTAGTAAACCAGTTACTGTGCATCAGTATGACAGACAGGTGTTATACAGTATATTGAAATGCATTTCGTTGTGCACGCCACCAACCGTTCTAGCTAACCCCTAGCTGAACCAAAGGAAAAGTATATAGCAGTCTTTAGTAAAGAAAATACAAGAAGTGGATCAGCAGTCACCCTTTGATGCTAATAAATCTTTACTTTATTGCTATAAACAGATTACAGGCAACTGTGACGCGTTTTAGCTAAACAGCCTTTTTCAAACAAGCTTGTTGAAAAAGGCTGTTTAGCCGAAACGCGTCACATTTGCCTATATTCTGTTTATGGCAATAAAGTTAAAATTTATTAGCATCAAAGTTGATTGCTAATCCACTTCTTCTACTTAAGGCTGGGAACACACCTAGGCGTTTCTGAATCGCGCGTATGACGCGCGTTTTACGCGCGTTTTTGGATGCTCATTTTTGTAACTAAGAAACGCGCGTCATACGCGCGATTCAGTGATTCTCCCCTATGGCAACATTGTCCATAGGCGCGTTAAAACGCCCAAAAGAAGCTCATGTACTTGTTTGGGCGTTGGGCGTTTTACAGCGCGTTCAAACGCGCTGTAAAACGCCCAAATGTGAACCATGCCCATAGGGATGCATGGCTTTTCACATGTTGAGCGTTTTTCAGCGCGTTTGAATGCGCTGAAAAATGCTCAGGTGTGTTCCCAGGGTAAAGGTATGGGCCTGCAACCCAGGATACGAGCACCACCACCTTCTTCCAGAGTGCTGATTGACTATTTCTACAAATTATTTAGTAAAAAAAAAAGTAGTAGAGAGGAATCGGGCAACTATAGGCCAGTAAGCCTGACATCAATAGTTGGGAAATTAATGGAAACCATACTCAAGGAGAGGATTGTGGCACCTAAAACCCATGGGTTGATTGATAAAAAACAGCATGGGTTTACTTCAGGGAGATCATTTCAAACTAATCTTATTGACTTTTTTGATTGGGTGGCTAAAATAATAGATGGCGGAGGTGCAGTAGACATCACTTATGTGGACTTTAGTAAGGCTTTTGATACTGTCCCACATAGAAGGCTTATCAATAAACTGCAGTCTTTAAGCTTGGGCTCACATATTGTTACTGGATTAGGCAGTGGCTGAAGGACAGAAAACAGAGGGTTGTAGTCAATGAAGTGTATTCCGACCATGGTATTGTTACCAGTGGGGGACCTCAGGGATCTGTTCTGGGACCCATATTGTTTAAAATCTTTATCAGCGAAATTGCAGAAGGCCTCAATAATAAGGTGTGTCTTTTTGCTGATGACACAAAGATTTGTAACAGGATTGATGTTCCTGGAGGGATACACCGAATGGAAAAGGATTTAGGAAAACTAGAGGAATGGTCAAAAATCTGGCAACTAAAATTTAATGTCGATAAGTGCAAGATAATAAACCTGGGCGTAAAAACCCAAGAGCAGAATATAAAATCAGTGATTCAGTACTAACCTCAGTATCTGAGGAAAGGGATTTAGGGGTCATTATATCAGACGACCTAAAGGTGGGCAGACAATGTCATAGAGCAGCAGGTAATGCCAGCAGATTGTTTGGGTGTATTGTATAGGGAGAGGCATTAACAGTAGAAAGAGGGAGGTGCTCTTGCCGCTCTACAGAGCACTAGTGAGACCTCATTTGGAGTATTGTGTGAAGTACTGGAGACCATATCTGCAGAAGGATTTTGAAACTTTGGAGAGGGTTCAGAGAAGAGCTACAAAACTAGTACATGGATTCCAGGACAAAACTTACCAGGAAAGGTTAAAGGACCTTAACATGTATAGCTTGGAAGTAAGAAGAGACAGAGGGGATATGATAGAAACTTTTAAATACATAAAGGGAATCAACACGGTAAAAGAGGAGAGAATATTTAAAAGAAGAAAAACTGCTACAAGAGGACATCATTTTTAATTAGAGGGGCAAAGGTTTAAAAGTAATATCAAGAAGTATTACTTTACTAAGAGAGTAGTGGACACATGGAATAGCCTTCCTGCAGAAGTGGTAACTGCAAATACAGTGAAGAAGTTTAAGCATGCATGGGATAGGCATAAGGCCATCCTTCATATAAGATAGGGCCAGGGGCTATTCATAGTATTCACTATATTGGGCAGACTGGATGGTCCAAATGGTTCTTATCTGCCAACACATTCTATGTTTCTATGTCTCCTGTCCCCTGGCCAGCCAGATTTATCAGCCTTTGCTCCAGGGCATGAAGAAGTGGAATGATGTTGTTTATCCCATAATTCTGGTGACTTAAAAACAAAGTAGCCTCCTCAAAGGGCAGCTGCCACTGGCTAATGTCAAAGTTACACAGAGGAGTGCTCCTGTCCACCTGCATCATCAAGAAATCATTTATGGTCTTCTTTTGCTCATATAGTCAGTCCAAAATGTGGAGAGTGGAGTTCCAACAGGTGGAAACGTCACATATCAGGCAATGTTGGGGAACTCTATTCTGCCTTTGTTTCTTTGCCATTTGAAAGATGTCTTGCAGCTTGGTGGAAGACTTCAGGAACAGCTTTACAACCAAATTAAAGACAGGCGCCATGGGTCAGCCCTCCTTGACACAGCACTGACACAATGTTCTTCAATGACCATGGTTCTGATTTTAAGTTAGCGAGGAGACAGACATGATTCAATTTCTTCTTGAAGGACACAAAGAAGTTCCTCCATGGTGTGACTCCATTCGCCCAGGCAAACCAGGTGAAGAAAAGCGTGACACCACCATGCTCTGCACAGGTGGTATGCTGGAGGAGCACTCCAAATTGTGCCTGCAGTGAAGGCTGAGGGCAAGGTGGAGAATTAAGAGGCAGAAGAGGATATTGGCGCAGGACTCACAACTTGCGATCTCAGAGGAGGCAGTGCCGTCACCTGGCCAACTTGCTGGGCTGGAACCATACTTACCCAGTGGGCCTTAAAGGGCTTTTATTGTCCTTGACTGTAGTTACAGCTCCACATTTAGGCGCTGCTATGAACTTTAGCAGACAGAGGCTCAAGGGCTGGCCCACCTTCTGTTCAACATACGTGTGCAGGGCTGGAACAGTCTTTTTGGAGAAGTAATGATGGCTTGGGACTCTCCACTTTGGCTCAGCACACTCCATCAGTCCACTACATGGAAAGGGAACAACACGTTCAGCTTCTGCACCATTGGATAAGTGCACACATACTGTTGTCTTTTTTCTGAATAAACAAGTGCCCAGGAGTAGGAAGAGGAGCAGGAGTATCAGGACCAGTAGATGATGGGAAATAAACACAGCTCCCATCTGCTGGAGCCTTAACTGCTGGAGAAGGGGTGCTGGCCACTGGATGATGCAGTGGTTACTGCCTCAGGTTGTACAACTACATTTGCATCATAGTTTTCCCAGGCCACTTTATGGTGACACTGCATGTGCTAACGCAGGGCCATGGTGCCAACATTGGCACCCTGGCCACTTTTCAACTTCTATTCACAGATTCTACAAATGGCCACACTGACGTCCTATAGCAGCTTGATGAAAAATTCCCATACTGCCGAAAGAGGAATTTTCCCCTCACAACTTAATGCTGACTGCCTGCTGCCTCTGTGAACACATGTACTGTTGCCGCCTTTTCCTGATAATAATGGGGTGTCTGATGTCACTTGAGATGAGGTAGAAGACAGAGTCAACCATTCAAGAACGCTGATACTGCCAGCTCTGGCCTGTTGCTGGGACTGCTGCCATCCCTTCCCCCTTTCTTCTGCTGCTATCTCTGCCAGCTTCCAGAAACATTTTGGCTAATACCTGTTCCCTTAGAAGGGCCTGTCCCCTGTTTGTCAGACATACTGTACTGTAACAGTAACTGTAAGGGTAAAAGAGAAGAAGTGTTAGGCTGCAATTTTACCCCTGAAACAAGGATGAATGGATGTACTTATATAACTAAAAAAATTAAACACCCATTTTCTTTTCATTTCTGCGGAATGCCAAAAAGTTAGCATAGTTAGTATAATCAGTTTTTAATAATTTGAGGGTTATATTTCCTAAAATGTCATTTATGAGTGATTTCTATTATGTAATCCCCATAAAAAGACTTTGTAACTGAATTGGTCCTTTAAAAAGTCAGTTTTGGAAATTTTAGTCTTTAGTCTTTTAACACCCTAAAAAAAAAAAATTACATTTACAAAACAATGGCAACATAAAGGAAACATATGGGGAATAATAAGTAATAACAATGTTGTGAGGTATCTTTCTTAAAGGGCATCTGTCAGCACATCTGTCCGTATGACACTGGCTGACCCGTTTCAAATGCGCTTGGCAGTTGAAGGCATTTGTGTTGGACTCATGTTCATATGTGCTCGCATTCCTGAGAAAAAATAAAGTTTAATAAATGCACATGAGCTTCTAGGAGCAATGGGGGTGTTGCCATTGCAGAGATAGATGAGCCCATTGCTCATAGAGGCTCATTTGCGTATATTAAAACATCATTTTTCTCAGCAATCTGGGCAAATGTGAACTTAGGACCAACACAGATGCCTCCAGCTGCCAAGCACACATGTAACAGGTCAGCCAGTTTCATAGGTACACACTGTTGACAAATGCCTTTCAAAAGCAGAGAAATTAAAATTTTGAGAATTGTGAATTTGTCAGACTCATCTACTGTATATAGGTTTACTTAATAGAACTTAATTTAAATAATGAATGTATTTGTGTTGTAGTTGAGACATTTCATGAAGGTAACGTGCATCACTGATCCAACAAGAAGAAGATTATGTTTTAACAATAAAGGTGAAATCCCTGAAAGATTAAAGATTTTTAATTGTATAAATAGGATACATCATGATAATGTGGGAGGCAAAGCTATAGAAGGACATGTGAAAATTGTTGGTGCATTTAATGAATCACTTCCTCCAGATCAGCAGCTGAAAATTTCATCTTCAGATATTAACTGGATTAATAATAAGGTAAGTCATAAACACATAATACAATATACGGGGTAATACAAGAAGTAAAAGAAGTAATAAATAAAAATAAAATAATTATAAAATTATATGTGTATTTATAAATTTAGGCTTGGCTAAGGTGAATCTTGATTGAGGCTTTTTTTTTCTTTTTTTTTTCTGCACAAGACCTGGAGTTAACTGTCATTGTGGAATCATCCTTTCATGAAAATCAGGAAAAGGAACATGGTTATTCAGGTGTCTGTCTTTAGACATGCGCTAATGTCAGCTAAAGCTAACAGTCTTTTCAACCTTCTTTCTATGTGCCTCTGTTTTTGTGAAAAATTAACTTTTCTTTTATGCAAATGAGTCTGTAGGAGCAATCAGGGTGTTTCCCCTACTCCTTGAGGCTCAGTTCTGCCTACTCTGGCCACACCCTAATCATTCTGATTGACAGGGCCAGGCAGTGTTCACCTTATCCAGCCATGTCCTGTCAATTAACACAATGGGGGTTTGGCCAAAGGAGGGAGAACAGAAACTCTAAGCATAAGGGAAACACCCCGATTGCTCCTAGAGGCTCAATTGCATAGATTGAGGATAGAGAATAACTAACAGATTGATCGGGTCCTACTGCTTGGAACCCCACCTACAGTATTACGAGAACAGGGGTCCCATACTCCCTGCAGCCTCTCCTGAAAATAACAAAGCAGTCAGTCATATGTGTCAACAGCCACTCCATTCATCTCTATGGAAGTTCTGGAGATAGCCGATTACAGCTCTTGAGTACAGGGTTACACCTTCTTCTCCAACTTTGTAATGAAGATATCCTCAACCCATGAAATTTTTGCTGGCAACACGTGGTGACACAATCCCCTTATTTTTTGATATTTCTCCCTTTTATAGACATGGATTTGTGCTATTTGTCTTCCCACTTGCATTGTTTGTCAATGGTTACATGTAGAGATGAGCAAAGTTTTTACAAAATTCGATTCGGACGCTTTGCAGACTTTTTCCAGAAAATGTGATCCAAATTAATTTGTCATGAATCACATTATAAATCAGCAATTTTTCCGGCCTGAAGTGGAGGGTATATCAGTGTACATCACTGTGCATCACTGTGCATCGCAGAAACATACATATCTAGTCTGTTGCGGTACTGAAACAGTTACTGTATGACAGGCAGGTGAAAGGTGTCACTTTTAGACTTAGTTCTCACTTCACTAAGATTGCTACACAAACTGTTTTGTTACACACTAGTGGCTTCATGACACAGTGGGAAGTCAGCAGTAAGTTTGTGTTGATGTCAATGTGTATTTTTCACTTCTTCTAATCCGTCCGAAGAACACCCCAAAAAATGGATCCCATCTTTTGAGCCTCCACCTTCAGTCAGTATTTGATCAGTATTGGTAAGGCCGAAAAAAACAAAACAGGAGTGGGTCCAAAATAGAGATGTCACGAACATAAAATTTTCGCGAAATTTTCCGTTTGCGGGTGGCGAACGCAAAAATTCGCAAATGTTTGCGAACGAGCGAACCGGGCGAACCGCCATAGACTACAATAGGCAGGCAAATTTTAAAACCCACAGGGACTCTTTCTGGCCACAATAGTGATGGAAAAGTTGTTTCAAGGGGTCTAACACCTGGACTGTGGCAGGCCGGAGGGGGATCCATGGCAGAACTCCCATGGAAAATTACGTAGTTGACGCAGAGTCGGGTTTTAATCCATAAAGGGCATAAATCACCTAAAATTCCTAAATTGTTTGGAATAATGTGCTTTAACCCCTTAAGGACTCAGCCCTATTTCACCTAAAGGACTTGGCCATTTTTTGCAAATCTGACCAGTGTCACTTTATGTGGTGATAACTTTAAAACGCTTTTACTTATCCAGGCCATTCTGAGATTGTTTTTTCGTCACATATTGTACTTCATGACACTGGTAAAATTAAGTCGAAAAATTTCATTTTTATTTATAAAAAAATATCAAATTTGCCAAAAATTTGGAAAAATTAGCAATTTTCCAAGTTTCAATTTCTCTACTTCTATAATACATAGTAATACCGCCCAAAAAAGTTATTGATTTACATTCCCCATATGTCTACTTCATGTATCGATCATTTTGGGAATGCCATTTTATTTTTGGGGACGTTACAAGGCTTAGAAGTTTAGAAGCAAATCTTGAAATTTTTCAGAAATTTTCAAAAACCCACTTTTTAGGGACCAGTTCAGGTCTGAAGTCACTTTGTGAGGCTTACATAATAGAAACCATCCAAAAATGACCCCATTCTAGAAACTACACCCTCAAGGTATTCAAAACTGATTTTACAAACGTCATTAACCCTTTAGGTTTTCCACAAGAGTTAATGGCAAATGGAGATAAAATTTCAGAATTTAGATTTTTGGAAAATTTTCCGTTTGAATCCATTTTTCCAGTAACAAAGCAAGGGTTAACAGCCAAACAAAACTCAATTTTTATTGCCCCGATTCTGTAGTTTTCAGAAACACCCCATATGTGGTCGTAAACTGCTGTATGGCCAAACGGCAGGGCACAGAAGTAAGGGAACGCCATATGGTTTTTGGAAGGCGGATTTTGCTGGACTGGATTTTTGACACCATGTCCCATTTGAAGCCCCCAGATGCACCCCTAGAGTAGAATCTCCAAAAAAGTGACTCCATCTAAGAAAGTACACCCCTCAAGGTATTCAAAACCGAGTTTTACAAACTTTGTTAACCCTTTAGGTGTTCCACAAGAGTTATTGGCAAATGGAGATGAAATTTCGAATTTCTATTTTCTGTTACCTTGCCTCAAAAAAGTGTAATATAGAGCAACCAAAAATCATATTTACCCTAAAATAATACAAACAAAACTGCCACCTTATCCCGTACTTTCCAAAATGGGGTCACTTTTTTGGAGTTTCTACTGTAGGGGTGCATCAGGGGGCTTCAAATGGGACATGGTGTCAAATAACCAGTCCAGCAAAATCTGCCTTCCAAAAACCATATGGCGTTCCCTTCCTTCTACGCCCTGCCGTTTGGCCATACAGCAGTTTACGACCACATATGGGGTGTTTCTGCAAACTAGAGAATCGGGGCAATATATATTGAGTTTTGTTTGGCTGTTAACCCTTGCTTTTTTACTGGAAAAATTGATTAAAATGGAAAATTTGCAAAAAATAGCTATTTTCGGACCGTTTTTATTTTTTGTTATTTACATCGTTGAACTGACAGGTTAGATTGTGTGCTATTTCTATAGAGCAGGTTGCTACGGACGCGGCAATACCAAATATGGCTACTTTTTGGGGGTTTTGTTTCAGTTTTACATAATAAAGCATTTTTGAAAAAATGATTTTTTAGTGTCTTCACATTCTGAAAGCCATATATTTTTTTTATTTTTTGGGCGACTGTCTTATGTAGGGGCTCATTTTTTGCGGGATGAGATGGCGGTTTGATTGGAACTATCTTGGGGTGCATATGACATTTTGGTCGCCTGCTATTACACTTTTGTGATGTAAGGTGACAAAATGGCTCTTGACACCGTATTTTTTTTTTTTGTGTTCACCTGAGGGGTTCGGGTGATGTGTTATTTTTATAGAGCAGGTTGCGACGGACGCGCCGATACCAAATATGTATACTTTTTATTTATTTATTTAAGTTTTACACAATATTATCATTTTTTAAAACAAAACAAATCATGTTTTAGTGTCTCCATAGTCTGAGAGCCCTATTTTTTTTTTTTTGGGGGTGATTGTCCTATGTGGGGTATCATTTTTTGCGGGATGAGATGACGGTTTGATTGGCACTATTTTTGGGTGCATATAACTTTTTGATCGCTTGCTATTACAGTTTTTGAGATGTGAGGTGACAAATGTTTTTTTTTACATTGTTTTTATTTTATTTTTTTAACAGTATTTACCTGAGGGGTTAGATAATGTGATATTTTTATAGAGCAGGTTTTTACGGACGCGGCGATACATAATATGTATACTTTTTATTTATTTATTTTACTTTAACACAATAATAGCATTTTAGAAAAAAAATTATGTTTTAGTGTCTCCATAGTCTGAGAGCCATATTTTTTTATTTTTTGGGCGATTGTCCTATATAAGGACTCATTTTTTGCGGGATGAGATGGCGGTTTTATTGGTACTATTTTGGGAGGCATACGCCTTTTGATCACTTGGTATTACACTTTTTGTGATGCAAGGTGACAAAAATGGCTTTTTTACACCATTTTTTGTGATTTTTTTACGGTATTTGCGTGAGGGGTTAGGTCACGTGATATTTTTATAGAGGAGATTTTTACGGACGCGGCAATACCTAATATGTGTAGTTTATTTGTTTTTTTTTAATTTTTATTCAGTGATATGTATTTTTCTGATTTTTACTTTTTTTTTCACTTTTTTGACATTTTTTTGACCCAGACCCACTTGGTTCTTGTAGATCCAGTGGATCTGGTGTCTATATAATACAGAACAGTACACTATATAGTGTACTGCACTGTATTTTTTTACTTTTCACAGTCTGGTCAGACTTCTGCCTTTAGCAGAAGTCTAATAATTAAATATATGATCAGCACACTTTCTTAAAGGGTAATTGCGGTGCTCAGTGTAATAGGGTGTCCCCTCTTCAATGTAAATTCATATATACACGGCACTCGGTTTCTGATATGTTTGAAATGCATTTATTTTTATTGCATATTAATGCCACCATTCATTGTACATAGTTATTTGGCCGACGTTTCGGTCATATAGACCTTTATCAGGGCCTAGAAAAAATATATACAAATAATGCATAAGACACATATGTGTAAAGTAGATATAAACATAATCGAAAAAAAGGGAAATAACATCCCCCACCAAAAGATTAACGACTATAAATGGAAAGAACCTTCCATATAAAGTGTATAGCAGTTAGGTGGGCTCAATTATAGTGACATAACCAATACATTGATAACTTAAGTTACAAATAACAGTTAATTGACGACCGCCATTGTAGTTCATAGTAAAGTATCATCACTACAGAAGTATACATAAGATGGAGCACCAAGTCAGGACAAAAACAGAACAAAAATGTAACGAAGGTGTAGGGCTGTAATGATCACGGCAGGATCCAGGTCATGTGAAAACAAAAATATTCTAATCCACCTAAGTATAAGTGGAACGGAGCTATAATCCAATAAGCATACATAAAAGAGCAGATATACATAAGTAGGTTAGTAGATACACAGGTTCACCCTCCCAGAGTAGTAGCAATAATTTAGAACAGCACCATACCTTAGCAACATGGAAGCAGGAGACCGGGTGGCGTGTAGAAAGCAGCTTGGCGCGGTCTTTTAAAGGAGAAATAGCGGAACGTCACTTCCGGTCCGCACATGGACCGGAAGTGCGTCACGGCGTCGCGAACATTGAGGGCAATGAAGCCAGACTAAGTATGGGCAATGGCTAAACGGTCACCGGTATTGCGTCCATGTTGTAAAGTCACAGAAGTGCACTAAATGCACACAAGAGGCATCATGTTCACCCGCCCATCAGGCCGAAATGGCCATAATTATAATACAATTATAATACAATCAAGAAGAGGGAGGGGGAAGAGGAAAGGCGGGACTCATAAGTGACATAAACAATAGCTGCAATAGAGAACATGTCTTGTGGAGGGTGATGGACTGCTATTATGTTAATATTGGGATATTAATTCAGAAAGTCCTAGACTTCCAATTCTAACGGGTAAATTGAGGTTAATAGGTAAGTATGTTAATAAAAATAAAAAAGTATATTGTATGAATCACTATCCTACCTGTACAGTGGATCATTTTGTCTGTAAAATAAAGACATTTTATTAAGTGTCTGTACAGTAGTCAATATTGAGATATTCGACATCAAGAGTATTACAGATATACACCACTCGGAATATCGAACCGCAATAGGCTGGTTGGGGAAAGAGACAAAAGAAAAAGAAAAAGAAAATGAGGACTATCATCATAGACACAAATCGAAATCACGATTGAGACCTAAAGGGTGCAACGTTTTGAGTTGATGGATCCAATAAGCTTCCCTTCGGCGGAGGATCGTCTTGCGATCACCTCCCCGTCGGGGCATTGGGATATGCTCTAACACTTGAAACTTCAACTGGCTAATCGTATGTCCCATGCGGAGAAAATGACCGGGAATGGGTAGCTCAGTTTTCTTGCAACGTATATCAGATTTATGTTTTCCTATGCGGTCTCGCACACACTGGGTGGTCTCCCCTATGTATGCGAGGCCGCAAGGACACTTTATCAAGTATACCACATGTGTGGTAGTACATGTAAAATACCCTCGGATAGTATACAGTTTTCCTGAATGCGGATGTGTGAAGCTAGATCCCTTCTGCACATTAGTGCATTGAGAGCAACTTAAGCAAGGGAAAGTGCCGGATCGTTTGCTTGTGAGAGTAGTTTGTCTTGATGTAATCTTGAGGGGGCCTATATCAGCGCGTACTAGTTGATCCCTAATATTACGTGGACGCTTGTAGCAGATCCGTACCGGTTGAGAAAACTCAGAAACCTGAGGATACGCCTTAGGCAGAAGTGACCAATGTTTGTGTATAATCTGTTGTATACGTTGAATAAAAGGATGATAAGTAACCACTAAAGGCACACGGGGGCCCATATCTCTCTGTCTATATTTGAATTGTTGTAGTTGTGATCTTCCGTGACTTTACAACATGGACGCAATACCGGTGACCGTTTAGCCTTTGCCCATACTTAGTCTGGCTTCATTGCCCTCAATGTTCGCGACGCCGTGACGCACTTCCGGTCCATGTGCGGACCGGAAGTGACGTTCCGCTATTTCTCCTTTAAAAGACCGCGCCAAGCTGCTTTCTACACGCCACCCGGTCTCCTGCTTCCATGTTGCTAAGGTATGGTGCTGTTCTAAATTATTGCTACTACTCTGGGAGGGTGAACCTGTGTATCTACTAACCTACTTATGTATATCTGCTCTTTTATGTATGCTTATTGGATTATAGCTCCGTTCCACTTATACTTAGGTGGATTAGAATATTTTTGTTTTCACATGACCTGGATCCTGCCGTGATCATTACAGCCCTACACCTTCGTTATATTTTTGTTCTGTTTTTTGTCCTGACTTGGTGTTCCATCTTATGTATACTTCTGTAGTGATGATACTTTACTATGAACTACAATGGCGGTCGTCAATTAACTGTTATTTGTAACTTAAGTGATCAATGTATTAGTTATGTCACTATAATTGAGCCCACCCTAACTGCTATACACTTTATATGGAAGGTTCTTTCCATTTATAGTCGTTAATCTTTTGGTGGGGGATGTTATTTCCCTTTTTTTCGATTATGTTTATATCTACTTTACACATATGTGTCTTATGCATTATTTGTATATATTTTTTCTAGGCCCTGATAAAGGTCTATATGACCGAAACGTCGGCCAAATAACTATGTACAATGAATGGTGGCTTTAGCAGAAGTCTGACCAGAGTTACTATACCATGGCAAGCAGGACGCTTCTGAAAGCGTCCTGCTGCCATGGTAACCATCACCCGCTGCCATTACAGAGACGGGTGATGGGAAGAGTGAGCTCTCTCCTCTACCATCCTATTCCCATCGGGGGGCTGCAAAGGTACGGCAGCCCCCGATGGGAGAGGGAGGAGCTCCCTCCATGTTAACACCTTCTATACTGCGGTCCGTACGGACCGCGGTATAGAGGGGTTAAACTACTGACATCTGCAGCACAGATGTCAGCAGTTTACTAGCTGAGGGTCAGCAATGTGCTGACCCCCTGCTATACCTGCGAGACACCAGGGAAATGCATTGAAAGGAGGCGGCGGGGGATCGCAGTGCGATCCCGCCTGCTGCACCGCCCCGCCTCCCGCGCCGCCCACCCGCGGCAGCCGCCCGCCAAGTCCCCTGCACCGCCCGGGGGACACTAAGATGGCGGGGTGCAGGGGGGTTAGTATTTACGTTTGGGGCAGATTTTAGTCTCTGATCCCCGCGGTCACAGACCGCGGGGATCAGAGACTGCACATAGCGCAACAAACCGCAGGTCTGAATTGACCTGCGGTTTGTTCGCGATCGCCGACACGGGGGTCACAGGACCCCCTCGGCATTATCAGCAGGATGCCTGCTGATTGATTTCAGCAGGCATCCTGTTCCGATCACCGCCACGTGCGCAGCGGTGATCGGATCTTCTCAGGGCGTACATGTACGCCCTGAGTCCTTAAGTACCAGGACGCTAGGGCGTACATGTACGCCCTGCGTCCTTAAGAGGTTAAAACATCCAGTGTGTGTATAGGATCAGGTATGATGTTGTATCGGTCAGGTAGTGTAAGGGTTACGCCCGCTTTACAGTGACCAACCAAACTCTGACAGACCAAACTCCCAGTTTAACGCACTGCAAACAACTGCAAACAGTCCATTTGCACAACCGCAAACTTCCTATTTTCACAAGGTTGGATACCAAGCTAGCCATATCCTGTTCCTTGTCCTCACTGACGTCATTGAAGGTCTTTTCCTCCACCCAGCCACGTACAACACCAAGGGTCCCCGAAAGGCGACAACAAGCCCCCTGCTGTGGTTGGTCTTCCACCTCCTCAAAGCCACCTTCCTCCTCTGACTCCTCTTCTTTAGACTCCTCTCTATGCGTTGCTGCAGGTCCAGCAATCAACGATGACAAGGCTGCTTCTGGTGGTGATGGTGAACAAAACTCTTCCTCTTCATGCTCATCTACGGTTTGATTCAGCACTCTTCGCAGGGCACGCTCCAGAAAAAAACACATATGGGATGAGGTCGACGATGTTGCCTTGGGTTTGACTGACCAGGTTTGTCACCCCCTGCAAAAGGACACACGAGCCTACAGACATTGTGCATGAGCGTTCAGTAACGCAAACAAAAATACTCAGCTCCGCAGAGGCTGTCCTCTTGTTTTTATATTAAAAAATCTGTTCTTACCAGTTTAATCTCTGTTTTGTCCCCTATCAGGGGCTGGTGTATGGAATAGATTTTAGGAACCGGGAAATGGAAAAAGTTGTTTGGTCGGTCCTCTTCCTCTCAATTTGTGGCACTGTGCGTGCGCTGTGCAATGTACTGTGACACCCTATATAAGTGGTGGGCAGTGGGCACAGTACAGTCTTTGGGTCTGACACACACTGGCAGGCAACTGCAATTATATTAAAGGGTAAAAATTATATGACTTTTTTATCTGCAAGGTACTGTGCCACCCTATATGAGTGGTGTGCACACAGTACAGTCTGTGGGCCTGCGGCCTCTCACACACGGGCAGGCAACTGCAATATATATATTTATATGTATATATATATATATATATATATATATATATATAAGCAGACTGATGTACCAGCCCTAAAAAGGGCTTTTTGGGGTGCTGTCAGGATGCTGTCCTTACAGCAGATGGCCCCTTTCACATGAGCGAGTTTTCCCAGCGGGTGCAATGCATGACGTGAACGCACAGCATCCGCACTGAATCCTGACCCATTCATTTCAATGGGTCTGTGTACATGAGCGTTCTTGTTCGTTGCGTGAAAACCGCAGCATGTTCTATATTCTTGCTTAGAAGTGAATGGGGCTGCATGAAAAACTCATTGCATCCGCAAGCAAGTGCGGGTGTGTTGTGTTTTTCACTGATGGTTGCTAGGAGATGTTGTTTGTAAACATTCAGTTTTTTATCACGCGCGTGAAAAACGCATCAAAAACGCATCAAAACGCATTGCACCCGCGTGGAAAAAACTGAACAACTGAACGCAATCGCAGGCAAAACTGAATGGCTTTGCCTGTGAAATCTCACAGTTTTCAATGAACGCATCCGCAACGCATCCGGACCTAATCCGGACACGCTTGTGTGAACCCAGCCTAAGGCCCCATTCTAAGATGGATGCTGTCCTTGCTTTTTGATAAGAGGTGGGAGGGTCTGGGAGGGAGGGTATGCTGATTGCCTGGAATGTGTCTGCTGACTGTGAAGTACAGGGTCAAATTTTGCTCAATGATAAAGTATAGGGGGCGAATCGAACATCGCATATGTGATTTTCGCCGGAAACTGTTCGCCAGCGAATAGTTCGGAAAAAGACACATGATGGGAATATTGTCTTCTGATAGGTACATGTCATCTGTGTTTTGGACATACTCCTGATTTTGGCTATCAAATCATGATCAAATCCTGATGCAAAATACCGACCATGTGATAGAGGCCTCGTGGTAAATGAGTTTTGGCCATTTGCCTGCATGCAGGACTTTAATGGCCTATATTCCACAGTAAGTATTTGGTCCATTTTTTTGTGTCAGCATGCTGAGGTAATGGGTCATTATTCACAATATTCAGAACATTAATGCCAGAATGATCTAGTCTGATGCATAAGGCTCCGGTGTGTGAAACTCCTGGCTGATCCATGCCTGATTCATCTGTATAAGGCCTCATGCACACGGCCGTTGTTCGGGTCCGCGTCCGAGCCGCATATTTTGCGGCTCGGCCGCGGACCGATTCACTTCAATGGGGCCGCAAAGATGCGGACAGCACTCCGTGTGCTGTCGCATCCGTTCGCTCCGTCCGTGCCCCCGCAAAAAAAAATAGAGCATGTCCTATTCTTGTCCGTTATGCGGACAAGAATAGGCATCTCTATAATGGCGCATTCCGTTCCGCAAATTGCGGGCAGGCAGTGAGCAGCTTCCGTGTTTTGCGGATCCGCGGTTTGCGGACCGCAAAACACCCACGGCCGTGTGCATGAGGCCTAAAGGTTTATCTCTCAACATTTTTTGTTGAAAGGCGAGTTCTCTTTAGGGTAACTATGACCCTAGCCACACTAAACATCCATTCTGATGCCACATTACTGGCAGGGCAGGAAAACTTGTCCAGGGCAATCTCGACAAGTTGCAGCCACAAATCAAGTTTGGCTGCTCAGTAGCTCATGGGATGTTGGATCTGGGGTGGCAGGGTGCAGTCTAAGTATACCACCATGTGCTGGTTCAGGTTCTGTTCCATGTCATGCTGCTGCTGGTTGGTTTCTTCAGTAGGCTGGCTCATTAGAGATTCAAGACAAGTTGCTGCCAATGCAGCTGATGCTGCTCCAGCTTCCCCTCCTCCAGCAGTAATGGCAATGGAGCATGAGTGCAGGGGATCCCCGAAGATCAGACCCTTGTGAGGATATGCAATGGTGCAGATAGGTAGTGACTGACCAACAACATAGGATCTTTTGATAATAGTTGAGTTTTTCATCCCTCTCAGCAGGTGGAAAAAAAGGCCCCCATTTTGGCCTGTTAGCGAGGGTTTAACATCATGGAGAGGCAGTAGTCATCCACTGCAGACTAATGATAATGTGATAATGTGTCACTAAGCAAGCAATTCATCATGCATCTTGCCATTTGCACAAGGTAATCGGAGGAACTCCCTGCCACCATCTCCACTGCATGCTGCCATGGTCTGTTGGCAGGTTCAGCTTCTGCACTATTGGATGAGTGCATGCATACTACTGTCTCTGCAATCGCCACAGTGATCGATTGCTGGCAAAATGCGTGATGAGGAGGAGGAGCATCAGGATCAGTAAATTATGGGAAGGAAGCACAGCTCTAGTGTTGAGCGCGCATGCTCGGTCGAACTGGTGTTTAACTCGAGAATTGCGATGCTCGGCATATCACATTGTTTGGCCGAATACCAAGTTTGCTCGAGCGCATGCTCGAGACTCTTCCCCACATGTTTGTTTGCAATTGTTTGTATGCCGATGACAGCAGCGACATTACCCGCGCTGCATCTTCTGCATAAGGTTAGCCGCTGGTGACAGCAGCCACATTACCTGTGCTACAACTCCTGTATAACGTTTGCACATCCCAAATCGCTATGATATTCCCTTTTATTAGCCGTTGGTAAAAGCAGCGACATTACCTGCGCACATCTCCTGTATAACATTTGTGCATTATAAATATCAGTGACATTCAGTTACATTTTTTTGCCGCTGGTGACTGCGACATTACCTGCACTACTTCTCCTGTATAACGTTTGCACACCATACATATCAGTGACACTCTGGGAGGCGATTTTACATGCCAGAGGCGTTCCTATTTTTCAAATTTAGGTGGGCCGCAATAAGTGTCTCAAGAGGTTCATGATGAGGATGAGACACAGTTGTCAATATGTGGGGTTGTTGTTAGGTCAACAAGTCAGGAGGATGACCAGAGTGAGGAAGTGGAAGAGGAGGGGGTGAACGATGAAATCACTGACCCAACCTGGGAAGGTGGCAAGCCAAGCGAGGACAGCAGGACAGAGGGGGGGGGGGATCCACAGCACCGCCACAGGCTGAAAGAGGCAGTGGGGTGGCAAAAGGGAGAAGGCGGGTCACACCAAACAGGCCCGCAACTGTTCCCCTGCCGCAATACTCCCTTTCCAAGGGGTAGGTGTTCCGCAGTCTGGCACTTTTTTGAGAAGGAATTGTCATTTGCAACCTCTTCCATACCAAAATGAGCAGGGCCGTGAACATTAGCAACCTCACCACCACCAGCATTAGCCGCTACATGGCATCAAAGCACCCTAATAGGTGGGCCGAACACCTTGGTCCACAATCAGTGTCTGCGGGTCACACCACTGCCTCCTCTTCCCCTGTGTTACGTGCTGGACAATCATCTGTTCAAGACGCAGGCCTGGATGCCTCCCACCCTGCACCTGGACCTCTGCAAGTGTCATCAACTGGCACATCCACTTATGTGTCCCAGCACAGCATACAGATGTCCATACCCCAGGCCTTTGAACAAAAGCGCAAATACCCAGCCATCCAACCACAGACAATAGCACTAAATGTGCATCTTTCCAAATTGCTGGCCTTGGAAATGTTGCCATTTAGGCTTGTGGAAACAGAGGCTTTCCGCAGCCTTATGGTGGTGGCCGTCCCCGTTACTCAGTCCCCAGCCGCCACTATTTTTCCCAGTGTGCCATCCCCGCTTTACACCAGCATGTGTGTACGCCTCACAGTGCCTTGACCAGCGCAGTTATTGGGAAGGTCCACTTAACGACTGACATATGGACAGTGCTTTTGGCCAGGGATGCTATATTTCCCTGACGGCACACTGGGTGAACATTGTGGAGGCCGGGAGCGAGTCATACCCTGGGATGGCACAGGTGCTACCGACGCAAAGGATTGCGGGCCCTACTTCCATCAGGATTACCGCCACCACCTACATTAGTGGCTGCAAACCACCCGTCTCCTCCTTCCCCTCCTCCTCCACTTCCACATCTGAACCCTCATCTTGCAGAACCAGTCAGCCATCAGTAATTAGCTGGATCCAGTGTAGCACTGCAGTGGGGAAGCGGCAACAGGCCGCGCTGAAACTAATTTGCTTAGGTGACAAACAGCACACCGTCCGCAGAGCTATGGCAGGGTATAAGGGACCAGGCTGAGCTGTGGCTCTCGCCACTCAACTGGTGAGCGGTGATGCCACTATTATCAGCGTGACCATCCCACCTCTGTGTCTACTGAAACACTCGCTGCTCACAATGAAGGCAGACACTTTGCATGTAGAAGAGGTGGAAATGGGGGAAGACAGTACACAGGGTGATAGCCAGACCACCCTCAGTTCATCTTCTCAGCACAAATTGGATGATGATAATGAGGAGGAGCAGGAGAGGTTTGCCTCCGCTACAGAGGGTAGTACCCATAGCTGGTTTATTCCATCTGTTCAGCGTAGATGTGCCGAAGAGGAGGAAGAGGATGAGGAGATTGAGAGTCATCCTCCTGATGAGCACAGTGAAGTCTTGTCTATTGGGACTCTGGCACACATGGCTGACTCTATGTTATGTTGCCTTTCCTGTGACCCTCAGCGTTATACTCATTTTGGCCAACAACGATTACTGGTTGTTCACCCTTCTCGACCCCCGCTACAAAGAGAACTTATCATCTCTTATTCCTGCAGTGGAGAGGACTAGCAAAATGGTACAATACCAGAAGGTCCTTGTGGAAAAAATGCTCTAAAAATTTCCAGCTGACAACGCTGTTGGCAGAGGATGTAGTTCCTTGGGCAACTGAGGAGGAGAGACGAGGGGAACACACAGCAGTTCCAACAGAGGCAGGGCAACACTCTCCAAGGCCTGGGACAGTTTCATGACACCCTGCCAGCACCCTCACCCTGATGTATGGTCTAGTGTCACAAGCAGGGAAAAGTTTTGGAAGATGGTGAAGGAGTACATAGCAGACCATGTCAACATCCTCAGTGATCCCTCTGTGCCTTACAACTATTGTGTGTCCAAGCTGGGCACGTGGCACGATCTACACCTTGGAAGTGCTGGCTTGCCCTGCTGCCAGCATTTTGTCAGAGCGGGTATTTAGTGCTGCTGAGAGCATAATAACTGATAAGCGCATCCGCCTGTCAACTGAAAATGCTGACCGGTTGACTCTTATCAAAATGAACAAGGACTGGATTGCTCCTGACTTCTCTACTTCACCAGAGAAAAACAGCTGAACATAAAGGCAATTTAAATGTGGCTTTTATGGTCTATTGAATACACTGTATTCCCATGCACCCCTTCCACCACAAAAATGGGTAGGCCTCACACTTAATGTTTTAGAGAGTTACCAGAAGGCCCTCGCCCATAATGTTTTAGATGGTCAGATCAGCAGCAGGCCCTCGCCCATAATGTTTTAGATGGTCAGATCAGCAGCAGGCTCTCGCTGCTAATGTTTTAGAAGGTCATCTCAGCAGCAGACCCTCACCTCTAATGTTTTAGGAGGTCAGATCAGCAGCAGGCCCTCACCGTTAATGTTTTAGGGGGTCACAAGCAGGCCCTTGCTCCTAATGTTTTTGAGGGTCACCAGCAGGTCATCAATCATAATTTTTCAAGGTTGTGTATGATGCCCTCCTTTATGTGTAATAAAGGGTGTATTGGATTGCCGGTTCCTTGTAATTTTTGGCTGCCCTTTCACTTAGTGCCTAGGCTTTATGAGTGTAGGGGTCCCACTTCCTGAACAATTGTACCCCAATGTAAATGAGTCCCTCCTTTATGTGATATACAGGTTGTATCGGGGTACCTCTTTCTTGTAGTTTGCAGCACTTGCACTTTATATAAAAGTAAATATACAGGAAAGAATGTTTCCTAACAATTTTTCCTCTAAAATCGATTTTATCTTCAGTTTTGTGCGTATAATTGTCAGTCTGTAAAAGTGGCGCACTACTCGGACAACTTCGTTCCCAGCAGCGACCTGGTAGTCCAAAATGCATTCAGACATACTCCCGATGATGTTCCCGAACCATTTCAGTGGTGTTTCTATCAATTTCTGACCTTTTTCTCTGAAACAGACACCCTCCCTATTTCAAAGCAGGCGGTGCCTGGTTTAATGTTGGGGTTATCCCATTGACTTCCATTGTACTCGGATGCACTGTAGAGCCCCTGAGCATCCCACAGTGTTCTACTCGAGCACCCGAGCACTTTTGTGCTCTATCAACACTACACAGCTCCTTTCTGCTGAGGTGGTGGAACCCTTAATTCTGGAGCAGGAGTGGTGGCATCTTGGAGAAGTGTCAGGCTGTACCACTTCTTTAGCTCCACGGTTTTCCCAGTCCACTTTATGGTGACTCTCCAAGTGTTGACACAGGGCCGTGGTGCGAACATTGGCACCCTGGCCATACGTTACCTTCTTCCCACAGATCCTACATACAGCCGCAAAGAAGACCTCCAGCGACTTGAGAAAATATTCTCACACCTGAAAAAATTGCGTTTTACTCCCACCACTGTGTAATGACTGCCTGACACTCCGTCTATAAACCTATGAACCCATGCATCGCTAGTTGTTTCCAGACAGGTAGCAACCCAATAACAGTTATATTATACAGGTTATTCACCCCAATATGAGAATGAAGGTATAATAGAAATGCTTATCTATGAAACAAGCTAGACACCCCAATAACAGCACCCCAATTTGAGACTCAAGGCATAATAGAATTGCTTATCTATTAAATAAGGTGAGCACCCAAGGAACTTTTTTTTTAGACAGCTTATTCACCCTAATTTGAGAATCAAGGTGTAATATAATTGCTTATTAGTGATGAGCAAGCACCAAAGTGTTCGGGTACTCGGTCCGAACACATAGAGATATTTGTGCACTCGGCCCAGCACCCGAGTATAATGGAAGTCAATAGGAGACAACCAGGCACCCCCTGCTCGGATGAGGGGAGGGTACCTTGTTTATAGGAAAAGGTGTGAAAGTGATGGAAACACCTCTAAAATTGATCAGGAACAGCAGGGGGACCATGTCTGGATGCATCTTGGACTCCAATGTCGCTGTTGGGAACCATGTTGTCCAAGTTGTACATCACTTTTACAGACTGACAAAAATACGCACAACACCCCCCCCCCAAAAAAAAAAAAAAAAATAATAATAATAATAATAAATAAATAAATACAAAATAAATCAATCTTACTAGAAAAATTGTTAGGAAACATTCATTTCAGTATATTCAATTGTATATACAGTGTAAGTGCTTCCAAAAATTACAAGGAAGAAGCACTCTAATAAAGCCTGTATATCACATAAAGGAGGGCCTCATTCACATGGTGCTATAATTGTTCAGGTACACTGCTGCACTCATAAAGCCTATGCACTAAGTGAAAGGTCTGCCAAATATTACAAGGAACCAGCACTCCAATACACGTTTTCTTACACATAAAGGAGGGCATCATACACACCCTTGAAAAATTATCCTTGATGGCCTGCTGGTGACCCTCCAAAACATTTAGAGCAAGGGCAAATAGCGAATTTATAGCATTATATTCGAAATATTCGCGAATTAGCGAAGTGCCGATATTCGCTGAGAAAATTTGATATTCGAATATTCGCGCTCAACACTACCTACAAAGAGAACTTAAAATGGTTAGAAAATTTCCATATGACAACACTGGAGGCAGAGTTCGTAGTTCCTTGGGCAACCCAGGAGGGGAGATGAGGGGGACACACAGCAGTTCCTACAGAGGCAGGGCAGCACTCTACAAGGCCTGGAACAGTTTCATGACACCCCCAGCACCCTCACCCTGATGTGTGACCTAGTGTGACAAGGAGGGAAACATTTTTGAAGATGGTGAAGGAGTACATAGCAGACCGTGTCAGCGTCCTCAGTGATCCCTCTGTGCCTTACAAACTTGCACTCTATGCCTTTGAGGGGCTGGCCTGTACACTGTATTGACTAAAACCTCATCGAAAAACTTACACATTACTATAAAATACAAACATAACATACAACAGTGGTGGTAAAACAGTAGCATGGCCTATTGAATAACTCCTAAATAACAAAATACATAACAATAATAACATATATTACAGACTAGTCATAAACTGTATCTCAAACAATAACAAAAAAAGTCAAACACAGTACACAGGGGATAGCCAGACCTCCTTCAGTTTGTATTCTTTACGCCTCAGAGGTGCTGGCGTGCCCTGCCGCCAGCGTTTTGTCACAGCGGATATTTAGTGCTGCTGGGGCCAGAATAACAGATAAGTGCATGCGCCTGTCAACTGAAAATGCTGACAGAAAATAAAAATGAACCGGGCCTGGATTGCCCCTGACTTCTCTACTCCACCAGATAAAAGTGGCTGAACATAAAGGCATTTTAAATGTGCTGTTTGTAATGTACTGAATACACTGTATTCCCATACACCTCTGCCACCACTAAAAAGGTTATATGGTTCAATCTTCTTTTTCTCATCCTTTCCTACTTCTCTCCTCCAACATGCTTTTTTGGCTGCCCCCGCTCATAATGTTTTGTAGGGTCAGAGAAACTCTTGCACAGGTGCCAGAGGAGATAATCCGAGCCCTCTCTGTGGGCACCCTTACCCTGGAAAAAGTCTATGGTGCACCAATATGCCTTACACTTTTCCTGCCATTCATCAGCGTCGGGTACGCCATGAATGGCACAGGCAGCACATTGACTGTAGGCAGTATATTATAGCTAAATAATAAGGAACATGGGAGATATACTATATTAGTCTGTAGTATTCAAGGTAAATGATCGTGTGGGCACTTCGCGATAAATAAGTGTGTTTGTGGTTGCAGTTTGGGCAATCAGTCTCTAAAAGGTTCGCCATCGCCATCACTGTTTTAGAGGGTTAGCGCACCTGGAGGCCCTTCAGCTACATTATTTTACTCTGTTTCATTGAGCCCAGGGCCAAAGCCTCTATGTGAACCATCAGCATCACGGCCACTTCCACAGCCCTTACTGGCCGCCTTCCTAATATTAAATGTTATATATGCTTAAAAGTATGTCACAGGTAGAGTATTGTAGGATGTGTACGCACCAATAAATTAAAACAGGTATTTTGGATGCGCACACTTTACACAGGAGATGTAGCTCTGATAATGTCACAGATTACCATACACCGTCTGCGGATGAAGTACAGTACATGTTAGTGATATGTGTGAAATGCACACACAGTAGATGTGGCACAAATATTTAACTTTTCCCCAAAATACACTGTTTTCACATGTGGTACTGTATTTAAAACAGAGAGCCATGCCCTATAGACATTAGAGTTGGACCAGATTATTTAGATTGTCGCAAGACACACAGGGCCAGATTTATCATTACACTTCCATCTTACTCCAATTTCACATAAGTCCAAAGTCACTTTTGGCTCAGTCAGATTTATTAATGGTCCTTTAATACTGTGATAAATGTGGTTTGATGGCAGCAGTTCATCCTTCAGTAAACGGCTTTACAAAAGTCGCACATATTTACAAAAGTCGCATGTTCTATTAAAAAGTCGCATAAGATAAGCATGGTCCTCACTGGAGTAAAATTGGGACTTTTTTGCAACTTTTTTAAAAAGTCCCAATGATAAATCTGGAGTGAAACTCATTAACATGGCTAACCATGCCCATTTTTACAAAACTGGAGCGAGTGGTGTACACATGTAAAAAAGTCGCTAAATTATGCGCAAATGAGTGTGAAAAGTCGCAAATGCCCTATTTTGGGACTTTTTGATGCCAAAATTCTGGAGTGAAGGTATGATAAATCATGGCCACAGATTTTAAATTTCAGTCAGTATATGCCCCAGTAATGAGCAGAATATGGGCACTAGATTATGCACAGATTATTTAGATTGGCGCTACATACACTCTTTTCAAATGTGGTAACGTTTTTGTCGCAGAAATCCACACTATATGGACAGTTTATTTGGCACAAAACTAGTTCAATGTGTCCCAAATAAAACGTATTCTCTGCTGGAATACTGTATACATGGTTGTGGCCTAAAGGCACACACAGATGTGACAAAACTAGTTAAATTTGCCCAACATATAAACAATTCTCTGCTGGAGTAATGAATATAACGGTTGCGGATTCTACGCACACACAGATGTGGCACAAATTAGGTTAATTTTCCCAGAAAAAAAAAATTTCTCTGATGGCGCGGTGTATATCTCACTAGCAGGCACGCTGTAGTGAATAAGCCCCTTTTTATGATGTCTGCTAAACACACTGCTTTCTGATAGCGTACTGTAGATCTCACTAATATCAAATCTTTCAGTCTTTTAAAAGCTTTTGGGTACTTAAAAAAGCTATTTTCCAGCCCTGCATTATCTGCCCCTTCCTAGAGACCCCTGTTCCTGATACTGCTGAATTTAACCCCTACTAAAAAAAAAAATATGGTGCTGCACTGCTGTCAAACACACACTGTAGTCCTTAAGAGGCCTGTTTGGTCATTCAATAGTTTTTTTAGAGTTAAATCTATGAATTTCAAGCAAAACTCTATCTGTCCCTGCCTACTGTCTGCTCTCCCTGATGCTGAATGATCCGAGCGCCAGACCTCAGCTTCTATATAAACTGGTATCACGTGTTCCGGCCAGCCAATCAGTGCAAGGATAATAGCTAACATGGCTATGGCCTTACACTGAAGGGAATTACTTGCTGAATGTTGCTTGGCTGCTTAGGAGGTGCCAAACGTGCGGGGAGGAAACTCAAGCAATGCGACGAGCACACGTGGTGTTCAGCCGAGTACCGCCACATGCCGAGCATAGCGATGCTCGAGCCGAACCGTTACTTAGCCGAGCATGCTCTCTCATCACTATTGCTTATCTATTAAACAAGGTGGAATCTATTCTATTAGACAGCTCTGTGCCCTACACAGGGATCGATGCAGACTGCACTGTTTCTTATGGATCCCTTCAGCTTACACAGCCTGCACTGTGCTGCAGTCTCCCTATGCTCACCCTGTTCCCTCCCTACAGTGTCTGAAAACTCTCCCTACGATCTTCCTACACTGTCCCTATCCTTGATTATACTATTAAAAGCTCTGTAAAACACTTTCCCTAGCACTTGTCATGTCTCTCCCTGTGCTCAGTTTACTGTAAAATGGCAGAGACCATGCAGGATGAGGCTTTTTATATGGTTGCGACATCACAGGGGCTGGCTATCTGCTGATTGGCTGGTTGCAAGGTATTATATGTGAGCCCTCATCTCTTCTTACGTTCGCTTTGCAACATGTGCAGCAGCCATTTTAGCCATTCGATACCATGAAGTGCAAGGAAATTTGGTTTTGTGGTAAATCAAATTTTTACTGAAATTCTGATCGAACTCCACTTCTGTAACTATGATTCGCTCAACTCTAGTTCCATGATTAAGTCAGCTTTGGAATCCACAAGCAACATGTGGACTATTTACACTGGAAAAGCTTGCATTCTGAGTAAGCAGTGTCTGCATTGTCAGAAAATGTTCCCTTTAAAAGATTGTAGCTAAAGTTTCGACCATGGGTGGTAAAGATGATTCCATGGGTGGTGAAGAGTGGCTTCTTCTATACTAGGAACCACCTGATGTTTCTTAAGGAGGAACTGATGATGAGAAGGTGGCACTGGGACCAGCATCAGAAGAGAAGAAAGAGATAATATAATAGAATCTGAGCTGTTGACGAACAGAAGCAGGAATAGCAGGAAAGGATAGAAGAGAAAGAACTGCAAAGAGTCAGATGCGTAAGTCTCCTAAAGTTCTCAAGTTTTTTTTTACAACTGAGGCAACACAAGCAGAGGAGCCAGCTGAACCCTACTGTCCTAACTCTACCCCTAACCCTACCCTATCCATAGCCCTAGCACTGTTCTTAATGGTAACACTTTGAGGTTTTTTTCTGAGATCTGAGAAATATATGTCACTCTTCCTACATGTGGTAATAACGTTGGAATACGTTTACTTATCCGAGTGATTCTGAGGTTGTTTTCTAGTGACACATTGAAGTTTGGTGATTAATACAGCATTGACAACTGCAGAAACTTTGAAGGTGAAGTGAAAAAAAAATCCAGTGCAATCGCTCTGTTTTACAAACCAAGCCCTCACAGAGTTTATCAAGGGGTGTAGTGAGTATTTTAACCCCACAGGATTTTTACACAGATATGTAATTTCAGAGCCCAACATTTTGTGCCCATCGTTTGCCAGTGTGAAAACTAAGCCCTCCTATTAGTATACTGTGTTTCCTGGTTTTAGAATCACCCTACATGTGGCCCTAATCTTTTTCCTAAATGTACAAGATGGCTCAGGAGTAAAAGAGCACCATGTGTATATTGAGGCCTAATGTAATGATTTACACCACTTGTACTGACAACTGTAAAGGCTCTGCAATGAAATAATAAATTGCACCCCTGAGAAGTGGCTCCATTTTGGTAACCCTGCTCCTTAAGGTATTAAGGTAAGTAGTGAGCATTTTGACACCGCAGACAATGCAATTGTTCCACAGGTATGACATTTCAGTGCCAAGTTGGAGTAATCTGAGACTCACACCACATTTCTTATATTGTTAGGCAGGTTCTTCTGGGTAGAAAAATACCATAAATTTGGTAGGGTAGGGCTCAGAAAGGAAAGAGTGCCACTGGCCTTTGGAGCACGGATTTTGCTGGAATGGTTCTATATACCATCTTTAATAAAATCAACTAAGCTATACATAGCACACTTACAGCCCAAGTGGCCTACACAGTTTCTTTGTACATCCATATGCTGGCGCTGTTACGTTACTATTTTTTCTTCTTTTTTTTTTTTTTTCTCATAGATGCCATATAGCCGGTGCTCAGAAACATGTCTTCCAGGTTTCAGAAAATCTATGATAGAAGGATATCACATTTGCTGCTATGACTGCGTTCCATGTAATGAAGGAGAAATTTCCAATACATCTGGTAATAGAAATTATGAAAATACAAAAATGATCATTCAGATGTTTCCTTCATTAAAGTCCATCTTTGCTTAACACAATATTGTACTGAATAAAGATGAAAAAAATTGATTCTACACAAATAAGATTTGTTAGAAATTCCTCCATAAATGCCACTTTTAAGCAAATCCAAAACTTTTGGGGTTCCTCCTGCACAAATTACTCAAAATGTTCGCCGTCAATTTAACAGATCAGTAGACAAAGAGACCCATGAGTCACATGACCTCAAGTGGCAGATCGGCCCACTGGACTTGCCCATAATGCCTTGCAAGCAGCCTTAACCAATCATGAGGATCTATAGGTTTAAGTCACTGACAACTCAGTGAACGACTTATAGACACTATATAACATCTCAAACAGGAAATGCGTTTGCTCCTGAATGTGTTTAAATAGTACATACTACATATCACACAAATAAGTAACACAACAGTAAGTTACCATTGATAGTCATTAGATCTCACTGACACTGATGACTCATGATTAGTATTGTTGAGCGAGCATGCTCAGCCAAACTGGTGCTCGACTCAAGCCTTGCCATGCTCGGTTTAGCAGAGTATTGAACACTTTGTGTGCCCGAGTGTCATTAAGCACAATGGAAGTCCTAAGCATTAAACCAAGTCTGTCTAGTCTAAAAAAAATAAAAAAAAAATAAAAAAAATTAAATTGATGGAAACAGTATGGGGTAAGTATGTCTGGATGCATCTTGGACTCCCATTATATATAACAGACAATCACACAAAGACTATATGCCAAAAGCTGGGTATGGGCAAGCCAACAATCTATCCATGAGACAGTCAGTATACCTTACAATGACAAAACTGTATAGAAAGGTTATTGAATATTGTTAGGAAAATCTGAAAACTTTTTGTCACCCTAATGATAATGATCTAGCTGCGCAGGTCCACCAAGTCATCAAATAGCTATGAAGCAACTTTGAGGCTTACTGGCTCTTAGTCAGATGAGAACTGGTTTTCAATGTCTCATAGTGCATAAGGCTGCCATGTAATGTGTACTGACTATCTGTCTCATGGTTAGATTGATGGCTTGCCCATACCCGGCTTTTGGCTTATAGCCTTTGTGTGATTGTCTGTTATATATAATGGGAGTCCAAGTTGTATCCAAACATACTCCCCATGCTGTTTCTAAAGTATGTCATTTTTTGTTAAACACTTTACATTCCTCTCTGGCGCAGCCTGCTGGTCAATGTCAATGGCATTGCCATTAATATGCAATGCACTATAGGGATAATGCATTGCATTTTAAAAGCAATCAAAATACTGTCTGCTATAGTCCCCTTATGGGTCTCTCAAGTAGTAAAAAAAAAAACAAAAAAAAACATTTTTTCAATAAAAAAATTACTTAAATAAATACGCTTTTTTCCATTGAAAATACGCTTTTCAATGAAAAAATAGCAAAAAAAAATCTTCCCCATATGTTTGGTATTGCCGTGTCCATAACGACCCAGACTACATAAATATCATGTACTGTAAATTATCTCCTATGGTGAAGGCCGTAAAAAATTAAAAATAAAATTAAAAAAAGACAGAATTGTTAATTTGTTCTTAGTTGCCACAAAAAAAACTTAATAACAAGCGATCAAAAAGCGTCATTTACTCCAAAATTATACTAATGAAAAATACAAGTCATCCCACAAATATCAAGCCCTCACACAACTTCATAAAAAGAAAATAGTTATGGGTCTTGGGCAGCGGCAATGCAAAAACATTTTTTCCTTTAAAAAAAAAAAGTGGTAAAACCTAAAAAAAACTATGTATTTTGTATCACTGCAATCGTACTGAAAAGTGCAGTGGCAGAATTGCTGTTTTTCCCAGCTCCCTTTTAGAAAGAGTTACTAAAAGTTAATCAGAAAATTATGTGTACCCCAAATGGCGCCAATAAAAACTATACTTTTGCTGCAAAAAACAAGCCCTCATACAGCTATAAAGACAATAAAATAAAAAAGTTTTTAGCTTTTGGAATGCGACGATGAAGAAAGGAAGAAAAGCGCTTGGTCAGTAAGGCAAAAAATAGGCTGGTCACTAAGGGGTTAAAATGCTTTTGTTAAAACAGAATGCTATCTAACACTTTTACCCTAAGTTCACACCTGAGCGTTTTACAGCGCGTTCAAACGCGCTGTAAAACGCTCAACAGATTAAAACCAATGCATCCCTATGGGAGTGGTTCACACTTGAGCGTTTTACAGCGCGTTTGAACGCGCTGTAAAACGCCCAACGCATAAACAAGTACTTGAGCTTCTTTTGGGACGTTTGACGCGCGTTTTGTGATTGACACCACAGTAGTCAATCACAAGAACGCGCGTTTTACGCGCGTTTCCTATTTGCAAAAACGCGCTGAAATACGCGCGACAAAAACGCTCGTAAACGCGCGTTTTTAGAACGCTCAGGTCTGAACCCAGGGTTAGGGAGAAATAATGGCTTAAATGCGAGGACTGTCTCCTAGACATGGGCAGCACCCTCTGCAGGCCAGTGTACTTTTTCCAAAGGTGTTGCACAACTAAATTCATAAAGTGAACCATGCAGAGAGCATGTGTTATTTCCTCCGAATGTAGTGCAGCCAGGATGTTCCTGCCGTAACACTTTTAGGAAGAAAGAATGGCTGATGCCAATGAGCTTATTAACACAGGTAAAATGCACTGAAATGGTTTATAGAAGAAAAAAGTGGAGTTGCTCAGAGTTTGGAGAAGGATGCTGTTAGAGTACTAGTAATAAGCCTATGAATTGTAGAAAATCTTTCTTTTTCTTGTTGGGGATTTTGCCATGCAGAAATAGCTGACAGCAGTTGTATTTTTGTGAAGTTTGTAGTGAATAGTTTAGAATTAGGTTTGAGTGAACCAAAACTTTAAAGTTTGTACTGAACTTTATGATTTTTCACACCCGAACCCGAACCTTTCCGTAAAAGTCCTTGTTCGGGTTCGTTGTTCGGCGATTTCTTCCCGCTTTTTGAAAGGTTGCAGGGCAGCCAATCTGCAAGCGTTTTCCTACTTTGCCCTAAGAAGCCATCACAGCCAAGCCATGCAGCATGTGACCCAGCCTCTATATAAGCTGGAGTCAAGTAGCTCCGCACGTCACTCTGCTGATCTTAGTATAGGGACAGGTTGCTGCTGGTGCTCTCAGGGAGAGATTAGGAAAGAAATCTGTTGATGGTGAAAAAATCCTTGGTGGTGTGAAATCTTCAAGCTACAGCAATTATTGAGGCAGGGTGCTACTGCTATCCTACATTTTTGTACCCAGCCCTGAGCCCAGTGATACTGCAAAAAAAATTCATCTGTTACTGAGGTGGGGGTCGGTGGCCATTTTAGCAACTGCAATGTCCTTGGAACTGCATGTGACCTGCTTGTGTGACAGCCTGCCAGGGACATCAGTCTAATCCTTTTTTGGTAGCTCAGTAAAGGAAAAATTATTTTTTTCTGGCAGGTCAAGTTCCCTACATTACCTATTTTATAATTTAGGGGTGACACAGTTCATTTCTGTAGTTGGGGGAAAAAAACTATATTATGGTGCTATAGAGCACTTGTGCATACAACGCACAAATACCTACATTTAAATTTCAGCAGTGAAATACTGCATTAGTGTATTTTGGGGAAAGAAACCTGTATTGTTGGTTCACAGAGCAGTTTTATATATACCGCACAAATACCTATTTTAAATTTCAGCAGTGAAATACTGCATTGTGTATTTTGGGGAAATAAACCGGTATTGTTAGTTCACAGAGCAGTCTGGCATACACCGCACAAATACCTATTTTACATTTCTGCAGTGACATACTGCATTCCTGAATTTTGGGGAAATAAATTATTATTGTTGGTCCACAGACCAGTTTTGCATACAACACACAAATACTTATTTTAAATTTCAGCAGTGACATACTGCATTTGTGTATTTTGGGGAAATAAACCAGTATTGTTGTTCCGCAGAGCACTTTTGCATAGAACGCTGAAAAAACACCTTTAAAATTTAGCAGTGACATACTGCATTTCTGTAGTTTGTTGCCAAAAACACTGGTTTTGTGCTACATAGCAGATCTGAGGCCTACTCTGTATTTCAGTAATTTTAAATATCCTTTTGAACTCTGCATTTATATAGTTGGTTGCAAACACACTGGTTTTGTGGTAGATAGCAAATTTACGGTGTACGCTGCATTTCTGACAGTCAAATTAAACCGTTAACTTCTGCTTTTACATTGTTGGTTGAAAAATAAACTTTTGGGTGATAGTGAAGTCATTGTATTAAATTGCTCCGTTACACTGTTGTGTGACCTAAAGAAATTTATTCTGTCTATGACACGGGCACTGCCTTACTGTCAGTGAACTTAAAGGATAACTATCACATTTAGACCCTAATTTCAATTTTCATATATGTAGTTACTAATATCATGATATTCCTGAATCAATAACTTTTAGATTTATTTACCCCATATTTAATAAGATTCAGCCCTTAGTAACCAGTCTGCATAAAACTGCAATTTCACTATTCTGTTAAGATGGCTGCCGCTGCCATCACCCTAAAGCTAATCCAGCGTGCCCTCACTACCCACAATGCATTGAGCTCTTCTCATGCACTAGCTTCTGCACCTCAACCAATCGTTGCTCTCCCCACTTAAACTCGCCCTCCTCCTCCTTCTATCACATACACTTTAGGAAGTGGCTGGATTGTGGAGCTTCAATTTAGCTTTGACAAATAAAACTATTGGTAAGCATTTATTTATTATTTAATAGCGCTACCTTACAATATTTATTTTCTTTATTATTCATGTTATATGTTTGTGGTGGTCAAGCAGGGTTGTATCCCCTACACACCTGAGCACCACACTCAGCTTTTGCTGCACACGATCTCCCTTTACAGTGTTTCTATGTAAAAACCACTACAGGAAGTGTGTCTCTAATATCCCCCCAAGTGTCATCCACAGGTCCCCCCAAGTGTCATCCACAGATCTCCCCCCAAGTTTTATACACAGATCTCCCCCCCAAGTGTCATACACATATATCCCCCCAAAGTGTCATACACAGATCCCCAGATCCCCCCACCTCAAGTGTCAGCCACCGAATCTCCCCCCCAACTGTCATCCACAGATCACCTTCCCGCCCAGAGCCGCCTCCTAGCTAATTTATTAACTGCACTTGCCTCATTGTAATTGTAGAAAAGCGCTGTAATCCCGCACTGGCAGAGGAATCCTCAAGCGAGGTGCGCTGGAAGACGGCGCATGTGCACTTCCCTGGATGATGCCTCTGTCAGTGCGAGATTACAGCGATTCTCTACTGAGGAAAGTGAAGTGAATAATTTATCTAGGAGGCGGCGCCGCGGCCCTGGCTGTCAGTTTCCAGGCCAGTAATGTGAGCACCCACGCACAGCCTGCTTCTGCGTCCTCCATCTTCACTCAGAGGAAACTGGTAGACGGAGGATGTCTAGCAACCATTTTTTAAACAAATTTAAAAATAGGCAGGACAGGGAGGTAAAATTTGGAATTTAGAGGTAATTTAATACACAGTGAAATTTTAAAACATGGCCACCAAGGTGATACTGTATTAATCACCAAAATCAAATACTACAAAAAAATGCGGCAGTTATGCTTTAGTTGTTGACTATTGGCAGTTAAATTGACACCGGAGAAAAACCATCTGCAATTTTGGTGGGTGAACACAAATAATGAGGAGAACATCAAATAAGGGACGTGGACATGGTCGTAGTGGTGTTAGTGGATCTACTGTTGCAGGGAGAGGACGTGGACATTCAGCGCCAACTACAGGTTCAAGTGAAACACCTTCCTTAGGTGTGAGTAGGCGACAGAACCTGCAGCGTTATTTGGAAAATCACCATATGGTCAAAAAATAAATAAATGGCACACTCCCAGTACCTATATCAACCTCAGAAATGAGTGCAAATACGTCAAGAATTGACAATAAAAATTGAAATTTATTGATAACAAATGTTAAAACATGATGTTCGTATTACAAACACAATGCATAAAATGTGGGGAAAAGAACACAGTTGCTCATCACCTCCATAAACAACAAATGGGAAGTACTAGCCTAATGGAGACCTATAAACAGAGTAAATAAATGACTGACCAAGCAGATACAGAGTAGTAGTCTGTTCTGCATAATGTGCATATGTGTGCGGTAACGCTTAGTAATATAACCTATGCATAAACATGCGAATAAGATAACAGTAAGTACTTGCCAAAGCTGGCGTTGCACAGGAGTGAAAACGTACCATTAAAGATGGACATAATACAGAGCGCCATCCCCTACAAATTTTTTGAAGGCCTCAGACTCCACTAGCTGGTATGGTAAAAGCTGGCGGGTTAAGAGTTCCGTCAAGCCAGCTGTCAGTTGCCGGGCTTCTTACGCTCAATTGGCTTCTTACGCTCAAACATGTCCTTGACAGACACCTGACTGTGGGCAGATGAGCAGGAACTGCTGAAGGTGAGAGATGGAGTAGCGGGTGGTTGAGAGGGGGCAGGGAGGACAGCAGTGGTTGACGTGGCTGAAGATGCTGGACCAGGACGAGCGTGGTGGCTTTGAGTTTGTGTGCTGCTTGTACTCATGTGTTGATCCCATAGGCGTTTGTGATGTGAGATCATGTGCCTTCGCAAAGCAGTTGTACCGAGGTGGGTGTTGGACTTCCCACGACTCAGTTTCTTTTGGCACAGGTTGCAAATGGCATTGCTGTTATCAGAGGCAGACACACAAAAAAAATGCCACACTGCTGAGCTTTGCAATGACGGCATTCTGGTGGTGGCAACAGCGTGCGTTGACTGGCGTGCTGTCTGCCTGACCCCAGGTGCCGATACATGCTGTCTGACTGTGCCACTAACTCCTTGCGACAACCTCCCCCTGCTTCCAACTCGTCTCATCATTCTCTCTGTCTCCCCTTCTGAACTTTCCCCTCTTCTTCTCTTCGAGCAGGCACCCACCTGGCATACGTGGATACATCGTCATCATCAACCGCTTCACTTGTATCTGACACCTCAGCAAAGGATGCAGCATCACTAATTGCATCCAAGTGATGTGTAAATAACTCCTCTGACGGATCAAGTGAAGCGGCTGTGGTGGCTGTGGTGGTAGTGGTGGTGGTGGCGGTGGACGGGAGCGTGTTAACTTGAGAGCAGGTGACCGAAGCTGAGCTGGAGGAAGATGGTGTGTCAAGGTTCTTAGTGGAAGCTGTTGAAGATTGGGTGTCCTGTCTAAGCCAGTCAACTATGTCCTCAGAATTTTTCGGGTTCACGGTACGTGGCCTCTGAACACTAGGCATTATTCCAGGGACAGTGGAAATCACAGCACCACGACCATGACAGCCCCTGCGGGGTGGCCTGCCTCTGCCTGTAATTTTTTTTTAGATAAGTGGTACTACGCGTGCTAGGTACTGTGCCACCCGGTAGGAGTGGTGGGCACTGGCAGTGGGCACACTACAGTCTGTGGAAGTGGGCCTGACACACACTGGCAGCGGGCAAGCAACTGAAATTAGACTAATGTGTAAAAATTAAATGCCTTATTTATCGGCAAGCTACGGTGCCACCCAGTATCAGTGGTTGGCACTGGCAGTGGGCACGCTACAGTCTGTGGAAGTGGGCCTGACACACACTGGCAGCAGGCAAGTAACTGAATTTAGACTACTGTCTAAAAATTAAATGCCTTATTTATCGGCAAGCTACTGTGCCACCCGGTATCAGTGGTGGGCACTGGCAGTGGGCACATGACAGTCAGTGGAAGTGGGCCTGACACACACTAGCAGGCAAGCAACTGAAATGACACTAAACTGTAAAAATTAAATGCCTTTTTTTGATGCAAAGTCCTGTGCCACACGGGATGACAGGGGTTGGCACTGGCAGTGGGCACACTACAGTCAGTGGAAGTCTGCCTGACACACACTGGCAGCAGGCAAGCAACTGAAATTACACTAAAGTGTAAAAATGAAATGCCTTTTTTTGATGCAAAGTCCTGTGCCACACGGGATGACAGGGGTGGGCACTGGCAGTGGGCACACTACAGTCTGTGGGCCTGCAGCTAGTGATGTCGCGAACATAACATTTTCAGTTCGCGAACAGCGAACGCGAACTTCCGCAAATGTTCGCGAACAGGCGAACTGGGCGAACCGCCATAGACTTCAATAGACAGGCGAATTTTAAAAACCAAAGGGACTCTTTCTGGCCACAATAGTGATGGAAAAGTTGTTTCAAGGGGACTAACACCTGGACTGTGGCATGCCGGAGGGGGATCCATGGCAAAACTCCCGTGGAAAATTACGTAGTGGACGCAGAGTCGGGTTTTAATCCATAAAGGGCATAAATCAACTAACATTCCTAAATTGTTTGGAATAACATGCTTTAAAACATCCAGTGTGTGTATACGATCAGGTATGATGTTGTATCGATCAGGTAGTGTAAGGGTTACGCCCGCTTCACTGACATTGACAGACCAAACTCCTCTTTTAATGCACCGCAAACAGTCCATTTGCACAACCGCAAACTCCACATTTGCACAAGGTTGGATACCAAGCTAGCCACGTCCCGGTGATGTCATTGAAGGTTTCTTCCTCCACCCAGCCACGTACAACACCAAGGGTCCCCGAAAGGTGAATTGAATTAATTTTTCAAACAGGGAGATGGTTAAAAAAACGCTGGCTCCCTCCACTCTGTTTTAATCCACAGTCACTGCTTCTGCGCTGTGCAATTTACTGTCACACCCGATATAAGTGGTATTTTCTGTAGTACTATTCTCATCAGTTTAATCCCTCTAACGTCCCCAATCTGGGGGCCATTTATTGAATAGATTTTTCGAACAGGGAGATGGTTAAAAAAACGCTGGCTCCCTCCACTCTGTTTTAATCCACGGCGACTGCGTCTGCGCTGTGCAATTTACTGTCACACCCGATATGAGTGGTATTTTCTGTAGTACTATTCTCATCAGTTTAATCCCTCTAACGTCCCCTATCTGGGGGCCATTTATTGAATAGATTTTTAGAACGGGGAGATGGTTAAAAAAACGCTGGCTCCCTCCCCTTTGTTTTAATCCACGGTCACTGCGTCTGCGCCGTGCAATTTACTGTCACACCCGATATGAGTGGTATTTTCTGTAGTACTATTCTCATCAGTTTAATCCCTGTTACATCCCATATCAGGGATTGCCTTTTGTGAAAAAATTTTTAGGTCTGGTACCTTCGACTGCCTTCACAATGACAGACCAAACTCTCATACACCAAACTGAATTGATTTCAGGAACCGGGAGATGGAAAAAGCAGCTTGGTCGGTCCTCATACTCCCAAATTGGGGCACTGCGCGTGCACAGAGCAATGTGCTGTGACACCCTATATGAGTGGTGTCTTAACTAGTACTATTCCTATCAGCGGCGGGCGGGTGCGTGGTAAGGTAACTTGAGAGCAGGTGACCAAAGCTGAGCTGGAGGAAGATGGTGCGTTAAGGTTCTTAGCGGAAGCTGTTGAAGATTGGGTGTCCTGTCTAAGCCAGTCAACTACGTCCTCAGAATTTTTCGGGTTCAGGGTACATGGCCTCTGAACACTAGGCATTATTCCAGGGACAGTGGAAATCACAGCACCACGACCACGACGGCCCCTGCGGGGTGGCCTGCCTCTGCCTGTCATTTTTTTTTCGATAAGTGGTACTGTGCCACCCTGTATCAGTGGTGGGCACTGGCAGTGGGCACACTACAGTCTGTGGAAGTGGGCCTGACACACACTGGCAGCAGGCAAGCAACTGAAATTAGACTAATGTGTAAAAATTAAATGCCTTATTTATCGTCAAGCTACTGTGCCACCCGGTATCAGTGGTTGGCACTGGCAGTGGGCACACTACAGTCTGTGGAAGTGGGCCTGACACGCACTGGCAGCAGGCAAGCAACTGAAATTACACTAAAGTGTAAAAATTAAATGCCTATTTTGATGCAAAGTCCTCTGCCAGCCGGTATGAGTGGTAGGCACTGGCAGTGGGCACACTACAGTCACTGAAAGTCAGCCTGACACACACTGGCAGGCAACTAAACTTAGATTAAAGTGTAAAAATTAAATGCCTCTTTTTGATGCAAAGTCCTGTGCCACATGGGATGACAGGGGTGGGCACTGGCAGTGGGCACACTACAGTCAGTGGAAGTCGGCCTGACACACACTAGCAGCAGGCAAGCAGCTGAAATTACACTAAAGTGTAAAAATTAAATGCCTTTTTTGATGCAAAGTCCTGTGCCAGCCGGTATGAGTGGTGGGCACTGGCAGTGGGCACACTACAGTCACTGGAAGTCAGACTGACACACACTGGCAGGCAACTAACCTTAGATTAAAGTGTAAAAATTAAATGCCTTTTTTTGATGCAAAGTCCTGTGCCACACGGGATGACAGGGGTAGGCACTGGCAGTGGGCACACTACAGTCACTGGAAGTCAGCCTGACACACACTGGCAGGCAACTAACCTTAGATTAAAGTGTAAAAATGAAATGCCTTTTTTTTAATCAAAGTCCTGCGCCACACGGAATGACAGGGGTGGGCACTGGCAGTGGGCACACTACAGTCTGTGGGCCTGCAGCTCCTCACACACAGGCAGGCCATGCAACTGCAATATGCATATAAAGGAAAAAAAAAGCAGACTAATGTTGCAGCCCTAAAAAGGGCTTTTTGGGGTGCTGTCAGGACGCTGTCCTTACAGCAGAGATCAGATGAGTCTTTCAGGACTGGAGTGGACACTGAATACACTAGCCTAGCTATCAATTTCCATATTAAATCAGCAGCAATTACACTCTCCCTCCTCTCACTAAGACTGCAAATTCCAAATGAATCTAAAATGGATGCTGTTCAGGAGATGGGAGGGTCTGGGAGGGAGGGTATGCTGCTGATTGGCTGGAATGTGTCTGCTGACTGTGAGGTACAGGGTCAAAGTTTGCTCAATAATGATGTATAGGGGGCGGACCGAACATCGCATATGTTCGCCCGGCAGAGGCGAACGCGAACAAGCTATGTTCGCCGGGAACTGTTCGCCGGCGAATAGTTCGGGCCATCTCTACTCCTCACACAGGGGCAGGCCAGGCAACTGCAATATATATATGGAGAAAAAAAATAGCAGACTAATGTTGCAGCTCTAAAAAGGGATTTTTGGGGTGCTGTCAGGATGCTGCCCTTACAGCAGAGATCAGATGAGTCTTTCAGGACTGTTGTGGACACTGAATACACTAGCCTAGCTATCAATTTCCTAATTAAATCAGCAGCAGCTTCACTGTCCCTCCTCTCACTAAGACTGCAAATTCCGAATGAGTCTAAAATGGATGCTGTTCAGGAGATGGGAGGGTCTGGGAGGGAGGGTATGCTGCTGATTGGCTGGAATGTGTCTGCTGACTGTGAGGTACAGGGTCAAAGTTTGCTCAATGATGATGTATAGGGTGGCGGACCGAACATCGCATGTGTTTGCCCGCCGCGGGGAACGCGAACTAGCTATGCTCGCCGGGAACTGTTCTCCGGCGGATAGTTCGGGCCATCTCTACCGATGAGTGGTTGCTGCCAGTATGCCTCAAGCCCGGCCTGGTGGTGTGCGATAATGGGTGAAATCTCGTAGCAGCTCTGGGACTAGCCAATTTGAGGCACATTCCTTGCCTGGTGCATGTGCTGAATTTGGTGGTGCATAAATTCCTTAAAAACTACCCAGACTTGTCAGAGCTGCTGTAGAAAGTGTGGTCCGTCTATGCGCACTTTCGGCGGTCTCACCCTGCTGCTGCTCACCTGTCTGTGCTGCAGCGTAACTTCAAACCTTCCCGCTCACCGCCTCATATGCGATGTGCCCACCATGTGAAACTCCACCTTGCATATGCTGGAGAGACTGTCAAGCAGCAGCAGGCGATAGTGGAGTTTCAGCCGCAGCACGCATTGGTCAGTCGCTCTGCGGAACAGCAACACTTCACCACCAATGAGTGGGCCTCCATGCGAGACCTGTGTGCCTTTTTGCAGTGTTTAGAGTACTCCACCAACATGGCCAGTGCCGATGGTGCCGCTTTTAGCATTACAATACCAGTTCTATGTTTCCTTGAAAAAACACTTAGGGAGATGATGGAAGAGGATGTGGCACAGGAGAAAGAGGATGCATTTCACAGGGTTTCAGGCCAGTCACTTAGAAGTGGCTCAGAGGGTGGGTTTCTGTGCCAGCAGAGGGCAGGTACACATGTGGCCAACCAGGGCACTGTTCTGGAGGACGAGGAGGAGAAGGAATAGGTAGAGTAGAAGGAACCGGGTTCGCAGCAGGGTGGCACCAAACGCAGCTCATGCCCATCACTGGAGCATGGCTGGTGGGATACGGAGGACACAGACAAAACACCACCTACAGAGGACAGCTTATCCTTACCTCTGGGCAGCCTGGCACACATGAGAGACTACATGCTGTAGTGCCTGCGTAACGATCAAAGAGTTGCCCACATTTTAACTTGTGCTGACTACTGGGTTGACACCCTGCTAGATCCCCATTACAAAGACAATGTGCCGTCCTTAATTCCCTCACTGGAGCGTGATAGGAAGATGCGCGACTACAAGCGCACGCTAGTAGACACACTCCTGAGGGCATTCCCAACTCACACCGGGGGACAAGTGGAAGCACAAGGTGAAGGCAGAGGTGAAGGAAAAAGAGGTCGCCAGCGCAGCTGGGTCACGGCCAGCACCTCACAAGTCAGGGTTAGCATGGCCGAAATGTGGAAAAGCTTTGTCAGCACGCCACAGCAACCGGCACCACCAGCTCATATGTAACGTCTTAGCAGGAGGCAGCATTTGAACAACATGGTGGAACAGTACATGTGCACACGCCTACACATACTGACTGATGGTTCTGTCCCATTCAAGTTCTGGTTCTCCAAATTGTCCACATGGCCTGAGTTTTCCCTTTATGCCTTGGAGGTGCTGGCCTGCCCTGCAGCCAGTGTATTGTCTGAATGTGTATTTAGCAAGGCAGGGGGCATCATTACAGACAAACTCAGCTGCCTGTCCATAGCCAACGTGGATAAGCACATGTTCATTAAAATGAACCAGGCTTGGATCCCACAAGACTTGTTTGTACCTTGTGCAGAATAGACATTTATACCCGCATAATAGAAAACACCAAATCATGAAACCAACATACACAAGTACAAATAATCAAAACATAATTTATTGAAAAAATTCACATATAAACACATAATGTTGGATACCTAGAATACACATATATCAGCAATTTACAAAAAGAACTGGATGATGACAAAAGCACATCAATACAATGGGTAGCAAGACGCGAAATGATGGTCGGTTAATATGCCATCAACCGGGTCAAGAGTATTCTTATGGCTGTGTAGCTGCATTCCCTCTATATTGCTAGTAAAGCATTTACTGTATTTATGTGTTTTTTACACACTCCTTAGACTTTTTTCCTTGATATACAGTGGGGGGGTTTTAAGCAGCACATTTTGCACTTTATTATTAGGCCCATTGTGTTGATGTGCTTTTGTCATCATATCCAGTTCTTTTTTGTAAATTGCTGCTATATGTATATTTTAGATATCCAAATGGGGTCAAGTTCGGGTTAAGTTCGGATCCCGAACCCAAACTTTTTTTGAAGTTCGGCCGAACCCATCGAACCCGAACTTCCAAGTGTTCGCTCAACTCTATTTAGAATCTATTTACTCATCTGAGCAAACAATAAATGGAGCAGAGGACAACATATTAGATAAACAAAAGATAGCATATGTCTAGAGGTATTTTCCAGCATGTTTTCTATAAAAAAAGAGAGTACATGGGTTCTCGTTATAAAAAAATAAAATAAAATATAGTAAAAAATACTACTCTGGGGTGACTGCTTTACTCATTTGCAAAATTTTCATAGTAATTACATTTATATATTTCAGATGCTGAAAACTGTCAAATGTGTTTTTACACTGAATGGCCAAATGAGACCAGAGATAAGTGTCTCCCTAAAGTTGTTGACTTTCTCTCTTATGAAACTGATGTTGTAGTCTATGTTTTCTTATTCTTTTCCGTATTCTCTTCTATTGTCATTGTAATAATCATTGGAATATTTATAATTTTCTGGAATACTCCTGTTGTCAGAGCCAATAATCATATCCTCAGCTTCGTTATCCTTATTTCTGTCAAGCTTAGTTTGCTCTGTATTGTCCTCTTCATTGGTAAACCAATGGACACAACCTGCATGCTCCGCCATATCTCCTTTGGAATCTTCTTCACTGTTGTGTTGTCATCTGTCTTGGCCAAGACTATCATGGTTTGCATTGCTTTCAAGGCCACCACACCGGGCAACTCCTGGAGAAAATGGATTGGTGTTAAGCTTTCCAACTATTTAGTGGTGACCTTATCATCTGTTCAGGTCCTGAATGGAATTCTTTGGTTGACATTTTCTCCTCCATTTCAGGAGATAGACATGGACTCATATCCAGGAAAGATCATCATTCAGTGTAATGAAGGTTCAAAACTTGCCTTTTATTTCATGTTGGGTTATATGGGGTTCTTAGCAGCAGTAAGTTTAATTCTAGCATTCATGGTGAGGACATTACCTGATATCTATAATGAAGCCAAATACATTACCTTCAGCATGCTGGTGTTCTGCAGTGTCTGGATCTGTGCCATCCCGGTCTATCTGAGCAGTAAGGGAAAAAGTTTGGTCAGTGTAGAGGTGTTTGCTATATTGTCTTCAGGTGATGGGATAGTGCTTTGTATGTTCTTACCTAAGCTGTGGAATATAGTGACTAAACCAGAACTAAAAACAAGACCTTCATTACAAAAATAAATCAGAATATTTTAGGTAACTTGAAGGAGTTGACAACCACTTGTTTAATCGTAGCTGAACAAGTGATGAATTTATTTTCATGGATCCAGCTTAAAGGGAACCTGTCATTCCTTTTATACTGCATTAACCACGACCTGTGAGAAGCCACACAATGGACTCTTCTCTCTGTGTCTGCCTTATTTTTAAAATGATGGGGCTGGTTACTAAGTGTAGGTTCACATTTGCATTTACTGATCAGTAAGACTGTTCTCGTAGAGAACAGTCTGCCAAAGTTCACCGGATCCGACATAGTCGGATACTGCTGTTTATGTCTGGACCCATTGACTATAATTAAATCTGACAGAGATCCAACTGCTTCCCAGCGAAAACTGGCACTTATAACAGAAAAGCCGTTGAATCCTTTTTTAGCGAATAAGGTTTGACAGTGAATGGCAGTATCCTTCTAGGCCTGATCAGATGAACTCCAACAGGCTGTTCTCCGGCAAGATGTTTTTAGATTTCAGGATTAAGGGGGTCATCAAATGCAATTGAATTTCCGTGTACCATATTGAATATATAATATTTTTTAGTCTACCATATAAGTCCAAGGGTTATCTAACTGGGGAAAATAAGGAACAGCCAGTTCCAATTAATGATTCAATTACTCAGAACGATTAGCATTCCTGTCCTAATTATTGGGTTTTTTCTTCTTCTATTACTGTACTACACAAACACGTAAATTATTTGCTATGTAAAAATATCATTGTGATTTATAAGGTAAATGATGTTGAACTATTATTTTCTTAACACTACTGTAAGTGGTATGTTCATAAAAAATATTTACCGGTAAATATGTGGTTAAATGCTTTGTCACGTAGTTTAAAGAAAAACATATTGATTGGATAAATGTATGCCACCCTTATACCTTGTTTGTACCTATAAAATAAATTGCTATTTGGCAGCTCAGAGATCTATTACCTCACCTCTGTCTTATGCGAAATTTATTTCTCCTCAGCTAAGATTAATCATCTAACTTTATCCCAGAAGTGGATCCTTGGAGCTGATTGGTGAACAGATATGACAATTTGTAGGTATCGCCAACATCTCCTACCAACTCACTGACATCTGGCAAGTGTCTAGACTAGAGATGAGCAAATCACCCAAGATTTGATTTGGTTCAGATTTGCCGTATTTTTCAAAAAGTCTGGTACGGACTTGAATTGATTCACACCAAGCCAAAAGGTGCTCCAAGTTCTCTGAAAATTGGTATATAACACCCTCTACTCTCCTAGGAATTATCTGTTTTCTTTATTGTTATTGAATTTTTTCTTCCACACCATCCCCAAGCATTTGCATGCAATGACAGAAAGTAAATGATGTATGAGTGACACTGACATTGCTAATGGCATGTTTGACAGCGTTCACATACAGCGTGTTTAAAAACACACCGCACTGGCACATGCGTTATGCTTTTTCATATTCAAAAGTATCCAAAAATTGTCCCTTTTCTGTGGCAGATGGTGTTATAGGATAAAACAAAATGTAATAAGTGGCTTGTGGAACCAAGCGTCCAAAAATGATGCCCTGACAGGGTCAGAAAGCCTGCCCATATGACACGCACAAGTGTTAATTGTCAAAAACAATTGGGTGGTTATGAAGGAGTCTATACAAATTCCCCTTTTAATTGGGGGCAGCAGCAGTGCAGTGTGAATATGGAAAGAATAGGGTTTTAGAGGCATTTGACAGCAATAGTAGAGGCAGCAGAAGCAGCATAGCATGGAACATACAAGGCAGTTGGTCGGCTGTCTATGAAAAGTAGTAGTAGTAGTAGTGGTGATGGTAGAGTTTAGGGATGAGAGAATCAACTTCGGATGACCACTTGGAACTGAAACCACGCTCAGTAAAAGGTTTTTAACAGTAGAAATTAATTTCTGAAGTTATTACCCCGAAGTCTTGCGAGACTTCGCGAAGTAATAACTGCAGCTCATCAGAGCCAATGCATTTGAATACTGTACGGAGCGGTCGCTGCGTTCAGTATTCTAACAAAGTTTTCTGTGAATCGACCTTGGATGTTTCATTCAAAGTCGATTAATTCATTCCTAGTAGAGGTTGTAGTGGCAAATGCTTTGTGTTAACAACAGTAGCAGTATGGGATTAGCAGTGAGGAGCAACATCAGCTGAGGAAGCGGCAGAAGCAGCCATATGGTATATGTTGGCAGGCAAGCAGCAGCATGATGGAGGCAGCAGCAGACTTATGGAAGATGATGGTCGGCAGGTTGCAGCAGTGTCATGATGGTAACAGTGGCATGATGGAGGCAGCATCAGCCATACGGGTCAGTCAGCATATCCCAATGAGCAGGTGCGCGCTGCCATAGCTGAAAACACAAGGTAAAACATACACTGCAACAGCACTCTGCAAACCAAATATAGTACAAGAAAGTATTTTAATGCTAATAATATGCTTATTTTGTAAATTAGATGCTTGGCAAATACATTTTGTAAAACATTTTTGGGCCCGTCTGCCACACGTCAAGGCGATCTCTGTAAGATTGGAACCTAGCACTAAATTCTACCTGTTATGTGCCATGATGGCTACCATAAAATTTAGGGAGTGTACATTCCACATGCATGCTAGGCCCACCTTAATTTTTGCCATTTTTGGTTCCAAAATGGCCTCCATTGAATCCAAGGGAATGCAGATACCAACATGCATGCCGAGCCCATGGCTGACGCGGTTTCTGTTTTGTCTTTTTAAATGTGTCTGTCAATTCTGTTTGTGACCTTTAGCAATTTATTGGTGTGCGGCCATTATACGTTTCTACTCTGCCAATATAAGACATAATAATCTTGAACCAGGAGGTGGAGGTTTCAGTGGAGGATGAGGCGGACATGGTGGTGTAGGCAGAAGAGGAGGAGGAGATAGCCAACAATTTTTGTTTTGTTTTTAGGTTTGTGGAGGCCCCAAAATATTGGGAAATAGCAAAGAGAACGCACAAAGTGCACTGAAGTATAACAATGGCTGGTGCAGATATAATTCTCTACTCTCCCAATATAAGACATAATAATCTTGAGCCAGGAGGTGGAGGTCCGAATGCAGGATGAGACAGATGTGGCGGTGCAGGCAGAAGAGGCGAAGGAGGTGGACATTGCCGTGCAGGCGGAAGAGGCAGAGGAGGCAGCAACTTTTTTTATTCTTATCCCCCCAGCCACACTCCAGTGATGACCATGACCTGATTTGGGTGCCACCCTGCTGTGAAAAAAATCACAGAAAGCATTATATGTGGACTAAGCGCTCTGATATGATAAAATTTGAGGCTCTCGGCCAATATATTTTGATCAAAACGCATGTGTTCCCACCTATCTGCACCAAAGTGGACGGATGAGAGGAGGAGCACGCACAGCTATATGTACCACCTAATCATGGCCATCTGTTTGATAAGAGGGGCAACAGTGCACAAGAATGCTACTCCCAGGAAAAAAAAGAAGTACATTTACACTTCAAGGTGCCACTGCCTCAAGCTATGCTACAAAGTAAGCAAAAATCACAGAGAAAAGATAAAAGATAAAAACATCTTGCATGATATAATAAATACATATGTGGATGTCCATGGCTACATTTATGAAAAAAATCACAGAAAACAGATAATAATGCACTAACACAATAGATGCAAGCATTATACTGTATGTGAACTTAGCCCTCACTATAATATGATAAAATCCAAGACTCTCAGCCAATATATTTTGATCAAAACACATCTGTTCCCACCTACCCGGGCAAAGGTGGTCTCAGTCAGGTAGAGTCTACTCTAGCCCTACATATGCCATTGGTAGTGATGAGCAGCAGGAACAAAATTTGAATTCGCAATATTTCACGAATATTTGGGCGAATATTCACCATATATTCGAGAATGCACGAATTTGTGATCTCCAGTCATTATTTTCTTGATTTTCTCGAAAATTTGCAATAAAAATTTGCATTAAAATTTGCATTAAAATTTGTAATAACTGGTATTTTTCAAAAAACAAATCTACGCGATTACAAATATATTTCACGATATTCTAAATATTCGCAAATTCTCGAAGTGCCGATATTCGCGATTAAAATTTGCAATTCGAATATTCATTATCAACACTAGCGTTGGCCATCTATGTTAAGGAGAGCAGACCCTGCACATATAGTGTGCTGCTCCTAGTGACCTCTGTGTGCACCAAGCAACCAATAAGAGGAGGAGCAAGCACAGCTATATGTACCACCTAATCAAAGTCGCATGTGGGATAGGAGGGGCAAAAGTGCACATGAATGCTACTCCAAAAATAAAATAGACTGATGGTATCCAGAGAAACAAGGGAGGGTGAACCACCTATAGCTCATCCTTGGCCCCTTTGCCCAACCTTGACCCATGGTATCGGAGGGGTATGCCAACCGCTGGACTCCCAGCAGGAAAGTACGCCATCTGCTACCATTATATCTCCGCTGTACTCAAATGCCGCCACGGAGGAGACCCATTCTCCCAACGGGGCTCCGACCACCACCCAGCGAAATCGAGTCTGCCTAGCCCTTCCTACCAGACGGAAAGAAATTGCCCCGACTAACATCCAAGAGGAAGACGCCATCAGGTCCCATGAAAAAAGAAGGCCAGTAAGATAATGGGTTGCATCAAAAGGAGGAATAGATGCCCATGATGAGAACATAGTCCTACCACTTTTCAAAACACTAGCCAGACCACACATAGAGTACTGTGTACAGTTCTGGTCTCCTGTGAACAAGGCAGACATAGCAGAGCTGGAGAGGGTTCAGTAATGACTGGAATGAGGGGACTACAATATCCTGAAAGATTAACAAAATTATAGTTATTCACTTTTGAAAAAGACGACTGAAGGGAGATCTAATAACTATGTATAAATATATCCGGGGTCAGTACAGAGATACAGTTGTGTTCAAAATTATTCAACCCCCACTGAAATTGAGTGCTTTGGCCAGTTTGACATTGATTTTGATCATTTCAGTCATCTTGTTTACAATTAAATCAAAGAGGCACTTGTAAGTCAGACAAATATAACATAACATTTATAATGAAATAACCACAAATGTCTTTTCTGTGCTCACATCATTATCAGTTTTATTCAACCTCCAAGTGACATTCAATCTTAGTACTTAGTACAACATCCTTTTCCAGTTATAATAGCTTTTAAACGTGAAGCATAGCTTGACACAAGTGTCTTGCAGCGATCAACGGGTATCTTCGCCCATTCTTCATGGGCAAAAGCCTCCAGTTCAGTCACAAATTTTTAGGCTTGCGCGCTGCAACTGCTTTCTTTAAGTCCCACCAGAGGTTCTCAATCGGATTTAGGTCTGGTGACTGTGATGGCCACTTCAAAATGTTCCAGCCTTTAATCTGCAACCATGCTCTAGTGAACTTGGAGGTATGCTTGGGATCATTGTCCTTTTGAAAGGTCCAACGTCTCACAAGCCTCAGGTTTGTGACGGACTGCATCACATTTTCATCCAATATCTCCTGGTACTGAAGAGAATTCATGGTACCTTGCACACGCTGAAGGTTCCCTGTACCTGTAGAAGCAAAACAGCCCCAAAGCATGATTGACCCCCCGCCATGCTTCACAGTAGGCAAGGTGTTCTTTTCTTCATAGGCCTTGTTCTTCCTCCTCCAAACATAGCGTTGATCCATGGGCCCAAACAGTTCTTATTTTGTTTCACCAGTCCACAGAACACTATCCCAAAACTTTTGTGGTTTGTCACCATGACTTTTGGCATACTGCAGTCGACTCTTCTTATTCTTTGGAGACAGTAAGGGGGTGCGCCTGGGAGTTCTGGCATAGAGGCCTTCATTACGCAGTGTGCGCCTTATTGTCTGAGCTAAAACTTCAGTACCCACATCTGACAAATCTTTTTTTAGTTTCTCACCAGTCACACGGGGACTTTTCTCCACTTTGCGCTTCAGGTAGCGCACAGCAGTCGAAGTCAGCATCTTCTTTCTGCCACGACCAGGTAGTGTTTCAGCAGTGCCCTTTGCCTTGAATTTGCGAATGATGCTTCCTATGGTGTCTCTTGGTATGTTTAACATCTTTGCAATCTTCTTATAGCCATTGCCCTTCCTGTGAAGAGAAATAACCTCTTCTCTTGTCTTCCTGGACCATTCTCTTGACTTCACCATGTTTGTAAACACACCAGTAAATGTCTACAAGGAGATGAGTATCACAGTGTTTTTACATCTGCCTAATTGGGGCTTATTATGCTTGATTGCTGCTCCTTGACATCCACAGGTGTTTTCAATACCTGATCGAAAACACTTGAATGAACCTCTGTTCATGGTAGTCTTTAAGGGGTTGAATAATTGTGTCAATGAAGAAATCACAAAAAAAAACATTTGATACTGTATTACAAAAACAATTGATGTCATTTTAGTTGCATTTGGTTCTTTAAAAAGTCCTTGTAAGATTTCATTCTGAACACAATTACAAATGTACACTAAATTCCCTAAAACCCTTTACAGCATTGGGGGTTGAATAATTTTGAACACAACTGTATATCTCATCATCTATTTATCCCCAGGACTGTGACTGTGATGAGGGGACATCCTCTGCATCTGGAGGAAAGAAGGTTTGTACACAAACATAGAAGAGGATTCTATATGGTAAGAGCAGTGAGACTGTGCAACTCTCTGCTTGAGGAGTTCGTGATGGTGAGTTCACCAAAAAGTTCAAGAGGGGCCTGGATAGATTTCTGGAGTGCAATAATATTAACGGCTATAGCTACTAGAGATGGGTCGTTAAACCAGAAGACTGTAACCATTATGCTATATAGCTGCATCTTCTCGATAACGGTGACTAACTACCGCTCCTTGATCAATACCTTTGTATTGTATTCATAACGCCTTCCCGTATATGGCCAGAACAACCCACCCGGGAGGTAACCACCAACCACCCTACTACCAACTTCCTGAAAAAGACAGGGATTCTTAATATGACAGGCCATATGAGGTCCTGAGCTCCGGATTAGACAAAAGGGGCATTACCACAGCGCGCGTCACCAGCCTCACCGTGTCCTTGGTGCAACTCTATACCAACCACTTCCGGAAGAAGTTATGACCACCTGAGTTCCCAGATCCCTTTCCAAAAGACTACCCCCACCGGGCCTGTGTTCCCATCTCCGCACCGCACAGAAGATATATGAAAGGCCAACCTTCAAACCGCTGAAAGCCACGTTCCACGGCCCACATTTTTTGCAGAAGCTCTGACATATCAGGGCAATTTTTCTGAAACAGATGAGTTTCAAAACAGTTTCCCCCTGGCTGTGCTGAAGTTAGTGGTTCAGGTGTTGCACTGACCTGATGAGGAGGCAGTAGAGGAGGAACATGAGGAGGAAGTGGAGTAGGAGGCAAATGGAGGCACGATAAAATCCATCAATCCTCGATGGCCGTAGGATGTGCACCAAACCCTTTTCCACCTCAGGCCCAGCTGCCACTACATTTAACCAGTGGGCAGTTAGGGAGATATAACATCCCTACCCATGCTTACTGGTCCACGTATCGCTGGTTATGTGGACCTTGCCACTGATGGTGTTGCGCAGCTCACACTTGATTTTTTCTGCCACTTATTTGTGCAGGGAAGGAATGACCCGCCTGGAAAAATAGTGGCGGATGATGGAACCATGTGCCGTGGGACATCCATCATTAAATTTTTTTAATACTCCATCTCCACCAGACAGAATGGAGGCATTTCAAAGGCCCAAAATTTTGAATGCTGGCATTCAGGGCCATGGCTCGTTGGTAGGTAGAGGGGTACTTTCTCTTTCTCTTCAGTATTTGGGGATGGACAGCTGAATGCTTCCATGGGATAGTGTGTAGAGGCTCGGTGACACTGCTGGTGTTGGGTGTTGCTGTTATATCCTGACTTTAAGGGGTGCCAGGTGGCCTGGTCGCTCAAGGAAGAGGCCAAGACTGCAGCAGAAGAAGAAGCAGGAGGAGCCTCAGATCTTTTGTGTTTTTTAAGGTGTCTACTACACTGCAGAACGTGCTTTGCAGTTATATGCCTGGTCATGCAGATAGTGCTCAGGTTTAGAACATTTATGACTCTCTTCATGCTCTGATTGAACAGTGTGTAAACCACTCGTGTCTTGTCATCAGCACATTGTCTGAAGAACTGCCACAAAAGGGAACTCCTTTGAGCTGGCATTGGTGTGCTCTAACCCTTGGCATGTTAGGCAGTAGCAGGAGTACTGGCTGGGGGTTGGCCGCTCTGTTTTTGCACCCTGCTCCCTCTTTTGCTGTGTGGCTGGTGCTGCATGACCCCCACCTCTTGCTCCAAACTGCACAAGTCAATCTGATGACCTGGATGCCATGTTAGGTCTAGGACCTTATCATCTTCCACTCCTCCTCCACAGAAAGGCGCAGCACCTGATAGCTGTGTTTCGTCATCACCAGAATACCAGGCTGTGGCGGTCCTCCTGTGAGATTGAGAAACAGCTCCCATTGTTCATCATATACATCCTGAAGTGCCCTTGGGGCCAAGTGTATGTAAAGAGACCTCCATGAGGATGAAGGACAGATTTTCAAAACACAAATCCACCATACGAAAAGGAAACCTGATGTTACCTATTTCATATCATTTTCACTTACATAAACATACCATTGCTTAATTACGCTTCCAGGTCATTGACAGTGTCCCCAACCACGACATGGTGGTGAAAGACACAAACTTCTACTCAAAAAAGAGGTTTATTGGATTCACCGTCTCCAGATACTGGAACCTAGAAGACTGAATCGGGACTATGCGTTGAATAGCTTTTTATGAAAACTTTTTTTTAAGACTATTATTAAATAATTTCTTACAGCGGACATTTATGACTTCATATCTATAAGATGGATGTCCTCTAGGAACTATTTTCATTCTCATCATGCCACGGACTTTCTTTACTCCAACAACTCCCCCTTCTCTACCCCTCCCTCTTTGGCTTTTCTGTTTACTGTTTGTTTATTTGGTTGCCATGAATACCGGACAGAACTGGAGATTTGGTGGGTTATTTAAAGGAGTGCTGTTTCACTGTTGTTCACAGTTTGATAAAGTCAGATTGTATGCCGAAACGCCGTCACTGGAATGTGACAATAAATCACAGCAAGATTATCTAAAAGCAAGTGCCGATCTCTTCTCTTCTTTTCTTGACTGCATATATATTTCCATATTCATAAGAGGTGAGGTTTTTCTCAGAGCATGAAGAAGGAGCAGCCATCTTAGAATTGAGCTGAGAGTTGAGGAACTGTGTGTGAGCAGACAAACTCATGGATCCAGGAGTCAGAGGACCCCTTCAGTGACCATAGCTACAGCTGAGTGAAGCTCATCATTGTCCAAGACACTGATCCTGTCTAGGGAAAGGAGGATTGTTTCCAGGAAGGCTGACAAGAGCTAAGGAACAAACCTGCATACTCTGCGGAACCACATGTTTGCTGGAGAGACTGGTTGTTCGGTTCAGAGTCATCAGCGGATAAAGAGCAGACCCGGGTCGGAAAGATCGTGCACGCAACTTACTGCAGTATTGGTGACTAGAGACTTATACCAGACCTGTAGTTAGATAGTTAGGGTATCTGCTTTGTGTCAGGTCTAAATAGTTGCTACTGGTGCTACAAGGGAGCTGATAAACACCCCTATGAATTCCATCCAGGTTAGCGTTTTGTTCAGGAGTAATAATAAGGCATGTGCTACCGGATTAGTTAGTGGAGGGGAATAATATAGAGTATGGTAAGATTGTGAACTGTTGTGTTGCACCATAGGCCAGCCCGTACTAAGCACTAACTAACCAATTGTTTGTGTTAGTTTCACGGCAATAATAGTACAGTGAGGCAGTATTAGTTGTGCCCGCCAGTAGGTAAATTACCGCAAAAATTCCGCTGACATCCATCAGGGGGCACCATGCTGTGCAACACAGGGGTTTCAGCCTTCGGGCTGGGTGTATGTAAATCTATTTTATGTTCTCAGCTTTAGTGGTTGTGTTTATCACGTGTTAGTAAAATTAAATTTTTGCAAAAGCTGGTGTCAGAGTTGCTTTCCTTAATCGTGACATCGCTGTATCCTGGGGAGCCCACCCTGGTACATGGCTTACACTCTCACGTCCTCATCCTATAACATAAGTGGTTAGGCATCATTGCACTCAATCTCTTCAACTTCTGGGGCAGGGCAAGGTGAATGGCCTACAGAAACCCGGCCAGCAGAGTCATCAAAAAGGATAAGTGACTGCTGCATGACTTGGGGCTCAGCAGGGGTTGAGATGGAAGACAGATGACCATGGGCTGCTGGTGCCAACTCTGTGCTTTCAGCAGTGGACTGGGTGAAAGACAATATGAAGGAACTGGAGGCACTGTCAGCCATCCAATATACTACCGCCTCTACTTGTTCTGTCCTCACCATTTGTAGAATTGACTCGAACTTTGAGTCATCGATACAATTAAAAGACTAATTTACTCTCCTATTACAGTTAGAATTTAAAAAAATTCTTTGTGTCACAGACACAATGATCAGACTGATTGAACCTCCTCTAACAGTTAGACAGATGAAAATGCGGTGTTATTAAAGAAAAAAAATGCTTTGTGTAACCAAAACAATTAGGCTACTTTCACACTAGCGTTCTTGCTGGATCCGGCAGGGTTCACCAAAAACGCTTCTGTTACTGATTATGAACGGATCCAATTGTATTATCTGTAAAATAACCTAGATGGATCCGTCGTGAACTCCACTGAAATCAGATAGTGTCAGAGATAGTGTCACCACCTGCTGCGGTTTGCTCTCCAGTATGAGCATTCCGTTCTGTTCAGTTACGTTTTGCCCCTATTGACAATGAATGGTGACAAAACGGAAGTGTTTTTTTCCGGTATTGAGACCCTATGACGGATCTCAATACCGTAAAATATTAACGCTAGTGTGAAAGTATCCTTAACAAACTGATTATTGTATTTTCATGTCACTTGGGCAATTGAAGTGTTTTGCACCTTAAAAAATAGCTATGTGTCACTGACACAATTAACAGACGGATTAAGTATTGTATTTTCGTGTCACTGGTGCAAGGAGTAGTATTGCACTGACCAAAAATGACTACTGCAGCAACAAACGTGTAGAAGCAGCACCACCAGGCTCCGGGGATGGTATCCACGATGCAACAGCCAGACACGGCCTCGGATCCACTCAGCCACAATTAAGGAATAAAAATCAAGTTGTCGGCAGCATCTTCCATCAAACAATCTTTATTCCAGACTCCAAGACATCAACGTAAAAACACAGGATAGCAGCAACGTTTCGGCTGATATACAGCCTTTGTCAAGCACATTTTACACATAGCAATGCATATATTTATATTAAAAACACACCCAGTAAGTGCATCCCCCAATTCACAATGGACCAATCCCCTGAACCAAAGTTCAATGCTCCATTTGCATAATCAGGTGCACCTGTATGCAAATACACTCAGCAGGTACCAACCTCATTATACGATCCACGCTAGGCTCCCGTCTCACCACGTTGTCCGTCCCATACCAAAGACGTCACATGTCCGCATCTGTCTCGTCCGGGCATCACAACATGCCTCAGTTACTGCGCTCCCCTGTGACGTCAGTGGCATGCGACTCGCGTCGCCCAGCAGCGGCGTGTGTCAGAGTGGCGGTCACGTGACAAATCACATGACCGTGACCCCGCTCGATCAAAACAATACAAAATATTAAATATTCAAGAGAGGGGGACGGCAGCCAGCGACAACAATGGTAATCATACACATATGGTTCCCACTATAAATATGCAGGCAATCAAGTTATTACCTGTTAATCCATAAATAGGAGCGTGGGCTATATGTCCAATCTGGGCACACAATGATCTAATCATATCAATTAAAATCAGCAAATACATGAATTGCTTGAGGACATACATGACTATTTTAGTCGATAGAGGAAACATTGAATTCTAGATTCAAACCATAAGGTTGTAACGATCTTAATGTGTGAATCCATTTGAGCTCTTTTCTGCGAAGAATTTTACATCTGTCCCCACCCCTTCTCGGCATTTTGACATCATCGATTGCACGAAATCGCAATTGGTTCACCGAATGTTTAAATTCGACAAAATGTTTAGCCACTGGTTTATCCAGAGCCCCTGTACGGATAGTACTTTTATGTTTATTAATACGCTCACGTAATTCCATGGTGGTCTCACCCACGTAGAGCAAGCTACATGGGCACTGTATTATATATATCACGTATGATGACCTACATGTGAAATAATCCCTGATTTTGTAAACTTTACCACTATAGGGATGTGTGAAGCTATCTCCCTTGACTATATTGCTGCAATTGCAGCAAGACAGGCATGGGAAATTGCCACATTTTTTAGGGGCCAATAGTCGTTGTTGTTTCAATAACCCCCTCCTACATCTGCCTTCACGATCCTGTCTCTAAGGTTAGGACTCCTTTTGTATGCCATCATTAATGGTACCGTAAACTCCTTAACCGAGGGCATCCCTCGATGGAGGATTTGCCACTCATCCCTAAGGATTCTGGCAATTCTGCCACTATCATCACCATAAATGGATACAAAAGGAATCCTAACATTCTCCTTATTCCGGGACATTCCCACCATAGTGGAGTCCCGGTCCATACCAAGGATCCTCTGCTTTTACGTCGTAATAGGTTTTTCGGGTATCCCTCGTCAAAAATTTGTCACACATCTCCTCTACTCTATCAACCAGTATTTCCTCATCAGAGACAATGCGTCGTACACGGAGAAGCTGGCTCCAAGGTAAAGAATCTATCATTTTACGTGGATGGTTACTGTCATACATGAGTAAGGTATTTTTATCCGTGGGTTTTTGGAATAAGTCACTTTTAATAATACCATCTTCAATATATACGCAGTGCGTCTAGGAACTGCAGTTCATTCACAGAATATGTGACAGTGAACTGCAGGTCCCGGACACCAGCGTTAAGGTGCTCATGGAATTCCTCTAACTCGAGTGAGGTCCCATTCCAGATCAAGAAAATGTCGTCGATGTAGCGCCACCAACAAAGAACTCTCTCAAAAAGCGGGATTGATACACCAGTCGATCCTCGACCTCTGCCATGAAGATGTTTGCGTAGGTCGGGGCCACATTCGACCCCATGGCGACACCACGCTTCTGCTGGTAGAAGGTGTCCCTGAAGAGAAAATAATTTCTCCTCAGGACCACCTCCAAGAGGTCGAGGATCAGCCGGCGCGTCCCAGGAGAGAGATCCGTGCCGGCCAGCGCCACATCGACGACATTCAGACCATATGAGTGATCACTGAGGTATACAATGAGACCACATCAAGCTCACCAGGAGGAGACTCTGGCAAGATCACTCCTCTAATTTTTCCAGAAAGTGTCCGTGTCCTGACATAGGAAGGAGCCGAGTCGCATGGACTCGCAGTACCTTATCCAGAAGATGGAGACAGTGTTAAGTATCGAGCCACGGCCGACACAAGTGACGGTCCGGCGGGTCGACCAGACTCTTGTGTATCTTTGGTACATATATCACTGGGGTGATAGGATGGCTGACTAATAGATATTTTCTCAATTCATCATCTATGATATCATCATGTTCCGCTTATCACATATATCCCAGGATATCTGTAATTTCATTTGGGATCTATGTCAACATTTCATATCCACCGTTCGCCAACTGTCTCGATATTCACTCAGGTAGCCTGTCAGTGTCCATGACGACCAGTCGCCTCTATGTCCGGCTGGTGTTGGATCGCGATCTCCTGTTGCTGCTCAGCTCACAAATGGCCTGTGCTGTGCTTCTACGTGTCAGTGATCCATGAACTTCATCTCAATCGGTCAATACGTCTCTTGACTGTCTCACTGCCGGTCTCGACTGCTGTACATTCATGGTGGGGAAAAAGAACTTTCAGTTTATCTGCATTAATCACTAAGTCGGTTTGCAATCATTCTCAGTAGTAATTAGCTTGAGCGATCGTCTAAAATCACTGTGAAGGCTTTCAGCCGAATCATGTCGCCAAGACTGACCATGAGTTTACTTAGCTTGGACCATCACTCATGACGGGCAGGCAGACATTAAACCACGAGTCATGACACACTGCTCGCTGGTGCACTCACCGAGTGTGGGGGACATAACCGAATGCAGGACGCTATGAGCTTCGTTCTATGGGGATGACGCCAGCTTCTGCTCCATTCCTCCCCGATGTTCCTCATATCTGTGGAGCTGCGATTACTGTCAGGAATCAAATTCAGGCTAGCTGAAACCGCTTGTGCGCGTTGTTTATTAGCAGTTGATTAGATTGGTTAATTCCAGAGTATTCAGCCAGTAGTATCTGCATGCTTATTTATCCTTACCAGCTCATTATCCTATGCCTAGAAACATGCTGGATTAATCCAGCATGTTTCTAGACATAGGAATGAGGTGGAGCGGGTGAAAAGGGATAAATGGCATAGAGATGCAGATGACTATGTAACAGGGAAAATATATAATTGGCAATCTAATCCAACACAAAAACAGCATAGACGAAAAAAAGGGACGGCGGTTTGAACAGCACAAGTTTGGTTTCACTACGGGTGAATCAGATTCCACAGATGAATCCGTGGCATCTAATTTTTTAGGAGGAAATCGGGGGGGAGGAGAGGTGGACATCGAAGGGGCGGGCGTAAACACCATAGAACCCGCAAAAGGTCTTCCTCCGACACAATTAGGTCCCCCCAAATTCCAACAGGGGAGAACCACCAGACGGGGTGCGCGCAGACAATAGATTTGGTAGTAAACATCTCCTCCATACAATTGAGTGATGTACAAACAAGTGTGTTGAGCCGTGGTTTAACCTTTTGCCCGACCCCATCTCGTGATTGGTTCGAGCTAGAATTAGACCTTCAAAAGTTTTTTAGACGATTGCGCCTTAAAGCATTTTTCTCTACTAAGAATGATACAAACCGACAGGAGGGTGATATTGATAATGAGATGCTGTCGTGTAAAAAACTAGGATTATATAATAAAAGTTCTTTTTCCCCACCACAGAATGTACATGCAGTTGAGGCCTACATTGAGACAGTCAAAAGACGTATTGACCGATTGAGAGTGGAAGTTCATAGATCATTGAGATACAATGTGACGGCACAAGAACAACAGGCCATTTGTGAGCTGAGCACCAATAAGGAGATCACGATCAAACCAGCGGACAAGGGGGGAGCCGTGGTCGTCATGGACACTGATAGGTACCTGAGTGAGATATCCAGACAGTTGGCAGACAGTGAGATATATGAAATGTTGACTATAGATCCCAAATGGGAAATTGCAGATATCCTGGGGAAGATATGTGATAAGGCGGAACATGATGATATCATAGATGATGAATTGAGAAAATATCTATTAGTCAGCCATCCTATCACCCCAGTGATATATGTATTACCAAAGATACACAAGAGTCTGGTCGACCCGCCGGGCCGCCCCATTGTGTCGGGCCGTGGCTCGATATTTAACACTGTCTCCATCTTTCTGGATAAGGTACTGCGAGTCCATGCGACTCGGCTCCTTCCTATGTCAGGGACACGGGACACTTTCTGGAAAAATTAAGAGGAGTGATCTTGCCAGAGTGCTTCCTCCTGGTGAGCTTTGATGTGGTCTCATTGTATACCTCAATTGATCACTCATATGGTCTGAATGTCGCCGATGTGGCGCTGGCCGGCACGGATCTCTCTCCTGGGACGCGCCGGCTGATCCTCGACCTCTTGGAGGTGGTCCTGAGGAGAAATTATTTTCTCTTCAGGGACACCTTCTACCAGCAGAAGCGTGGTGTCGCCATGGGGTCGAATGTGGCCCCGACCTACGCAAACATCTTCATGGCAGAGGTCGAGGATCGACTGGTGTATCAATCCCGCTTTTTGAGAGAGTTCTTTGTTGGTGGCGCTACATCGACGACATTTTCTTGATCTGGAATGGGACCTCACTCGAGTTAGAGGAATTCCATGAGCACCTTAACGCTGGTGATCCGGGACCTGCAGTTCACTGTCACATATTCTGTGAATGAACTGCAGTTCCTAGACGTACGCGTATATATTGAAGATGGTATTATTAAAAGTGACTTATTCCAAAAACCCACGGATAAAAATACCTTACTCATGTATGACAGTAACCATCCACGTAAAATGATAGATTCTTTACCTTGGAGCCAGCTTCTCCGTGTACGACGCATTGTCTCTGATGAGGAAATACTGGTTGATAGAGTAGAGGAGATGTGTGACAAATTTTTGACGAGGATACCCGAAAAACCTATTACGACGTAAAAGCAGAGGATCCTTGGTATGGACCGGGACTCCACTATGGTGGGAATGTCCCGGAATAAGGAGAATGTTAGGATTCCTTTTGTATCCATTTATGGTGATGATAGTGGCAGAATTGCCAGAATCCTTAGGGATGAGTGGCAAATCCTCCATCGAGGGATGCCCTCGGTTAAGGAGTTTACGGTACCATTAATGATGGCATACAAAAGGAGTCCTAACCTTAGAGACAGGATCGTGAAGGCAGATGTAGGAGGGGGTTATTGAAACAACAACGACTATTGGCCCCTAAAAATGTGGCAATTTCCCATGCCTGTCTTGCTGCAATTGCAGCAATATAGTCAAGGGAGATAGCTTCACACATCCCTATAGTGGTAAAGTTTACAAAATCAGGGATTATTTCACATGTAGGTCATCATACGTGATATATATAATACAGTGCCCATGTAGCTTGCTCTACGTGGGTGAGACCACCATGGAATTACGTGAGCGTATTAATAAACATAAAAGTACTATCCGTACAGGGGCTCTGGATAAACCAGTGGCTAAACATTTTGTCGAATTTAAACATTCGGTGAACCAATTGCGATTTCGTGCAATCGATGATGTCAAAATGCCGAGAAGGGGTGGGGACAGATGTAAAATTCTTCGCAGAAAAGAGCTCAAATGGATTCACACATTAAGATCGTTACAACCTTATGGTTTGAATCTAGAATTCAATGTTTCCTCTATCGACTAAAATAGTCATGTATGTCCTCAAGCAATTCATGTATTTGCTGATTTTAATTGATATGATTAGATCATTGTGTGCCCAGATTGGACATATAGCCCACGCTCCTATTTATGGATTAACAGGTAATAACTTGATTGCCTGCATATTTATAGTGGGAACCATATGTGTATGATTACCATTGTTGTCGCTGGCTGCCGTCCCCCTCTCTTGAATATTTAATATTTTGTATTGTTTTGATCGAGCGGGGTCACGGTCATGTGATTTGTCACGTGACCGCCACTCTGACACACGCCGCTGCTGGGCGACGCGAGTCGCATGCCACTGACGTCACAGGGGAGCGCAGTAACTGAGGCATGTTGTGATGCCCGGACGAGACAGATGCGGACATGTGACGTCTTTGGTATGGGACGGACAACGTGGTGAGACGGGAGCCTAGCGTGGATCGTATAATGAGGTTGGTACCTGCTGAGTGTATTTGCATACAGGTGCACCTGATTATGCAAATGGAGCATTGAACTTTGGTTCAGGGGATTGGTCCATTGTGAATTGGGGGATGCACTTACTGGGTGTGTTTTTAATATAAATATATGCATTGCTATGTGTAAAATGTGCTTGACAAAGGCTGTATATCAGCCGAAACGTTGCTGCTATCCTGTGTTTTTACGTTGATGTCTTGGAGTCTGGAATAAAGATTGTTTGATGGAAGATGCTGCCGACAACTTGATTTTTATTCCAAAAATGACTACTGGTCACCCACACAATGAAAAGCACAATTAAACATTGCATTTCTGTATCACTGGTTCAAAGCTGTTGTACGTAGTGCACCGACCAAAAATGTCTACAGGTCACCCTCAGACTGAACAGCACAATTAAGTATTGTATTTGCGTGTCACTAGTGCAAAGGTTCTGTATTGCACCCACATAAATACCTACAGGACAGCCACAAACTTCTTTAAAAAAAAAGAAAAGAAACACTGCCCCTCGCTGCAGCAGCATTCTGTCCCTACACTAGTCATAGCAGAATGGCGGCCGGCCTATCATAGCCAAGCAAATACAAGACATCACCGTGATGGCTTCCAAGTGTTTGTTGATTGCAGATTTTTGCACAAATTTCCGTGTTCACGTACACAGACAACCTAATGTTCGCTACTTGCCCAAACAGTTCAATCTGAATGCATAATGTCATTCTGATGACACAGCTTTTTCACTTCAGCCAGATGGGCTGAACGGCTCCTTATACACGGCAGGGGGGTAATGCAATGCACTAGTAATGCAATTAGCAGGTAATTACCCATATTTCTGCTGGCTTGTTAGCCCCATTATGACCCATGACGTACATGTAAGTCATATCTGGCCGGGATTTAAAGACCAGTACATGTTCTGCATGGTGATCGTGGTGAACTTTTCCATTCCAATCGCTCCGTTTGAAACCTGCAAAACCACAAAGGCCCAACGCCAAAGGAAGAAAAATATATCCTTAACCCCAAGACGCATATCTACTGACATCTCCTGAATCCATCTTCTCTGAACTTCCATGCTCTTGGAGTCATCCGGCTCTGCATCTGATCCGCTCTACTAAAAGAAAAGGGGACTCAATGTAACATTTTAGTATATTTGTGGGTCTTGGACTCTCCAAGTCCCCCCCCCTCCCCCTTTATCATAGCATCTTTTCCGGTCCATAAGTCCGCTTTATTCATAAGCTTCCGGCCAGATTTCAAAGTTAAACAATATCTCGAAAGAAAATTTTTGATGTCACATAAGGAAACAAAGGGATTGTACATGTGTACAATTGGTGGAATTTACCCCATCGAGTAGAACAAAATTAAATCCATGTAGAATAGGATCAGCGTGATGGATTTTCAGCTGCTCGTACAAGTTCTGACAGTCCGAAAGATTATCAAATGTGAGAATGTACACAACTTTCCTTGAATCGTTGAGAACAAGAATGCTTCCCTTTTTCACATTCAAAGTCTTTAGTAGAACGTCATTGACAAAGAAAAACAGCTCGCCTTTCTTCTCTTCTTCTTTCGAGATTTCAATCTGCATGGAATTTCAGATCCTCATTTCGCCTTGGTTTGTGAAACGGACTTTTGGCATATATACTGCTATCCTTCAGCTGAATAATTGTCTTCCAAGTCATCACTATGAAGCTCTGCCAACCCCTTACCCAAGTCCAGTCAAGCCAGATAGCCCAGGTAAAAGGCCAAGAAGCAATCAGTCAGGCCAGACCAACTATCTATCCAAAAGGAGAGAGCCAGTAAGCCTCAAAGTTATTTGATTTAAGTTGGATGGCTTGAGGGGACCAGTGCACCTAGATCATTATTATTATTAGGGTGACAAAAATTGTAAAACATTTTTGGATGCCAGCTAAATCTTTTCTCACTGCTTAGGAGGGCTGCATAAAAATGTTCAGTTTTCTAATTGTCCTAATATTATATTCAATAACCTTTATATACTGTTTTGTCATTTAAACTTGAAAATGGGAAAGGCATGCAAATTAGTAGAATCTGCCTTGTTTTTCAGCTGAAACACTATTTGTATGTATTTGAGGTGTATATGAGTTTACATGACAAAACATTATAGAAAGGTTTTTTAATTTATTATTAGGACAATTATAAAACTGAAAATTTGTATTCAGCCCTCCTAAGCTGTGAGACAAGAGTTAGCTGGCATCCAATAAGAGTTAGCTGGAACCCTAATAATAATGATCTAGGTGTGCAGGTCCCCCCAAGCCATGAGAGCTGGTCTTGCTTCTTGGTTGTCCTAAGGTCTCCCCTATGCTCGGCCTTATGGTATTGTTCCTTGTGGACTTAAGCCATATGCTGCTATAGGGTGGAGGGACTAGCCAGAAGGACTTTAAGTGACCGGATCCTCGTCATTGGACGACATTGCTGGCATGGCCAGATTATAAGGGATGAAAAATTCTATCCGATTTGAAGTGGCGGAATAAAGGCAAGAACACTTTTCTGTGAAAACTCTGATGGAGAAAATCTTGACTAAATTGGCTGGACTTACAGTAAGAGATATCTTCAGCATGCAAGACTTCAAGGAGCAAGGTACCTATGATGTGACTTTTGTATGAGAAGGCATCTGTATCCAAACTTTTGAAAAGCTGAGAAAAATGGCTGATGAAGAAGGAATGGAAGGCATGGGCGTAGCTATAGGGGGTGCAGAGGTAGCAGTCGCTACCGGGCCCAGGAGCCTGAGGGGGCCCAAAGACCCTTGTGCCGCATAAGAAGACACACAAAGCACTGAGGAAAGGGGGGCCCAAGCTGAACTCTTGCACCAGGGCCCATGAGCCGTTAGCTACGCTCCAGATGGAAGGTATTTATGTAAGACCTTTGAACTCTTTTATGGAAGTTCCGGTAACTGTGCACAAATATGAACCCTATGCGGATATTACGGTGATTGGATGCTTTTGTGCAAATCGCTAAGAGGGGGATATAAGCTTTACAACTTGGTGTGTTCTGTTGCCGTTACAAGTTCTTTGCGGTATTCAGAACCGATGATGATGGCATCGGAGAGATCATGCATCCACCAGCCAACTTCACTGTGGCTGGTATCAGAGGATTTCTTTTCTACACTAGTTAGCCTACTTTCTGCCATGCCTGTCTCCTTTTTGGTCACACAAAGGAGCAATGTGAGAAGGGGAAGTGCTGCCTGAATTGTGGTGAGTCCGGACACGACACCAGTTGTTGTCCCCGGCCCAGAAAGTGTGACATTTGTGGAGAGGAAGGTCATACAGCAGCTAAATGTCCAGTTAAAACTTATGCCCAAGCTGCAGGCAGTCAACCCAGACGTGAAGTTGTTTTCAGAAATTAAGTATTGGAGGAAGAAGAGATGGCCCCAGAGGAGGAGGAAGGTATACTCCGTTCTGAGCATTATGGAAGATAAATGTTTGTCTGTTAGATGATAATTATATTATGGATGGTTTTGAAAGAGAATATAGTAAATGGAAGAATTGTAAGTATGCATATAGTAATGTGTTGGAATGGTGGGATTGGGTGAAGAAAATTGGTATTTTCTTTAAAAAGGTGGGGATACAAAAAGGCAGCACAAAATAGAAATATATATAGGGGTTTAAATAAAAGATTAGACTGGTTATACAAACTAAAGAAGGAAGGTTTGGCGGTGGGAGACTTAATTATTGAAACTAGAAAATATATTAAAAAGATACTGGATAAGCGAGGTAAGGAAATAATTTATAGATCTAAGGTTGAATATTTAGATAAGAATGAGAAATGTACCTCTTTTTTTCTTTAAGAAAGTATTTAGGAAAAAGGATGAAATTGAGGAAATTTTGTGTGAGGATGGAAAAATAGTGTTTGGTAAAAATATGATATCTGAAGTGGAGAAGTTTTACAAGAGTTTATATCATGATAAATGTGGGTAGATATGAGTATGATAAATGAGGTGATAGATGTTTTAAAAAGGGGGATTGAGCGTGAGGAAGGGGAATCACTGGTAGAGAAGATTAGAGAGGATGAGGTTTTGAATGCGATAAAGAAAGCAAGAAAGAATAGAACACCAGGGAAGGATAGTATTCCTGTCAAATTTTTAGAGAAGTGTTGGAAGATTGTGGGGATAGATTTGATAGAAGTATGTAATTTTATGTTTGAGAATGGGTGTTTGAGTGGATCAATGAAGGAAGGCATAGTGACTTTAATTTATAAAAAAGGATATAAAAGATGCTTAGCTAACTGGAGACCGATATCTCTGTTGAATTCTGACTATAAATGTTTCTATAAAGTTCTGACTAATAGAATGAAAAGCGTGGTTGATGTTGTGGTGGGAGAAGATCAGATATGTGCGGTTCCAGGAAGACGTATGTTGGATAATTTTATTTTGTTGCATGATGTGTTGGGTGATTGAGTCGTAAGCAGAAATGTATGTTTTTTTCAGTGGATTTCGAGAAAGCGTTTGATCGGGTGTCACATTTGTTTATGTTTAAGGTTTTAGTTAAGATGGGGTTTCCAATTAATTTTGTTAAAGCTGTTAAGTGTTTGTATAATGAGGTGTCTAGTGAATTTATTGTCAATGGGTGTCTGAGTCGAAAGGTAAAAGTTAGGTCAGGGGTGAGGCAAGGCTGTTCAATGTCACCAGTTTTGTTTATTAGTGTAATAGAGGTGTTATTGTGTTTTTTTCGTAAAGATAAATTTTTTAGGCGTATGTTAATTCCGAGTATAAGTGGTAAGTATGTCAAGATATTAAGATATATGGATGATGTTGTATTAGTGAGTTTAATAGGCTGAGATGAATAGGGTAAGGTTGATATTGGATATTTTTTGTACTGTGTCAGGGTTTAAGGTTAATTGGGGTAAAAGTGCTTTTTAATGTTTTGGTGATGGTTTAGTTAAGGATGGTGTAATGTGTGAAGAAGGGGCTGTTAAGGTATTGGGTGTTAGATTTATTAATGACTTGAAAGGGAATGAAAGTTGGGATAAATGTGGAGTGTGAGTTGAGAAGAAACTGAATTTCTGGAGGTTAAGAGAGCTGACATTTTAAGGTAAAGTTTTAATCATTAAATCAATCATATTGCCTATTGTATTTTTTTTCCTTCATTGAAAAAATGCTTTTTACTTTCTTTTGGGGAAGCAAAATGGAAAAACTTAAAAGGGAGTATATGTATAAGCTATGCAGGAATAGAGGTATGAATTTTCCTTGTATTGAATTTTTTGGAAGCTTGAATTATATAAAGAGTTTTGTGATCTTGGTGGAGAAAGACAGTAAAGCTGGGTGTATGACTAGGTATTTGGCAGGTCGGATGCTGTGTGGACTGTGTTAGTGCAAGAGGGATGCTAGGATACCAATGGCTTTTAGATGTAATGTTGAGCGCGAATATTCGAATAGCGAATTTTTTTAGCGAATATCGCCACTTAGCTAATTCGAGAATATTTCGACTATAGCGCTATAAATTCGCTATGTCGAATATTCGTGTTTTTTTGTTTTTTTTTGTTATATTTTTTTCTTTCCCACTTCGCAAAAGTAGTTCTTACTTGTCCTGAGGATTCCTGGCTTCCTGGCTGCTCCAGTCAGTGCCCGTTGCCGCTTCTGCCGACTTCCGTGCTCATGGAGCATCCCCATCACCATGGGAACGTCTCCATTCTAAAATGTACTGTCGGATTTGAGAATTACGTTGAAATCGAAATGCGATTAATATAACTTGAATTAATCGCATTGCGATTTCTACTTAGACCTGGTTTACTATGGTTGGCTTGGTAGAATTAGCGAATATGACAAATGTATTCGTCATATTCCTCAAAACGAAGATAGCGAAGTATTCTCCATCTTCGTTTTAGCAACCATAGTAAACCATGTCTGTTGAAATCGCAATGCGATTAATTCAAGTTATATTAATCGCATTGCGATTACAACTTAGCACTGCTATTTTACTTAGGCTAGAATTGACGAATATGGAATATAGCAGTGCTAAGTTGAAATTGCAATGCGATTACTTCAAGTTATATTAAACACATTGCGGTTTCAACTTAGCACTGCTATATTCCATATTCGTTAACTTCGTTAATTCTAGCAAGCTGACCCATTATAATCCCAGCTCTAAGTTGAAATCGCAATGCGATTAATATAACTTGAATTAATCGCATTGCGATTTCAACTTAGACCTGGTTTACTATGGTTGGCTTGGTAGAATTAGCGAATATGACAAATGTATTCGTCATATTCCTCAAAACGAAGATAACGAAGTATTCTCCATCTTCGTTTTTGCTCCATATTCATCAACTTCGCTAATTCTAGCAATCAAATAGGAAGGTTGACTATACAGACAGCTGTGTTTAATTCGCTATGCAATTATATTACTTTGCTTTTTTTTTAATAAATAGAATAATTATAATACTTGATCATTATTATAATTATTCTATTTATTAAAAAAATAATAATAATAATCATTTAATCGCATAGCGAATTAAACACAGCTGTCTCTATAATTCAACTTTCCTATTTGATTGCTAGAATTAGCGAAGTTGACGAATAGGTAGCTAAAACGAAGACGGAGAACAGGAGAAGCTCTGTGACCCCTGGCTACATGGCACTTTATCAGACTCCAAATTTACCTCCATGTCATCCTGCTGTGCCTGTCAGGAGGAGTGAACCATCCAAACCACAATCTCATCCTCTTTCTGCTCAACGATAATGTTGAGCCTTTCCAAAACTAAACTAAATATATAATGCAACAGCACTCTGCGATCCAAATAAAGTACAAAAAAGTATTTATATTGCCAATGCAATGCTTAAATTAGAGATTCTTGGAAAATACATTTTGTACAAAATTATTTGAGCCCGTCTGCCACACGTCAAGGCGATCTCTGATTAGACGGGTTCCTAACACTAAACCACACATGTTTATGTGTCATAAACAGCTACCATAACATTAAGGGAGCGTAGGTCCCACATAAGTGCTGGGCCCCTTTTAATTTTTGTCATTTTGGTGCCAAAATGGCCTCCATTGAATCTAAAGATTACAGGTACCAACATGCATGCCGAGCCCACTCCACACATCCCCTGGTGCCAAATGGCTACCAGTGGATGCAATAAGAATACACCACAAAGTCAGGGACAACTGCGGCCTACTGTTACTACTACTATGACTTCGGGAGGGATAGTTTGTGCTACTACTACCCATGTTCTAGCTCACGGTCTTTTGTTTGGAACCCATCTGTTCCCCTGCTATTTTCAGGCCTGAATGTACACAATCACATAAAGTGTGGGACAGCTTGCAAATCTGCTTTCTTGAATTGAACCCCTTAAGGACCTCCGCTGTACTGTACTGAGCTGGTGGACGTGACTTAAGGACCAGCGCCGTACATAGGCATTAGGGCTTGCCTTCTACGGAAGAGTACCAGCCCTTAGGCTCGATCTCACAGGCAGGCTGTCAGCCAATGCATTGCAATACAGGATACAGGTTGACAGCCAATGCATTACAATAAAGATTGTATATATATATATATATATATATATATATATATATATAATATATATACATATATATATATATATATATATAAGTCCGAAGAATGAACAGCACGTCCAAATATAGAAAAAAGGTGTTGTTTATTCACCCATATGGTGCGACGTTTCAGCTCGACTTGAGCCTTTTTTCAAGCCTTTTTTTTATATATATATATATATATATATATATATATATATATATATATTTAAATTAAGTTTAGACTCTTTTTCTAAAAAATTTTGTGATGGGATTTGAACTCACGGCTTCTGCATCACAGCCCAGAACTTTAACCACTACACTATATAACTGCATAGCCAAATGCTGAAAAAAAATGAGACTTCTACTGTATAGGAATACTTACTAGTCGTAAGTATTCCTCTAAAGTAGAAGTCTCATTATTTCTTTTTTGTTAAGTTAAGTAACTGGCTATGCAGCTATAATAGCTGAGTGGTTAAGTGCCTTGCTTCTAATGCAGAAGGTCGTGAGTTTGAATCCCTGCCGAACATTTTCTGAAATACAGGCTAAATTAGATTTAAATACACTGAGTGTCCCCAAGCACTGACTCTATATATGGACATAGCTATATATGGAGTAAGAGCAGGGACTCCTAAGCCGAACTAGCGTCCCGACACCATCCCCTCTGCAGAGCAGGTACCTGGTTTAATGCTTGCATTCTTCCATCGACTTCAACTGTGCTCGGGTGCTCGGTAGCATCCCGAAGTGTTCTACTCGAGCATCCAAGCACTTTGGTGCTCGATCAACACTAACCACATACAATCCCTGAAGGGAGACAACAAACAGGAGAGAACCAGAGATGTGACAGCTACAGCTCCACAGACACTCAAACTCCAAAGACATCTATCCATCCAGTTTGGCCTGTTATCCTGCAAGTTGATCCAGAGGAAGGCAAAAAAAAAGAAAACCCTGTGAGTTAGAAGCCAATTTTCCCCACTTAAGTGAAAAAAAATTCCTTCCCGACTCCAATAAGGCAATTAGAATAACTCCCTGGATCAACGACCCATCTTTAGTAGCTGTTGCCTTTAATATTTTTACATTCCAGAAATACATCCAGACCCCTCTTGAATTCCTTTATTGTACTCACCATCACCACCTCCTCAGGCAGAGAGTTTCATAGTCTCACTGCTCTTACAATAAATAATCCTCTTCTATGTCTGTGTACAAACCTTCTTTCCGCCAGACGCAGAGGATGTCCCCTCGTCAGTCACAGTCACAGTCCTGGGGATAAATAGATGATGGGACAGATCTCTGTACTGACCCCTGATATATTTATACATAGTAATTAGATCTCCCCTCAGTCGTCTTTTTTTCTAAAGTGAATAACCCTAATTTTGCTAATCTTTCAGGGTAGTGCAGTGGCCCCATTCCAGTTATTACTTTAGTTGCCCTCCTCTGAACCCTCTCCAGCTCTGCTATGTCTGCCTTGTTCACAGGAGCCCAGAACTGTACACAGTACACCATGTGTGGTCTGACCAGTGACTTGTAAAGTGGTAGAACTATGTTTTATTGGCCTTGGCAGCAGATGCCTGACACTGGTTTCTACAGCTTAGTTTGCTATTCACTAAAATTCCTAGGTCCTTTTCCAAGTCAGTGTTACCCAGTGTTTTGCCATTTAGTATGTACAAGTGACTTGCATTATTCCTTCCCATGTGCATAACCTTACCTTTGTCAGTGTTAAACCTCATCTGCCACTTCTCTGCCCAAGCCTCCAATCTATCCAAATCCATCTGAAGCAGAAAACTGTCCTCTTCCGTGTTAATTACTTTACACAGTTTAGTGTCATCTGAAAAAAATTATATTTTACTGAGCAAGCCTTCTACAAGATCATTAATAAATATATTGAAGAGAATAGTACCCAATGCTGACCCCTGAGGTACCCCACTAGTGACAGTGACCCAATCTGAGTGTGTACCATTAATAACCACCCTCTGTTTTCTATTACTGAGCCAGTAACTTACTCACATACAGACATTTTTTCCCAGTCCAAGAATTCTCATTTTATATACTAATCTTTCATGCGGTACAGTGTCAAATGCTTTGGAGAACTCAGATATATGAAATCTGTTGATTCGCCGCTGTCAAGTGTAAAGCTTACCTTCTCATAGAAACTGATTAAATTAATTTGACATGACTGATCCCTCATGAAGCAATGCTTATATGGCATTATTTGCTTATTTTCATTGAGGTACTCCAAGATTGAAAACCTTCAAACAGTTTACCCATGACAGATGTTAAACTTACCAGCCTATAGTTTCCGGGCTCAGTTTTTGGACCCTTTTTGAATATTGTCACCACATTTGTTATGTGCTAATCCTGTGTAACACTCCCTGTCAGTATAGAGTCCTTAACCACTTCCCGCATTTTCACGTACATGTACATGGGAGAATGCTGTGCCTTACTGCATTTCCGCATGCCCACGTGCCTTACCGCATTTCCACATGCATGTACAAGATGGGATCGGGCGGGTGAAGGAGCTGCACCCACCCAATCCGCAGCACGGGCCCAGCTAACAGTAACAGCTACATCCACCATACACCATCCACATACATACACCATCCACCATCCATCGGCAAATTAACCATTTCACATGCCGCGGTCAGCGCTGACCATGGCATGTGCGGGGTTTACAGAGGTAGGGGGCTCCTTCTGATTCCATCGGCCCCCCATGCTGCGCTGGCAGGGGGCCGATGGTTGCCATGGCATCCCCAATGCCTTACACAGGCATCGGAGCCTGCCAGCTACGGAATTCCAGGAGATCCAGCATGAGGGCTGGGTCTCCTAGGCAGTAGTGATGATTGAGCACCAAAGTATTCAGGTGTTCGGCTCGAACACATTACTATATTCGTGTGGTCGGCTGAGCACCCGAGTATAATGGAAGTCAAAGGAAGACAACCAGGCACCCCCTGCTCTGAAGACGAGAGGGTGCCTGGTCCATTGGAAAAGGTCAGAAAGTGACAAAAACACCAAAGAAATGGATCGGGAACAGCATGGGGACGATGTCTGGATGCATCTTGGACTCCCAGGTTGCTGCTGGGACCGATGTTGTACGCCAGGTAAACTGACGCTTTAAAACATTATATGCAAGTGCCTGCTGCTGAGCTCATGCTCTAAAACATAATATGCGATTGCCTGCTGGTGAGCTCATGCTCTAAAACATTATATGCAAGTGCATGCTGTTTAGCTGATGCTCTAAAAAATTATATGCGAGTGCATGCTGTTTAACTGACACTCTAAAACATTATATGCGAGTGCATGCTGTTCAGCTGACGCTCTAAAACATATGTGAGTGCATACTGTTCAAATAACACTCTTAAACATTGTATGCGAGTGCAAGATGACGCTCTAAAACTGGGATGGCTAACCTGAGGCTCTCCAGCTGTTGTACAACTTCAACTCCCAGCATTCCCAGACTTGACTTCAGCTATCAGCCTACAGCAGGGAATGGTGGGAGTTGTAGTTTTACAACAGCTGGAGAGCCTCAGGTTGTCCATCCCTGCTCTAAAACATTATATGCGAGTGCATGCTGTTTAGCTGACCCTATAAAAAAAATTTGAGTTGAGGGCCTGCAGTTGAGCTGACCCTATAAAACAATTTGAGTGGAGGGAAAATATACAATCTGGATGGGGAGGAGGAGGAGAAAACATGATTCAACCATATACTGTTTTTGTTGTTGTGGAAAAGGTGCATGGGAAAAGACTACAGTAGATTGAGTACATTATAAATGATAGATTGAAATTGCCTTTATGTTCATCATCAGCTCAGCTCTCCTCTGGTGGAGTTGAGAAGTCAGTGGCAATCCAGGCCTTGCTCAATTTTATCTGAGTCAACCTGTCAGCATTGCTAGTGGACAAGCGGATACTCTTATCTGTTATAATGCCACCAGCAGCACTAAATACACGCTCAGACAAAGCGCTAGTGGCAGGGCAGGCCAGCACCTCCAAGGCATAGAGCGTATGTTTGTGCCACATGTCCAGCTTGGACACCCAGTAGTTGTAAGGCATTAAGGGATCATTTAGGATGCTGACACGGTCTGCTATGCATTCCTTCACCATCTTCCAAAACGTTTCCCTCCTTGTACCACTAGGCTGCGCTTCAGGGTGAGGTTGCTGGCGGGGTGTCATGAAAGTGTCCGATGCCTTGGAGAGCGTTACCCTGCCTTTGTTGGAACTGCTGTTTGTTCCCCTTGTCTCCCTTCCTCGGTTGCCTAAGGAAGTACAGACTGTGCCGGCCGCGTAATCAGATGGAAAATTTTGGAGCAATCTCTCAACAAGTACCTTCTGGTATTGCACCATTTTACTCGTCCTCTTCACCTGAGGAATGAGAGATGGGACGTTCTCTTTGTAGCGGGAGTCGAGAAGGGTAAACACCCAGTAATCCATGATATTTAATAGAGTGTCGGGGAAAAGGCAGGCTAAAAGACGTCAATGTCGAGATCAGGATGACTCTCAATTTCCTCCTCCTCCTCCTATTCTGCTCATCCACACTGAACAGATGGAATTAAAGTTCCATGGGTACTACACTCTGTAGCAGAGGTAACTGTGTCCAGCTTCTCCTCCTCCTCCTTCTCCTCTTCATTGTCCAATTCGGGCTCAGAAGACAAACTTTGGGTGGTCTGGCTATCACACTGTATAATGTCCTCCCCCATTTCCTCATCTACCACATTCAGAGCGTCCTCCTTAATTGTGAGCAGCGATCGTTTGAGTAGACACAGCAGTGGGATGGTTACACTGATAATAGCGTTATCACCACTAACCATCTGTCTGGATTCATCAAAGTTTTTTAAAACCTCACAGAGGTCTGACATCAATGCCCAATCCTCGCTTGTGAATAGTGGTGGTTGATTTGAAAGGCGATAACAATGTTGCAGCTGGTATTCCACAACTACCATCTGCTGCCCACAAAGCCTGGCCAACATGTAGAATGTAGAGTTCCAGCGCGTGTTCATGACGCACAACAGTCGGTGAGCCAGAAGCCACAAGCACTGCTGCACTTCACTAGTAGCTCTTGCAAATTGGGGTAGGTTTTGATAAACCGCTGAACCACTAAGTTTAAGATGTGAGCTAGTCAAGGGATGTGTGTCAGGTTGCCGAGCTCCAAAGCAGCCACAAAGTTACGGCCATTGTCAGATACAACCATGCCTGGTTGCAGGTTGAATGGCGAGAGCAACAGCTCTGTCCGGTCCCTTATACCCTGCCACAGCACTGCGGCGGTGTGCTGTTTGTCCACTAAGCAGATCAGCTTCAGCATGGGCTGTTGACGCTTACCCACAGCAGTGCTACACTGCTTCTAACTAGCGACTGATGGCTGACTACTGCTGGAGGTGTAAATGGAGGAGGAGGCGGCGGAGGAGGAGAAGTGGGGGGTTGGAGCCTGTACAATAGCTGCTGGCGGAGACCCTGATGGACGTAAGGCCCACAATCCTGGACGTGGGTAGCACCTGTGCCATTCCAGGGCACGACTCACTCCCGGCCTCCACAACATTCACCCAATGTGCGGTCAGGGAAATGTATCATCCCTGGCCACCAGCACTTGTCCGTAATGAAGTGGACCTTCCCAGTAAGTGCATTGGTCAGGACACGAGTGATGTTCTGGGACACATGTTGGTGTAAAGCGGGCAAGGCAAACCATGAAAAATAGTAGCGGCTGGGAACTGCGTACTGAGGGATGGCCGCCAACATCAGGCTGCGGAAGGCCTCAGTGTCCACAAGCCTAGATGCCAACTTTTCAAGGGCCAGTAATTTCAAAAGTTGCACATTTAGTGCTATGGCCTGTGGGTGGGTATTTGCACTTGCATTCAAATGCCTGTTTTATTGACATTTGGAAGCTGCGCTGGGAAAGGGAAGTGAATGTTGTTGCTGACGGTTCATGCAAAAGGTCCAGGTGCATGGCAAGGGGCATCCGTGCCTGCGCCTTTGACAGGGGATTGGCAAGCAGTGCGTAACTCAGGAGAAGAGGAGGCAGTGGTGTGACCAGCAGACCCAGATTGTGGCCCTAGGCATTCGGCCCACTTATTAGGGTGCTTGGATGCCATGTGGCGGATCATGCTGGTGGTGGTGAGGTTGCTAGTGTTCACACCCCGGCTCATTTTGGTATGGCACAGGTTGCAAACTAACACTCTTTTGTCGTCTGAACTTTCCTCAAAAAAGCGCCATACTGCGGAACACCTACCCCTTGCTAAGGTAGATTTATCCATGGGGGTGCTCGGTGTATTGGTTGCGGGCCTGTTTGGTGTGGGCCGACTTCTCCCTTTTGAAACCCCACTGCCTCTTCCAGACTGTTGAGGTGCTGCGGATCCCTCCCCCTCTGTACTGCTGTCCTCCCTCGGCTTTTCACCTCCCATGTTGGGTCAGTGACCTCATTGTCCACCACCTTCTTTTCCACTTCCTCACTATGTTCATCCTCCTGACTTGACCTAACCACAACCTCAGTGATTGGCAACTGTGTCTCATTATCATCCTCCTCATGAACGAATGATTGCCGTTCACCACCGTCATCTTCTTGAGACTGTGAAGACTCAAGAGGTTGGGAATCAGGGCACAATATCTGAGGTCTCTCTTTAAGCGTGCTGAGTGAGAGGGCCAAATCTAATAGTGGCGCTGGAAAGATCTCCTCGGAATTTCCGAGTGTGGGATCACTCATTTGGCAAGCCTCTCCATGGTGGCAGGAAGGATGATAAGAGTGAGAATTTGGTTGACAGGACTCTTGGCTACAGAGACTGGACCTGGTGGACAGGGGGTGGTGCTTAACAGACTGGAAGCATTATCTTCAGCAATCCAACCAACCAACACTGGTCCGACTTGGACAGTGTTGTCTTGCGCCGCCCAGCTAAGTTGGACATGAAGCTGGGTACGGCGTTTTTTCCCGGTGCACTGGCAATAGGCACAGTTTCATTGCGCCCAGGGCCATGGCCTCTGCGGGCGCCATCAGCATCACGCCCACTTCCCCGTCCCATAGTGCTCGCCTTCTTCATATTAATGGTTTTGTCACTAGTTGTGGCGCAGATTGTTTTACTGTCCACTAAAGAAACTGTTTTCGGATGCAGGACAGTATATGTCACAGAAACCAACAAAAAATGGATACTATATTAGGCACAGATTATTTGAATTTGCAATTCAGACACTGTTTTCAGATGCAGGACAGTATATGTAACAGAAACCCACATAATATGGACAATATATTAGGCCCGATTATTGAAATTTGTAATACAGACACTGTTTGCAGATGTAGTACAGTATTGGTTACAGAACGTCACAGATTATGGACACTATATTAGGCCCAGATAATTGGAATTTATAATACTGACACTCTTTGCAGATGTAGTGCAGTATTGGTTACAGAATGCCACAGATTATGGACAATATAATAGGCCCAGATTATTGGAATTAGTAATACAGACACTGTTTGCAGATGTAGTACAGTATTGGTTACAGAACGTCACAGATTATGGACACTATATTAGGCCCAGATAATTGGAATTTATAATGCTGACACTCTTTGCAGATGTAGTGCAGTATTGGTTACAGAATGCCACAGATTATGGACAATATAATAGGCCCAGATTATTGGAATTAGTAATACAGACACTGTTTGCAGCTGTAGTACAGTATTGGTTACAACAAGCCGTCAAATAGCTATGAAGCAATTTTGAAGCTTACTGGCTCTAAATCAGAGAGTTGGTTTGGCCTTTTGCCTGAGACTTGTGGCTTGACTGGACTTGGGTAAGTGGTTGTCAGAGCTTTATAGCGATGACTTGGAAGGCGATTACTCATCTGAAAGATGGCAGTATATATGCTGAACGTCTGTTTCGCAAAAAAAGGTGAAATGAGGATCAGAAATTCCATGCAGAGTGAAATCTTGGAAGAAGAAGAGAAGAAAGGTGAGCTATTTTTCTTTGTGAAGTACATTCTACTGAAGACTTTGAATGTGATGAAGGGAAGCATTTTTGCTCTCAACGATTCAAGGAAAGTTGATAATCTTTCGGACTGTCACAACTTGTACAAGCAGCTGAAAATCCATCACGCTGGTCCTAGTCTACATGGACTTAATTTTGTTTTACTCTAGTCGACGGGGGAAATCCCACTAATTGTACACATGTACAATCCATTTGTTTCTTCATGTGACAATACATTTTTTCTTTCGAGATATTGTTTAACTTTGAAATCTGGCCAGAAGCTTATGAATTAAGTGGACTTATGGACCTGAAAGTATACATGTTTTATATCCTTCAGGGAGGACCCTGGAGGAGTTGGAGGATTAAATCTCCCCATAAAGCTTTACAATTGGAAAAGACAGAGGGTACATTCATTATCCATGGATGCCGGAATTTTGTTGAAAGTGTCATCAATTTGGCCACATACAAGCCAACTGTAAAGACGAGGCAGGATTTTGCGGGAAGTGCCAACAAGCAGGGCATAAAACCGCTGACTGTCAGAATGTGATTATATGTAGCCTGTGTAGGATGGAAGGTCGTGCCTTTAAAGGCTGTCCAAAGGGGGGTTGAGTGCTGTCCTATGCGGATGTTGCCGTAGGCAAGGGACCTACAAAATAACCGGAGGGCCCCAAAAACCTGAGACTACGAGCGTACCTTGAACATCCAGAGTGCGGATGAAGGAGAAAATGGTGGATCCTGTGAAGAGTGCTCCTGGAAAATCTGCTCCTGCAAAGGTGGTAGGGGAACTTGCTATTGATGTATGCGTGAAGGGGACAATCAAAGGAGACAAAGCTATGGACCTACAGACAAAAGAAACAAAAAGAAAAGTGAGTGGTCATGAATAAAGTTGAGCGAACACCTTGATGTTCGGGTTCGAGAAGTTCGGCCGAGCTTCCCGAAAATGTTCGGGATCTGAACTCGACCCGAACTTCACCCCGAACCTCATTGAAGTCAATGGGGACCCGAACTTTTGGGCACTAAAAAGGCTGTAAAATAGCCCAGGAAAGGGCTAGAGGGCTGCAAAAGGCAGCAAAAAGTAGGTAAATCCCCTGCAAACAAATGTGGATAGGGAAATGAATTAAAATAAAATAAAGAAAAATTAACCAATATCAATTGGAGAGAGGTCCAATAGCAGATAATGAGGCTTCATGTCACCCACCAATGGAGAAGGCCACTTTTACTTGTTTAGGCCCCAGCACCCAGACAGAGGAGAGAGGTTCCATTGCAGAGAATAAGGCTTCATGTCACCCACCAATGGAAAAGGCCACTTCCAGTTATTTAGGTCCCAGCACCCAGACAGAGGAGAGAGGTGGCATAGCAGAGAATCAGGCTTCATGTCACTCAGCAATGGAAAGGCCACTTTAACTTATTCAGGCCCCAGCACCCAGACAGAGGAGTGAGGTCCCATAGCAGAGAATCAGGCTTCATGTCACCCACCAATGAAGAAAGCCACTTTTACTTGATTAGGCCCCTGCACCCAGACAGAGGAGATAAGTCCCATAGCAGAGAATCAGGCTTCATGTCACCCACCAATGGAGAAAGCCACTTTTACTTGTTTAGGCCCCTGCACCCAGACAGAGGAGATAGGTCCCATAGCAGAGAATCAGGCTTCATGTCACCCACCAATGGAACAGGCCACTTTCAGGTATTTAGGCCACGGTACCAAGACAGTAGAGAGAGATCGCATAGCAGAGAATCAGGCTTCATGTCACCCACCAATGGAACAGGCCACTTTACAATATTTAGGCCCCTGGCACCCAGACGGAGGAGAGGTTCATTCAACTTTGGGTTGTCACGTAATATAATGGTAAAATAAAAAAAAGAGGATTGAATGAAGAAGTGCCCTGGAGTCCAAGAATATATGGTTAAGGGGAGGTAGGTATAAATGTCTAATCTGCACAAGGGATGGACAGGTCCTATGGGATCCATGCCTGGTTCATTTTTATGAACGTTAGCTTGTCCACATTGACTGTGGACAGGCGGCTGCGTTTGTCTGTAATGACGCCCCCTGCCGTGCTGAATACACGTTCGGACAAAACGCTGACCGCCGGGCAGGCCAGCACCTCCAAGGCATAAAAGGCTAACTCTGGCCACGTGGACAATTTGGAGACCCAGAAGTTGAATGGGGCCGAACCATCAGTCAGTACGTGGAGGGCTGTGCACATGTACTGTTCCACCATGTTAGTGAAATGCTGCCTCCTGCTAACACGTTCCGTATCAGGTGGTGGTGCAGTTAGCTGTGGCGTGGTGACAAAACTTTTCCACATCTCTGCCATGCTAACCCTGCCCTCCGAGGAGCTGGCCGTGACACAGCTGCGTTGGTGACCTCCCGCTCCTCCTCTGCCTTCACCTTGGGCTTCCACTTGTTTCCCTGTGACATTTGGGAATGCTCTCAGTAGCGCGTCTACCAACGTGCGCTTGTACTCGCGCATCTTCCTATCACGCTCCAGTGCAGGAAGTAAGGTGAGCACATTGTCTTTGTACCGGGGATCCAGCAGGGTGGCAACCCAGTAGTCCACACAAGTTAAAATATGGGCAACTCTGCTGTCGTTGCGCAGGCACTGCAGCATGTAGTCGCTCATGTGTGCCAGGCTGCCCAGAGGTAAGGACAAGCTGTCCCCTGTGGGAGGAGTATCGTCATAGTCCTCCGTTTCCCCCCAGCCACGCACCAGTGATGGGCCCTTACTAGTTACTAGATGTTTTCCTCACTGTTACCGTTCACCACAATAAGAAAAAAATTATTTGGCCCAATGTATTAAATTCAAATTCAGACCTTTTTTTACAGACACCTAACACAATCTGGCTATCTATTTATGTACCGTATTACACTAATCCAGGCACAGCAGTAACCACAGATTTAGGGGAATATCAATTGTAGGCCGAGTATTTAGGCCCTGGATATAAGGTATCCTTTTACGGACAGATTTACACTTGGAGATGCACAATAGCGTGTGAAAAAATATATAGGATTATGCTTTCAGCACTTGTAACACTTTGTGTAATATACCCTTTAACGGAAAAAAATACACTTTGTGATGCAAAACAATGTGTGCAAATGTAGAGGATTATGCTATATTTTAACACTTACTGTAATATACCCTTTAACAGAAATTAATAAACTTGAAGATGCACGGTAGCGTGTGAAATTAATGAGGATGACTCTATCAGCAATTGTACAGTTGTGTTCAAAATTATTTAACGCCCAATGCTGTAAAGGGTTTTAGGGAATTTAGTGTACATTTGTAATTGTGTTCAGAATGAAATCTTACAAGGACTTTTTAAAGAACCAAATTCAACTAAAATAATTGTTTTTGTAATACAGTATTAAAAGTTTTTTTTGTGATTTCTTCATTGACACAATTATTCAACCCCTTAAAGACGACCACTCCTAAGAACAGAGGTTCATTCAAGTGTTTTCGATCAGGTATTGAAAACACCCGTGGATGTCAAGGAGCAGCAATCAAACATAATAAGCACCGATTAGGCAGATTTAAAATGACTGTGATACTCAGCTCCTTCTAGACATCTACTGGTGTGTTTACAAACATGGTGAAGTCAAGAGAATGCTCCAGGAAGACAAGAGAAGAGGTGATTTCTCTTCACAGGAAGGGCTATAAGAAGATTGCAAAGATGTTAAACATACCAAGAGACACCATAGGAAGCATCATTCGCAAATTCAAGGCAAAGGGCACTGTTGAAACGCTACCTGGTCGTGGCAGAAAGAAGATGCTGACTTCGACTGCTGTGCGCTACCTGAAGCGCAAAGTGGAGAAAAGTCCCCGTGTGACTGCTGAGGAACTGAAAAAAGATTTGTCAGATGCGGGTACTGAAGTTTCAGCTCAGACAATAAGGCGCACACTGCGTAATGAAGGCCTCCATGCCAGAACTCCCAGGCGCACCCCCTTGCTGTCTCCAAAGAATAAGAAGAGTCGACTGCAGTATGCCAAAAGTCATGTGGACAAACCACAAAAGTTTTGGGATAGTGTTCTGTAGACTGATGAAACAAAATTAGAACTGTTTGGGCCCATGGATGAACGCTATGTTTGGAGGAGGAAGAACAAGGCCTATAAAGAAAAGAACACCTTGCCTACTGTGAAGCATGGCAGGGGGTCAATCATGCTTTGGGGCTGTTTTGCTTCTACAGGTACAGGGAAGCTTCAGCGTGTGCAAGGTACCATGAATTCTCTTCAGTACCAGGAGATATTGGATGAAAATGTGATGCAGTCCGTCACAAACCTGAGGCTTGGGAGACGTTGGACCTTTCAACAGGACAATGATCCCAAGCATACCTCCAAGTCCACTAGAGCATGGTTGCAGATTAAAGGCTGGAACATTTTGAAGTGGCCATCGCAGTCACCAGACTTAAATCCGATTGAGAACCTCAGGTGGGGCTCAAAGAAAGCAGTTGCAGCGCGCAAGCCTAAGAATGTGACTGAACAGGAGGCTTTTGCCCATGAAGAATGGGCAAAGATACCCGTGGATCGCTGCAAGACACTTGTGTCAAGCTATGCTCCACGTTTAAAAGCTGTTATAACTGGAAAAGGATGTTGTACTAAGTAGTAAGATTGAATGTCACTTGGGGGTTGAATAAAACTGATAATGATGTGAGCACAGAAAAGACATTTGTGGCTATTTCATTATAAATGTTATGTTATATTTGTCTGACTTACAAGTGCCTCTTTGACTTAATTGTAAACAAGATCAAAATCAATGTCAAACTGGCCAAAACACTCAATTTCAGTGGGTTTGAATAATTTTGAACACAACTGTATTTACACCTTGAGTGTAATATACCCTTTTACGAAAGAAATACACTTGGAGATGCACGCTGGGTGTAATATACCTTTTTATGGACAGATTTACACTTGGCCAGCAACGGCTGGAATACCAGATTTTGGGTATTGCTATTTTGGCAATTGAATTTCACCCCAGAACAAAATATATCCTTTGACGGATAATATTAAACTACTTGTCCAGCCACAGCTAGAACCCCAGATTTACTGAATTTCTATTTTTGCAACTGAATTTAACCCCAGAAAATAATATATCCTTTGATGGACACTATTAAACTTGTCCAGTCACAGCTGGAACACCATATTTACGGTATTGCTATTTTGGAAATTGAATTTCACCCCAGAAAAAAAATATATATTCTTTGCCAGACAGTATTACACTTGGCTAGCCACAGCTGGAACACCAGATTTAGAGAATTGCTATTTATTTAAGTGAATTTCACCTCTCAATAAAATATAGAAAATTCTATCCTGAGTTTCTAGGGGTGACAATAAGCACAGCCAAGCCCCTGATGTAGAATATATAAAAAATAAAAAAAAACACCCTACTATTGATGGATTAATGGATTTGATGGCAGCTTGTGCCGCCGATCACCCCAGAAAAAAGTGACAGAAAACGCTCTGGGCAGCCTGAAAACAGTGAGCAATTAACTAGCAGAAGTTGAATGATTCACAGCTTTAGATCTTTCACTTCATTACTTGTTTTTGCTGAGTTAATCCCTGCCTAATCTCGCCCTAACAGCAGCTGCATCCTATCCCTACACTAATAAGAGCGACGTGCGGCGCGACGTGATTCCAGTTTACATAGAGGCTGGGTCACATGCTGCACTTGGCCAATCACAGCCATGCCAATAGTAGGCATGGCTCTGATGGCCTCTTGGGGCAAGTAATATGACACTTGTTGATTGGCTGCTTTGCAGGCTTTTAAAATGCTCCATAGAAATCGCCGAACAACGAACCCGAACTTTTACGTAAATGTTCGGTTTCAGGTTCGTGTCACAAACACCCCAAAATTCAGTACGAACCCGAACTATACAGTTCGGGTTCACTTATTCCTATTCATGAAGTCAAAGAGCATCCCGTCAAATTGCAGATGAGAGCAACAGCGTCTTAGGACCAAGCGTGACCTTATCTGATCTTATGCACATTCTTCAGTTTGAGAGTTTAGCATCACCAGAGCCATTAGTTCCATTTCTGTCAAGTAGTTCATCTGATGAAATGACCTGATGTGCAATGCTTTCCTACAAATTAATCTCATAGAAACTGAGAAATGTTGAGAGAGCTCAACAAAGAGTGCTGCTTTTGTATGCAAAGAAACTTTTTGTTATTCGAAGTTTTTCCTAATGGACAATGTCTGATATGCTACAAATCTCCTCCTTTAACTTAAGAAGTACTAAGGGAGCATCTAAGAGAGCTGCTGATTTTGGCTTATCTAGAGACAGTCAACTGCGGCATCATCTTTTTACAAGAATGTGAAATAGAATACTTCCCAAACTATGCAGACCTAGGGGAAAGTTGGACACAGGGCCCTTCATTGTGGTCTGGAGACAACAATAACAAAGCTACTGGAGTTGGAATATTATTCAAAGGAAATACAGTAGTTGTCAAATCATTTCATACATGCAATTGATTCCAGGAAGAGCTTTATTAGTAAATAACAACTTAAATGGCAGAGAAATCAAATTACTAAATGTATATGCTTCACCTGAACTTCATGAAAAAGCTGAGATGCTAGTGGACATACAACCAAACTTAGCTGGCCAATCACCAGTGATAAAGAGCCGGAGACTTTAATTGTGCCCTAAAAGATGAAGACAGAACTGGTGAGCAAGTAAGAAAGGACAAAACAGTGCATCAACTTAAAAATATGATTTTGGACTTTAATTTAATTGACATTTGGAGTAAGGTAAAGGACAATGAACCAGGATACACATGGAGTAACTCCTTAGTTCAATCAAGACTGGATTAATTCTTCATTTCAAAAGTCCTGAAGCCTGTGACGATGTCCCTGGAAGGTAATATCTTCTCTGATATTGCAAATTCAAGTAACTGAATGTGGAAAAGGTGTATGAAGGCTAAATGTGGATCTATTGAATGATGAAGATGTAAAAAAAAGTATTCGTTCAAAACTACAGGAAAATAACTTGTTTTAAAGAAAAGCTCAAGTCAATATTGATATGGTAGGAATATGTAAAAGCTAAAACTAAAGAATTTCCCCTCAAAATTGGAATAAAAAAAGCAAAAGAGAAAAAACATGAATTCAAAAATCTTAATTCCAAACTACAGACTTATCTGGGTCCTTATAGGTCCTTATAGCTGTTCATACCTTCTTTTCATAGGTGTTCTTTACACTTGAAACTGGCTTTCTATCTTCATAAAAATGCTCTTTTATCTGACCCCTGAAGGTGCGCAGAGGGGCGTTATTTTCATTCAAAAAGTGCCCAGGAATGCCTTCCATCCAGTGCCCAGGCCCCCCGATAGAGCCCAGGCCTGCCCCTTTCTCTGCTCATATATGTCCTCCGGCATTGCGAATGCCGTAATGCCCTGCCCCTGGCTACGTCACTAGTAGCCGATAACCCCGCCCACTCCTTCCCTTCAGCTTTACTAACAGCCATCGAGCCTGCTACTGCGCTCTTCCTGTTTAACTGAGCGCATCAGCCTCAAGTGTTAGTGAAGCTGAAGGGAAGGAGTGGGCGGGGTTATAAGCTACTAGTGACTTAGCCAGTGGGGGCGGAGCTTGATGGCAGTCGCAATGTTGGGGACATATTTTATGAGCGGGGAGAGGGGTGGGCCTGGGCTTTATCTGGGGCGGGCCTGGGCTCTATCGGGGGCGGGCCTGGGCACTGGATGGAGAGCGTTCCTGGGCACTTTTTGAATGAAAATAATGCCCCCCTGGGCACCTTCAGGGTCATTAGCATAAAGATAAAAGAGGATTTTTTAATAAGATAGAAAGCCAGATCCAGGTGTAAAGAACACCTATGGAAAGAAGGTATAAAGAGTTGTAAGGACCTATGTTTGGTTTAATATTGATTTTCCAGGTGACAGATTCCCTTTAATGGTTCTCTGTCAGAAAAAGTCACTTGGATTTCCGGAGTCAAGCAAGGTTGCCCCTTGTCACCCATTCTGTTTATTTGTGTTTTGGAGCCACTACTCTCGATACTACAAAAAGACAAGTTAATCAAGGGTGTCTCTATACCTGGTGGTAATGGACTTACTGTTGAAACAGGGGCCTACATGGATGATGGCTTGTGTATTACAATACCTGCATTGAGAAGAGCCATACAAATTACTGAATACTTTTGCCAAGCTTTTGCCTTTCATCTTAATAGAACGAAGTATGATTGCTTTGCCATAGGAGATTGGAGAGAAGCAAATATCCCGGATCTAAAAATACAAAAAGAGCAGATAAAAATTATTTTTGATAACAATAACAACGGTAGCACCAATTAAACACACACTTGTATATTAAAATATAATCTTTATTCTGATAATGTATAAAATGCAAAATATGTATAAGATGCGATATATAATAAACATGCAATATATAATAATAATGTGATATATAATAAACATATAATCGGCACTACCCATCATCTCATACCAAAACAATTAGCCCCTACATAAGCCTCCCCCGAAAAAAACAAAAAACAAAACTATGGCTTTCAGAATATGGAGACACTGAAAAAAACATTTTTTTTCCAAAAAATCTTTATTATGTAAAAGTGAAACAAACAACCTGCTCTATAAAAAATGCCACATGATCTAACCTGTCAGATGAACATTGTAAATAACAAAAATTAAAACCGGTACTAAAACAGCTATTTTTTATTACCTTGCCTCACAAAAAGTGTAATATAAAGCAACCAAAAATCATATGCACCCTAAAATGATACCAACAAAACTGCCACCTTATCCTGTAGTTTCCAAAATGGAGTAATTTTTTGGGAGTCTCTACTCTAGAGGTGCATCAGTGAAATCTGCCCTCCAAAAACCATATGGCGTTCTTTACTTCTGCGCCCTGCCGTGTGCCCATACAGCAGTTTACGATCACAAATGGAGTGTTACTGTAAACTACTGAATCAGGGTAATAAATATAGAGTTTTGTTTGGTTGATAACCCTTGCTTCGTTACTGGAAAAAAAAAAGATTAAAATGGAAAATCTGCCAAAAAAGGGAAATTTTGGAATTTCATTCACATTTTCCTTTAATTCTCGTGGGGCACCTAAATGGCTAACAATGTTTGTAAAATCAGTTTGAAATAGCTTGAGGGGTGTAGTTTCTAAAATGTAGTGATTTCTGGGTGTAATATGTAAGCCCCAGAAAGTGACTTCATAACTGAACTGGTCCTGAAAAAATTGGGTTTTGAAGATTTGCTTCTAAACTTCTAAGCTTTCTAACGTACAAAAATGATCCAAAAATGAAGTAGACATATGGGGAATGTAAAGTAATAACTTTTTTTTGAGGTATCACTATCTATTATAAAAGTTGAGAAATTTAAATTTCTGTGTCCTGAAGGGGTTAAATATCAGAAATAAGGGTCTGGCTATGACATTACTTAATTCTCTTAGGATACAGGGTGTATGCCATCTAGTCCTGACGATTTGTCTATTTTAATCTTTTTGAGATGCAGCTGTACTTCTTCCTGGGTCAGACAGGGCACTTTTAATGGGAAATTAACTTTTACATTCTGCATTTCATCTGAAAAAAAATATTTAATAGTTTTGCTTTATCCTCATTGCTCTGTAGAGGGCAAACAGCTTCAGATTTATACGTTTTACCATTTATATAATTGAAGAACATTTGAGGGTTAGTTTTGCAATAAGTTGCATCTACTCAATAGTCATAGGGATATCTAACTGTCAAGAAGACAAGGTGGATCTTGTAGTACAATTTTCCTCAGGACTAGACCAAACTGGAAAGGTAGCTGAAACCAACTACCGGCTTCTGGTTTTACCTTGATGGAGAACTAAAGTGTTACATAGTAACATAGTAACATAGTGTCAGGACTCGAACCCGTGGCCAGTCATGTCCCAGACGGTAGCTCTACCCACTAGGCTACCGTCTCTCCTTGGACTATTCTCTAGCTGACTTCTAACTTCTACTACCTCTCTTGTCCTTGCCTTGTCCTGCTGATTATCCCAATCTCTTGCACCTGCTACTTCCCTATAAAACCCAGCCCTTGAACCCAGTCCTTTGCTGGTTATTGTGCCTCCAAGCCTGTAGCAAGCTTCCTCTCTGCTCCTCCACGACTACTGCTGTTTACCGTTGTTGCCGACCCGGACCTTTTGACCTCGCCGAACTGCCGCCTGCATTGACCCTTTGCCTTCCACCGACCAGGCCTCTGTCTACTCCTGCTGTTACCTCGCTGCCATCTCTACTGCCGACCCGGACTGATCGACCACGCTACCTGCTTCCTGCTTCTGGGGTCTTTGCCACTGGACTCCAACCACCAGCCGGCTGTCCTCTGACTCAGGTGAGCCAAGGACCGTTACAGAATAACCAGCCCTACCATGGAGTCCGCAATGGCCACTCTGCGCAAGCAGGTCTCCGAACTTCAGGAGTTTGGCACCACTGCCCAAGAGGAAATTACTCAACTTAAAGGTGCAATCCAGAGCCAACAGAGGGAAATTATCGACTTGCAGCGTCAACTACTGGACGTACGCGGCGCGGTCACCGACACCCGTATGCCTCTCCCGTCAAAGTTTAACGGCGATCGGAACCAATTTCGGGATTCCTCAACCAGTGCCGTATTTACTTTCAGATGCAGCCGGGCTCTTTTACCTCAGACAGAAAGAAGATCCTGTTCATCATCAACCTTCTAACTGATGAGGCCCTGGCATGGGCATCCCCATATGTGGAATCCCACAGTCTCATATTGAATAACTTAGACAACTTCACCACAGCCATGAGCCAAGTGTTCGACGACCCTAACCGCTGCGCGACGGCCGAGGCTAGGCTGCACAGTCTACGGCAGGGAAGACGCTCTGTAGCCGAGTATTCCTCAGAGTTCCGCCGCTGGGTCACGGACACCACCTGGAACCCAGCTGCCCAGAAGAGTGAATTTCGCCGTGGACTCTCCGAACCTATAAAGGATGAGCTCGCCAGGGTAGACGCCCCAGACGATCTGGATGATTTCGTCCAACTATGCATCCGGATTGACCGGAGACTGGCAGAAAGAAGGAGAGAAAGACTCTGGTCCCTAGATAACAGGCCCGTGTACCCTTTCACTCCAACGACTCAGCCGGCTCACCAATCCTCCACCGAGCCCATGCAGGTCGACGCACTGTGCAAGACTCTATCGGCTGCTGAAAAGGAGAGAAGACTATCCGCAGGCCTTTGTCTTTACTGTGGCGAGCCAGGGCACTTCGCTATTAGGTGCCCCAATAAGACTCGCCGAACCATCGCTGTAACAGAATTACGGGAGTTACAAAAGGCCACAACCTCACTCTTGGCCTCTGAAACCATAGACACTACAGGTACCGGGTCCCACTTCATTGTATCCATCCTTATCACCATTGGGGAACGACAGCTTCCCTGCTCTGCAATGCTTGACTCGGGGGCCGGCGGAAATTTCATGGACTTGACCTTCGCCCATGAGAACAACATACCACTGGTAACCAGGGCAGCCCCTTCGATCTGGAAACCGTCGATGGGACCCCGCTCTCTTCTGGGCCGGTTACGCACCAGACCGCTGACCTTCAACTCTTCATCAAACCCGATCATCAGGAGACCATTCACTTCTCCCTGATCGCCTCCCCAAAGTTCCCGGTGATCCTGGGCATTCCATGGTTGGCCACCCACAACCCTCGGTGGATTGGGAAACCCGCTGCTTACGGTTTCCGTCTGAGTTTTGTTCGCTCAATTGCTCCCACAAACCTGTCCTTCCATCCGAAGACACGACTATCTCTGAAGTATCCGTCAGGAATCTACTACCCCCTCAATACCGTGAGTTCCAAGATGTCTGCGACAAGAAAAACGCAGACAAGTTGCCGCCACACCGACCCTACGACTGCCCAATAGAACTGTTGCCCGGGGCCGAAATACAATTTGGCAGTATCTATTCCCTCTCTGAGCCTGAACTCAAGGCTCTAAAAGAATACCTGGACGAGGACCTAAAGAAAGGGTTCATCCGGCCCTCTACCTCCCCAGCAGGAGCCCCCTTTTTCTTTGTGGAGAAAAAAGACTCATCATTGCGTCCCTGCATTGACTACAGGAAGCTAAACGACATAACCGTTAAGAACCGGTACCCGCTCCCGCTGATTTCTGAACTCCTCGAGAGACTCCGGGTAGCGAAAATCTTCACCAAACTTGACCTTCGAGGGGCCTACAACCTTGTCCGAATCCGCCCTGGGGACGAATGGAAGACCGCCTTCCGGACACGTTATGGTCACTTCGAGTACCTGGTCATGCCTTTCGGACTTTGTAATGCTCCCGCCACCTTCCAGCACTTCATTAATGATGTCCTCAGGGACATGCTGGATCTGTTTGTAGTCGTTTACCTGGACGACATCTTGATCTTCTCAGAAGACCTCGAACAGCACCGCGAACATGTCCGCAGGGTATTGCAGAGACTCCGCCAGAACTCTCTTTATATCAAACTCGAGAAATGTGAGTTTGAGCGAACCACCACTCAGTTCCTCGGGTACATCATCTCCCCAGAGGGCCTAAGTATGGACCCAGGGAAGGTCCAAGCCGTGTTGGACTGGCCCATTCCAAGAAACGTGAAGGAGGTACAAAGATTTATTGGCTTCGCCAACTTCTATCGGAAGTTTATCCGGGACTTCTCCAAGGTCATCGCACCGATCACCCAACTCACCAAAAGGCAGTCCCCTTCTCCTGGACACCCGAGGCCCAGGAGGCCTTCACGAGTTGAAACTCCTCTTCACTTCTGCTCCAATCCTAGTCCACCCGAACCCCGAGTTGCCTTTTACTATCGAAGTGGATGCATCTGACTCCGCGGTAGGGGCAGTTCTGTCACAACGGACAGGGGAGAAGATGCTACTACACCCGTGCGCATATTTCTCTCGCCAAATGTCCCCCTCCGAGAAGAACTACGACATCGGGAACAAAGAACTACTGGCGATCAAGGAAGCCTTCTCCGAGTGGAGACACCTGCTGGAGGGAGCTGCCAACCCTATAATCGTACTAACCGACCACAAAAACCTCGAGTTCATCCGCAGCGCTAAGAGACTCACAGCCAGACAGGCCAGATGGAGCCTATTCTTTTCCCGCTTCAACTTTCTCATCACATATCGCCCCGGATCAAAAACGGCAAGGCTGACGCCCTCTCCAGAATGTTTTCGGAGCCCTCACAGAGTAATAAGGGCCAAGACAACATCCTATCCGAGAAAAGTGTTGTGGGGCCACCTACTCTAAAGAACTCCTGGTCACAATCAAAGAAGGATACGAAAATGACCCCTTCCTCACCCACCCCACAAGGAATGTCAGCCTCACGTTTAAAAATGGTCATTGGTTTCATCAGGACCTACAACTTTATGTACCAGAAATCGCACGACTCGAAGTGCTCAAACTTAACCATGACTCCAAGCTGGCCGGCCATCTGGGCACAAGAAAGACCCAGGAGCTTCTCTCACGCTCCTTCTGGTGGCCAACATACAAGGAGGACACCAAGAAGTACATCTCCTCGTGCACGGTCTGTGCCCGCAATAAGACTCTTCGTTCCTCTCCCGTGGGTCTGTTACAACCCCTCCCAATTCCCTCCCGCCCCTGGGGCTCGATCTCCATGGACTTTGTGGTAGACCTTCCTCCTTCAAAAGGGATGAACACCATCCTGGTCGTGGTCGACCGCCTCACTAAAATGGCCCATTTCATCCCCTACAAGGGCCTACCCACGGCCAAACAGACGGCTGATCTTGTCCTCAAAGAGGTCTTCAGGCTGCATGGGATTCCGGACGACGTGGTCTCAGACCGAGGCGTACAATTTACCTCAAAGTTCTGGAAGGACTTCTGCCTGGCGCTCGGGGTTAAAGTGAACCTTTCCTCCGCTTTCCACCCTCAGTCAAACGGGCAGACGGAGAGAACTAACCAGACCTTAGAGCAGTACCTACGCTGTTTCAGCTCCCACCTGCAGGATGACTGGCTTGACCATCTCCCCACAGCCGAGTTCGCCTACAACAATGCTGAGCACAGCTCAACCAAGCACAGCCCTTTCTTTGCTAACACAGGCTCGCACCCCGTGTTCATTCCCTACCTGCCCGTTGCCTCCACCCTCCCAGCAGTGGCCGAGCGCCTAACAACCCTACAGGAGGCACAAAAGGACATAATAGACAACCTCCAGCTCGCCCAGAGGCGCTTTAAACAGGGAGCAGACAGACTGCTGATTATCCCAATCTCTTGCACCTGCTACTTCCCTATAAAACCCAGCCCTTGAACCCAGTCCTTTGCTGGTTATTGTGCCTCCAAGCCTGTAGCAAGCGTCCTCTCTGCTCCTCCACGACTACTGCTGTTTACCGTTGTTGCCGACCCGGACCTTTTGACCTCGCCGAACTGCCGCCTGCATTGACCCTTTGCCTTCCACCGACCACGCCTCTGTCTACTCCTGCTGTTACCTCGCTGCCATCTCTACTGCCGACCCGGACTGATCGACCACGCTACCTGCTTCCTGCTTCTGGGGGTCTTTGCCACTGGACTCCAACCACCAGCCGGCTGTCCTCTGACTCAGGTGAGCCAAGGACCGTTACACATAGTTACATAGTTGAGACGGTTGAAAAAAGACATAAGTCCATAAAGTTCAACCAAGGGATAGGTGGGGATGCGAATCCCAGAAGGAAGTGAAACTACACATGTGATTTCTACACATTTTACTTTTAAGAATTCATCTAAACCCTAAAACTGTCCACTGTTCCTGCTGTGACCACGTCCTGAGATAGTCTATTTCACAGATTCACAATTCTTACAGTAAATAAATTTTGACACTTCTGGAGACTGAACTTTTTCTTCTCCAGTCGGAGGCCGTGCCCCCTTGTCTTTTGAGGGCATTTTATATGGAAGAGTTTATCACCATATTTTTTGTATGGCCCATTTGTATATTTGTATAGGTTAATCATGTCCCCCTTAGATGTCTCTTCTCAAGACTAAATACATTTAATTATTTTAATCTTTCTTCATATCTAAGACCCTACATTTAAACCTATTAAACGTCTATGAGGGACAGAATCAAAAGCCTTTGCAAAATCCAGAAACACTACATCCACAGCGACTTCTACTCACATCCTCATAAAAACAAATCAGGTAAGTCTGACAACTTCTGTCCTTAGCAAAACCATGATGGCTATCACTTATAATATTATTTACAGTCACATACTCCTGTATATAATCCCTTATGAGTTCTTATAAAAATTTTCCCACAACAGAAGTTAAACTAACTGGTCTATAATTTCCTGTGAAGGACCTAGATCTAATGATGAGCGAGCATGCTCGGCCGAATATCTGTTCGGCTCAAGCATCGCTATGCTCGGCACATGGCGGTACTCGACCGAGTACTGCATGTGCTCGAGTGCAATGCTCGAGTCTCCAACCCACACGTTTTGCGGGTTTTAACCACTTCAGCCCCCCTAGCTTAAACACCCTTAATGAACAGGCCACTTTTTACAATTCTGCACTACACTACTTTCACCATTTTTTGCTCCGTCATGCAACTTACCACCCAAATGAATTTTACCTCCTTTTCTTCTCACTAATAGAGCTTTCATTTGGTGGTATTTCATTCTTGCTGAGATTTTTACTTTTTTTGATATTTTGCTTTTTTTGACGAAATGTTTGCACAAAAATGACATTTTTCACTTTCTATTGGAAAATTTGTCAAATAAAACTACATTTCTCTACAAATTTTTCTCTAAATTTATTGTTCTACATGTCTTTGATAAAAAAAAAAATGCAATAAGTGTATATTTATTGGTTTGGGTAAAAGTTATAGCTTTTACAAACTATGGTGCAAAAAAGTGAATTTCCACAATTTGACTTTCTGAGCACCTGTCCTGTTTCCTGACGTACTACAATGCCCAGACATTAGAAACACCCCATAAATGACCCCATTTCGGAAAGTAGACACCCTAAGTTATTCACGGAGGGGCATAGTAAGTTCATGGAAGTTTTTATTTTTTGTCACAAGTTAGCGGAAATTGATTTTTTTATTTTTTTTTTTCAAAAAATTTCATTTTCCGCTAACTTGTGACAAAAAATAAAAACTTCCATGAACTCACTATGCCCATCAGCGAATACCTTAGGGTGTCTACTTTCCGAAATGGGGTGGGGTATTTTGGGGGTATTTATACTGCCCTGGCATTTTAAAAAGCGTGAGAATCCAAATGTGTAAAAATGCCCTGTAAAATCCTAAAGGTACTCATTGGAATTAGGGCCCCTTTGCGCATCTTGGCTGCAAAAAAGTGTCACACATGTGGTATGGCCGTACTCAGGAGAAGTAGGGAAATGTGTTTTGGGGTGTATTTTTACATATACCCATACTGGGTGAGAGAAATATATCTGTAAATTGACAACTTTGTATAATTTTTTTTTAAAAGTTGTCGTTTGCACACAAAGTATAGGTATATATAAAAATACACCCCAAACGTCATTGCCCTACTTCTCCTGAGTACGGCAATACCACATGTGTGACACTTTTTTGCAGCCAAGATGCGCAAAGGGGCCCTAAAACCAATGAGTACCTTTAGGATTTCACAGGGCATTTGGATTCCAAACTACTTCTCACGATTTAGGGGCCCCTATAATGCCGTGACAGTAAAAATAACCCACAAGTGACCCCATTCGGGAAAGTAGACACCCTAAGGTATTCGCTGATGGGCATAGTGAGTTCATGGAAATTTTTATTTTTTGTCACAAGTTAGCGGAAATGGATTTTTTTTTTCTTACAAAGTCTCATAGTCCACTAACTTGTGACAAAAAATAAAATTTTACATGAACTCACCATAACCCTCACGGAATACCTTGGGGTGTCTACTTTCTAAAATGGGGTCGATTGTGGGGTATTTGTACTGCCCTGGCATTTTAGGGGCCCCTAAACGTGAGAAGCGGTTTGGAATCCAAATGCGTAAAAATATCCTGTGAAATCCTAAAGGTACTCATTGGATTTAGGGCCCCTTTGAGCATCTTGGCTGCAAAAAAGTGCCACACATGTGGTATCGCCGTACTTTGCAGAAGTAGGGCAATGTGTTTTGGGGTGTATTTTTACATATACCTATACTGGGTGTGAAAAATATCTCTGTAAATGACAACTTTTTCCATTTTTTTATACAAAGTTGTCAATTTACAGAGATATTTCTCTCACCCAGCATGGGTATATGTAAAAATACACCCCAAAACACATTGCCCTACTTCTCCTGAGTACGGCGATACCACATGTGTGCCACTTTTTTGCAGCCAAGATGCGCAAAGGGGCCCCAATTCCAATGAGTACTTTTTAGGATGGCATTTTTACGCATTTTTCTTTTCACGCTTTAGGGCCCCTAAAATGCCAGGGCAGTATAAATACCCCACATGTGACCCCATTTTAGAAAGAAGACACCCCAAGGTATTCTGTTAGGGGCATGGTGAGTTCATAGAAGATTTTTTTTTTGACACAAGTTAGCGGAATTAGATGTTTTTGTTTTTTCTCACAAAGTCTCCCTTTCCGCTAACTTGTGACAAAAAATTCAATCTTTCATGGACTCAATATGCCCCTCAGCGAATACCTTGGGGTGTCTTATTTCCAAAATGGGGTCACATGTGATGTATTTGTACTGCCATGGCATTTGAGGATCTCCGCAATCATTACACGTATGGCCAGCATTAGGAGTTTCTGCTATTCTCCTTATATTGAGCATACGGGTAATGAGATTTTTTTTCCGTTCAGCCTCTGGGCTGAAAGAAAAAATGAACGGCACAGATTTCTCCATTCGCATCGATCGATGTGGATGAAAAAATCTCTGCCAAAAAATATGCAAGAAAAAAAGAGGGGCCTGGCGATTGCCAGGACATAGGGGCTCCGTCCAAACATCCATACCCACCTCAGCTCCTATGTCCTGGCAAACGTGATTTCTCCATTCACATCGATCAATCGATCGTTGTGGAGGAAGACATCTTTGCCAGATTTTTGATGCAAAGTGTTTGCCAAAGCATATGAACTCCAACACCTCTCCTCAGCTCATATGCCTGGGCAAACGTACCTGTACTGCAGAGGAGAAATCTCGTCTTGCAGCGCCGCATACACAGACTTCACGTGTCTTCTGACAGCAGCGCAATGCTTCTCTCAGAATTCACATCAGTGCTGCAGCATTTTCATCGGTTGGTCAATTGGTCTACCTGGAAAATAAAGGGTGGTTAGGGGGTGGGTGGGGAAGAAGAAAAAACAGGCAGCAGGCTCATAACTTAAACGTTACAAACTTTATAAAACATGAATAAAACCTGAACATGAATAAAACCTGAACTTTTAAAACCTGAACTAACTCAAGATTTTTTTTTCTTGCTACCTATTTACATTTTTTTTTTTAACCATTTCACTCTTTATTTTCCTAGCAGAAACCTCTCCTTTCCCATGGGACAATGTGTAAAGTGTAAATCACACAGAGATGGTGCGAAGTACATTATGCACTTTATCCCAAGTGAAAGGAGAGGTTTCTACCGTTTCACATATCTGCAGTAGCAGAGGAGCACCCCTATGTGTTAGGGTCTCTCAAAACCTAGTATTCTGAGAGACCCTAGAGCCTAAGTGGAAAAAACTACCTGTGTCGTGCTGTCCCTATGTCCCTAAGTGTACCTGAGTGTGGTACTTCTGGAAACACTCCCTAGGCATAGGGCAGGGTGGTCAGGACAGAAATAGCGGGTGTCACACCGTATTCCACTCCTGCTACAGACACAACATTTTTTGGGTTGAGATACCGGTAACGACATTGGGGAAGTGTCGATCGTGTAGACGGCTTACTACACTGGTGGTTGGGGCCACGGATCCTCCTGGATACAGGAGGTTCTCGATGATCTCTTCCTGAAATTTGAGGAAGGATCCTGTTCTCCCAGCCTTACTGTAGAGAACAAAACTATTATATAGAGCCAATTAAATTAAATATACAGACACCTTTTTATACCAGCGTCTGGTGCGTCGGGAAATCAAATACTGGGCCAACATCTGGTCATTGAAGTCCACCCGTCCCATGTGGAGGTTATAGTTGTGGACTGAGAGGGGCTTTTCAACAACACTGGTTGCCCGTTCAATTTGGATTGCCATGTTGCGTGAATGGAGGAGAGCATTTAAACGTCACGCTTGTCTCTCCATTTCACCATGAGCAGTTCTTCGTTACACAATGCAGCCCTCTCCCCCTTTGCAAGACGGGTGGTAACGAGCCGTTGGGGGAAGCCCCAGCGACTAGGTCGCACGGTGCCACAGCAGCCAATCTGTTTTAGGAACAAATGCCTGAAGATGGCCACACTTGTGTAAAAATTGTCCACATAAAGAAGGTACTCCTTGCCGAAAAAGGGTAACACCAAGTCCCAGACTATCTTCCCACTGCTCCCCAGGTAGTCAGGGCAACCGACCGGCTCCAGGGTCTGATCTTTTCCCTCATAGATCCGAAATTTGTGTGTATAGCCTGTGGCCCTTTCACAGAGCTTATACAATTTGACCCCATACCGGGCGCGCTTGCTTGGGATGTACTGTTTGAAGCCAAGGCGCCCCGTGAAATGTACTAGGGACTCGTCTACGCAGATGTTTTGTGCGGGGGTATACAAATCTGCAAATTTCTGGTTGAAGTGGTCTATGAGGGGCCGAATTTTATGGAGCCGGTCAAAAGCTGGGTGGCCTCTGGGACGGGAGGTGGTGTTGTCGCTAAAGTGCAGGAAACGCAGGATGGTCTCAAAACGTGTCCTGGACATGGCAGCAGAGAACATAGGCATGTGAGGAATTGGGTTCGTGGACCAATATGACTGCAATTCATGCTTTTTGGTTAGGCCCATGTTGAGGAGAAGGCCCAGAAAAGTTTTAAATTCGGAAACTTGGACCAGTTTCCACCAGAAAGGCTGGGCATAGAAGCTTCCCGGGTTGGCGGTTATAATTTGAGTGGCATACCGATTTGTTTCTGCCACGACTAAGTCATAGCGCTCCGCAGTGAAGAACAGCTCAAAAAACCCCAGCGCCAATCCGATCTGAACTCCTGACTGGGCGGCGAAAGGGGGAACTAATGGTGCGGCTGAAGAAGGGGGCGGCTGCCAATCAGGATTTGCCAGCACCTCAGGGACTCTAAGAGCTCTACGGGCCTGTCTGCGCGGTGGCTGTGACGGGGAAATTACTGCACTTGCCACTGTACCAGCTTCAACTGCCCTTCTGGTGCTCGCCACTTCACCATGTTGTACGGCAGTGCTGGTAGAAGGTCCAGGATGGGCTGCGCTGCTGGTGTATGCCTCACCACGTAATCCGGCAGCGCCAGCCCCACTCTGCTGCCCTCGAAACGGATCCTGCGCTACTTGCGGTCTAGCGACACGGGGCCGGGTACGCCTGGTGGTATCAGGGACCTCAACCTCCTCGTCCAAACTTTGGGTCAGACTGCCACTGCTTTCTACAGGTTTGTATTCTGACCCGTTAGATTCGTCAGATGAGGGTTCCCATTCCTCATCCGACTGGGTCAGAATCCTGTAGGACTCTTCAGGAGAATACCCCTTATTTGACATTTGGGCGACTAAATTTAGGTGGTATTCCCTGAGACTACCCAAGAAAAAAAGCAAGCCTGTCTTACAAATGGGAGGCTAGCGAAGTACAGAAGCTGCTGCGATTGATAAAAAATATCAAAACTGATTTTTTATCGCCGCAGCGCTTGTGTAGTGATTGTGCAGTGATACAAAAAAAAAAAATTTTTTCTCACTGCGGCGGGGCCTGATCGGGCAAACACTGCGTTTGGGGTGGAAGGTGAACTAGGGTGACAGTAATAGTACAAGTACAAATGCTGTAATAGTACAAGTACAAAAAGTACAAACGCTGATTAGTGCTACGCTAATCAGCGAATCAGTGACCGCAGTGTGGTGGGCTGGGGGCTAACGCTAACTACCTACCGAAGGGGCCTAAACTAAACTAAGACTAACAGTCAAACCTAGTGAAAAAAAAAAAGTGACAGTTCACAAAAGTGACACTGATCACTTTTTTCCCTTTCACTATGAATTGACAGGGGGTGATCAAGGGGTTAATTGGGGTGATGGGGGGTGATCAGGGCCAAATATGTGGTGTTTGGTGCACTTACTTGGGATCTGTGCTCTGTGCTGGGTCCAACCGATGAAAAGGACCCAGCACATGGCACAGAGCCCTTATAAAATCATTATATTTATAAATACAACTAACATTATAGTTTTCCATAGGTGATTTTAAAAATCACCAGCCTGCCAGCGCTGATCATTGGCGTCCAGCAGTACGTTCCACTGCGTTCCACCTGACGCATGGAGCGCGAAATCTCGCATCTCGCGAGATGACGCGTCCAGGAGGAATAAACCGACCGCCGCCAGGACTCAATCCTGCGTACGGCGGTCGGGACGTGGTTAAGCAGCCGATAAAGGTGCAGGAAAGTACTGCCCTCACTGTAATGCCAGTAGCCATGTTCGCTTCTGGCATTACAGTGATTGGCTCGCTGGAACGCGTCAACGGCACCAGATAATGCGTGCGCGGATCAGTCATAGTCAGGGAGAGCAGAGCGTGGGAAGGGAAAGACAGTGTAGGGAGCGATTTTCACAGTTTTTATTCTGAGAAAGCTTTTACTACTAAAAGCTTTTCAGATACCACAAAGTTTATTTAAGTACTACTGTGTGTTTGACAGCAGCAAGATATTTTTATTTTATCCATATTAGTGACATATACTGTACATCATACGCAGACTGTGTATTTAATAATCTAGGCCACATCTAGTGTCCATAGTGCGTGGCTTTGTGTAAAAAATACTGAACAACATCTGCAAACAGTGTCTGTATTACAAATTCCAATAATCTGGGCCTGATATTGTGTCCATATTCTGTGGGTTTCTGTGACATACTGTATACTGTCCTGCATCCAAAAACTGTGTCTTCAGTGGACAGTAAAACAATCTGCGCCACATCTAGTGACAAAACCATTAATATAAAGAAGGCGAGCACTAAGGTACGGGAAGTGGGCGTGATGCTGATGGCCCTGGGGGTCATGCTGATGGTCCAAACAGAGGCGTCATGCTGATGGTGCAAATTCCTGATCTTCAGGCATTATTTACTTGATTGAGAAAATTTGCATTAAAAAAATTTGCATAAAATTTGCATAAAAATTTCACAGACTAGTATTTTAAAAAAAACAAATATTCACGATTATGATTTTGAGATATTTTCGCAAATTCTCGAAGTGCCGATATTCACGATTAAAATTCGCAATTCGAATATTCGTGATCAACACTAAATGTGAATGAGGCCCTCCTTTATGTGATAAACAGGCTATTTCGGAGTGCCTCTTGCTTGTAATTTTTGGCAGCACTGGCACTTTATATACAATTAATTATACAGAAAAGAATGTTTCCTAACATTTTTTCCTGTGGAATAGATTTTTTTGGGGGGGTTTGTGCGTATTTTTGTCAGTCTGTAAAAGTGACGTACAACTCGGACAACATGGTTCCAAGCAGCGACCTGGGAGTCCAAGATGCATCCAGACATCGTCCCCATGCTGTTCCCGATCCATTTTGGTGGTGTTTCTGTAACTTTCTGACCTTTTCCAATGGACCAGGCACCCTCTCCTCTTCAGAGCAGGGGGTGCCTGGTTGTCTCCCATTGACTTCCATTATATTCGATTGCTCGGCCGAGCACACAAACATAGCTATGTGTTCGGCCTGAACACCCTAATACTTAGGTGCTCGAACATTACTACCTAGATCCTTTTTTTAATATGGGCACCAAATTTGCCTTGCGCAAATCACTTGGCACTGTACAAGTACCTAGAGAATCTTTAAAAATTATAAACAGGGGCACAGCAATGACTGAATTGAGCTCTTTAAAGCGAACCTGTCACCTGCAGTTCACTTAATAAACTATTAAAAGTACCTTATAGTTCATCCTCAGTGAGTTTTCATACAGTCTTTTCCCGCTTTTCTGCCATCTATATTCATGAAAAAATCGCCTTATAAAGATCTGTTCTCCAGCTTCCCAAGTCACGATAGAAGTCAAGGGGGCGGCCCTTCCCTGACTCCAGGCTGTGCCTCCCCTGCCCTAACCCCGCCTCTCTGCAGTACAATTGACACCCGGCTCAGTCGCCGGGACCGCGCTTGTACAGGCGGCGCATGCACCGTCGGCCTCAGTAGCAGCGCAATCCCGTCTATCGCGCGGACTCAAGCGTGATCCTGTAACTGATTCGCGCATGCTCCGTCCCCGATGCCGGCCTGCGTTCTCTTCCTCACGACTGAGCCGGGTGTCAATTATACTGCAGAGAGGAGGGGTTAGGGCAGGGGAGGCACAGCCTGGAGTCAGGGAAGGGCAGCCCCCTTGACTTCTATCATGACTTGGGAAGCTGGAGAACAGATCTTTATAAGGCGATTTTTTTCATGAATATAGATGGCAGAAAAGCGGGAAAAGACTGTATGAAAACTCACTGAGGATGAACTATAAGGTACTTTTAATAGTTTATTAAGTGAAATGCAGGTGACAGGTTCACTTTAAGCACTCTTGAGTGTAATCCATCTGGACACAGAGCCTTGTCCACATTTACCTTATTTAACTTATCTTGGACCATATCTACAGTTAGCCAATTGAGTATATTACTGGAAGTACTAACAGTCCCAACACCACAGATATCAGCTCCTTTATCTTCTTTTGTATATACAGAGTTAAAAAAAACACCATTGAGTAACTCTGCCTTTTCCTTATCTTCAGTGACTACGCCCCCCTTTACCATTATTTAGGGCCCTACCTTCTTGTACCTTGGTGTTTTAGCATTTATATATTTAAAGAATTTTTTGGGATTTGTTTTGCTCTCTTTTGCCACTTGTTGTTCGTTTTGTATTTTTGCCAATTGTATCTCCTTTTTACAGATTATATTAAGCCCTTTGTAATCTTCAAACGCTACAGCTCACCCCTAAGATTTGTATTTTTTAAATGCCCTTTTTTTGTCTTAAATACCCTTTTTACAGTAGCTGTAAGCCATGGGGGTTTCATTTTAGCCGTTTATACTTATTAACTGAAGGAATAATTTTTTAGTGCAATTACTCAATGTGGATTTAAAGCTCTCCCATTTATCCTTAGTATTATTATACAATAGTAGATGCTCCCAGTCTATGCCCTGAAATGCTGCCCTCAACCCAGGGAAATTAGCCTTTTTGAAATTCAGTGTCTTTGCTCTGCCTGACAGAGTTTTTATAGGGGGAATATAATTATATTGTAGTTACTATTACCTAGTGTTTCTCGAACAGTAACAATTTCCAACAAGCTCTACATCATTAGAAATTACCAGATCCAACAGAGCTTCTACAAACTAGCCCATAAAGTAGTCCTGCAGCAAGTTGAGGAATTTTCTCCCCTTTGCGGTTGAGGCAGAACCATGACCCCAGTCAATGTCTGGAAAGTTAAAATCTCCCATTATGACCATTGTACCAGCCTGTGCAGCCCGTTCTATTTGGTTATACAGTTATGTTTCTATCTCCTCTGTGTTGTTAGGGGGTCTATAGATTACACCAAGTATTATTTTTTCGGTGTTTATATCCTTTTGAACCTCACCCACAATTGCCTCTTTCACACTTGTCTTCAGATCACTCCTCACATACAGGCACACACCACCACCTTTTCTACTGATGCCGTCTTTCCTAAATAGTGTTAAACCCTCAATATTTACAGCCCAGTCATGCGATGAATCCAACCATGTATTAGCCACACCAACTATTTCTATGTGTTTTTCTAGTATCATAGACTCCATCTTCCCCATTTCTCTAGTTAGACTTCTGGCATTAGTGCTCTCAAGTGCTCTCTGAGCTGCAAGTTTAATGGGAGTCAATGGCTGCTGAGCTTCCCTACTGTTTTTAACTTTATCTGAATCCAGCGTACTCAGATAAGGTTGAAATCCAAACCCAATCTACTCGGGATCCCTCATTCATTAACCCCCTTCTGCAAAACAACACATTTCAATAATATGACCTCATTCAGTAAGCTTTACAGCATCTTATTCTCTACTGTTTTTTTTTTTTTTTTTGCAATTCTAATATGTCCCTCACACCTGTGACTGATCTGATTCTTTTTTTATACTTTGAAATAAATATACTTTTTATGTATCACATCTAAAATATAACTTAGAACAAGATATAAAGCCTCCTCCTGCCTCGGTCAGCGCAGTCCTGATCTTCTCATCGGGGATTCATGGCTGTCATGCAACTGGAAAGAGACAGAAGACTCTTTACAAATCACTTTATGCTCTGTTACATCCTATGGGATTGCTGGTTATGTCTCTGGTGCTTGATGCTTTCCTTCTCCGCACAGTCACAGACCACAGCACCTGGATGTCATCTAACGATAAGGAATTATACATTTGAGTACAAATATTCTCAGGATGGAGATATTATCATAGGAGGAATCTTCACAGTACATTCATGGACAGTGGGATGGCAAATTATAGGCGAAACCATTTCCAGATTGCTCTGCGTACTGTAAGTACAACAAATAAATAAATTAGCCACAAGCAAGAAAGGAACTAAAACTGACAATGTAGGATATGAAACCACTGAGTTCTTTGGTTTCTTTTAATAAGACAATTAGAGATGAGCTAAGTTCTTAGAGATTAAAATTGAACGATTTGCCAAATTTTTCCCCAAAATTTGCTTAGTTCCAAATTAATTTGTCGTGAATAGTGTTGGTGTTTAACTAAAGAAAAATAGTTGCTAAAATGTAACTTTTAATACATATTCTAAAATTGTGGGATTTCTCCACTATCTCTAAACAGACAGACAAACATGTAGATGGTCAAAAACTCAATGGTACAGGGTACGTGTGTCTGTAGTGACACCAACCACACACTGGGACCTCATTACTACTACAGGGCGGTGTCAGGAAAAGTGAGGGGTGGAATTATTGGCACATGAAGCTATTCCACCTAACCTCACACGCTATCCCTCTAAATAAACTCCTGTCCCCTCACACTCTATGGGTGACTAGCCTATGAATAGTGTTGGGCTCGAATATTCGAATCACGAATATTTATCGCGAATATCGGCACTTCGAGAATTTGCGAATATTTATAATATAATGTTTAATATTCATATTTTCGAATATTCTTAGTTTTTCTCCACCTGAACCCATGATTCCTCCCTGCTTTTTTCTTGTGGGCCAATGAGAAGGCAGCAATGTCTGAGCTTAGCAACATCCCTAGAAAGCAATAGGAAAATTGCCTACCCCTTTACTATATAAGAACCTCCCCAGCAGCCATTTTCATTGCTGTGCTCTGTGCTTTGCTGTCACATTACATTAGATAGTTAGTTAGTTAGTTAGTTAGTTAGTTAGTTAGTTAGCTTATATATATATATATATATATATATAATTTATATATATATATATTACAGATAGTTAGTGTGAAATAGTCAATGTAGCATAGATAGCGATATAGTGTAGTTCCAGTGCAGGGTGTTAGGTAGTGTGATTCGGTCCATACATACATGCTACATACATAGTACTGTGATGTTTCACAACAATACTTAGTGCGCCAATCAGTAATCTGTAGTCAGACCTGATAAAATGGGAAGTTGCCCATATTGCGCAAAAATATGCGCATCAATTGCCGATTTTTGCAATCGTGAATATATTGGAGCACTCTATCTGCATATAAAGCTATTGTAATGTTCTGCCATGCCAACCATTTTCTCCAGTTTTAAGTAACTTCTAGTAGCTCGAAAAATGTAGCAAAAGTGACCCACGTCTGTATTAGGCACGCAATACGCAAATATTACACTGCCAATTTTCGCAATCAAGAAAATAATCGCAAATTTTCTAATTTGCGAATATATGACAAATATTTAACTAAATATTTGCGAAATATCGCAAATTCGAATATTGCCCCTGCCGCTCATCATTAGTCATGAAGCGCTTTAAATCAGCTATATCCTGGCCTGTAGTGAAAATGTATCTTGTTGTACATCACTGTGCAGTGCAGCAACATGCATAGCTAGTCCGTTCTGGTAGAGAAAAACTTACTGTGCGTCAGTATGACAGGCCGGTTACATACAGTATGCGGATATGCGCATCAGCATCCATCGCTATTAGGCTCAGTTCACACTTCACTTATTTGGTCAGTTGTGGGGCCAAAACAAAGAACAGGTGCAGGTCTTTTCATGATGTTGATCTGAGAGTAGGATTGGCTCTGGATTTTAGCTCTCCATACAGGAACTGCTGGAATTAACTGACTAAATAACTGAAGTGTGAACTCAATCTTGCAGGTCAATGTTTGCTTCAGGTATAATGTACTTAACCATGCAGTGGCCCAAGATTCTACTATAGAGTGAAAGAGCGGTCTCATTTTACACTGACTACTGTTTCAACATTGCTAGTTAACCTATTAGTCACTGGTTCGACTAAATTGTGAAGCATTTTTTCTCATTTTACTGTTTGTGGGGAGTCAACATTGATAAATAAGGTATTGATTTACCCACTCATTCTACTACTCATTTTTCATTGTCTGCTGTTTCCACGTGGATTGCTAGAGAACGTACTGATATAAGTAGTGGCACCAAGAGTAGGGAAAGTGTCAGCAGTAAATTTTCGTTCACTTCAATGTTTATTTTTCTCTTCTTCTGATCTGTGACAAAAAAAAAAAAAAAAAAGATCCTGTCTTTTGAGTATCTGCCTTCACATGGTCAGAATTTGGTCAGCAATTGATCAGTGATGGGTAAGGCAAAAACGGGAGGGGGTCCAGAGATTACACGTGAGGAAATACTTGATATCTTCAGTTTTTTAGACCTACTCCTGCTTTTGGATTCTAAATAATGATCACATCTAGATGCAAAATACTGACTGTTTGAAAGATAGATGCTCCAAAAAAAGGATCTGTTGTGTTATTAATTTTTCACTTCTTCTGACAGATCAGGAGAATGGTAAAATAAACGGTGATGTCAACAAGGCCAAACAGGCACATAAGTGTCCCCAGAAAAGGCTTGTGAGGGTGGCAACTGCAGGATGAGTCAACCCAGTGGACAAGTCATATAGTGGGAAGGGTGGCAACAGCATGAAGAGTCAACATAGTGGCCCAGTCATAGAGTGGGGAGGTGGGGGGGGGGGGCAACAGCAGTGGCAGTAATAGCACAAGATGGTGGCAGTAGAAAAAGATGGTAGCAGAGACAGCAGGTGTGTGCCATCAGGGAAGACGCAGAATCAGAATAGTGACGGAAGCATGTGGCCAGAATTAACGGGTCAATTTTCTTAATGTTTTGGTGTGCACATAGGCAGTGACTACCTGAATACATGGGATGTCTCTATAGTAGTTGAGTTTATCATCCCTATTAGCAAGTATAAAAAAGGCCCCCATTTTGACCCGGTAAGGAGGGTCTAACATCATGGAGAGCCAGTAATCATCCTTCTGCCGAATGGTGATAATGCGGTTAATTCAGCATACATCTGGCCATTTTCGATAGGGATTCGGAGGGACTCCCTGTCTATATCTCTACTGTATACATCTACGGTCTGTTAGGATCATTTGACTGGTCTTCCTCATCGCCCAATTTTTGTATACTATTCTTGGGCGTTAATGTCCTCCTCCTCCACCAGTTCAGCATCCACAAGACTCCGGTGCCCATGAGATGCAGACGTCATGTCTCCTGTCCCCTGGTCAGACAGATTTATCAGCATCTGCTCTAGGACTGAAGTAGTAGAATGACGTTATTCAGCCTGTAGTCCTTGCAAATGACAAAGTGGCCTTCCCAAAGGGCCTGAGCAAATGGCAGGTGTTACGCATGAACTGCCACTGGCTAACGCCGAAGTTACACAGGGGAGTTCTGTTGTCCACCAGCATCACCAATAAATTGTTCATGGCCTTCCTCTGCTCATATAGTCAGTCCAACATGTGGAGGGAGGAGTTCCAATGGGTGGAAATTATGCATATAATGTGATGTTGTAGAACACTCTTTTGGCTTTGCAGCTCAAGGAAGGTGTGTTTAGCAGTGTAAAAGTGGCTGACGTGCATGAACAGTTTACTGGCTATTAGAGATGAGGGATTTTTGTAAAAATTCGATTCAGCCGGTTCGCGGAATTTTTTGAAAAAATTCTGTTCGATCCGAATTTATTTGCAGCGAATCTCGTTAAAAAAATGGCTATTTCCTGGCTGCAGAGAGCCTGTATAGTGGTGTAGAACACTGTGCCTTGCAGTAACATAATATAGGGAGTCTGCTGTTGTAGTGAAATTATGCTGTGAGTCAGTATGACAGGCATTGCTCTTTGTTCTATTAAACACTTATACAAGTAGAGCCCCCGACAGAGTGGAAAGTGTGTCAGGAGTAAATTTGTGAGGACGTCACTGATTATTTTGCCCTTCCTCTGATCTGTCAGAATAATAACCCACAAAAAACGCATCCTGCCTGTTAGGCATCCGCCTTCACTCGGTCAGCATTTGGTCAGTAATCCATCAGTATTGCTAATGCCCAAAAAAAAAAACAGGAGTGGATCAAAAACAGAGATGACATGTGAATGGAATATTTGCATGTATTCTGTGTTTTGTACCCACTCCTGCTTTTGGCTTCCAAATCAAAAGATAACATTGATGGTACCATACGGGCCTTACAGCTGCTACACAGAGAGGATCCGTTTTCCTTCCTTCTGACAGATCGGAATAAGGGTCAAATAAATGATGATGTCAGCCAGGCCAAAAGGCAAAATAGTGGCCCAGTCATGAAGTTAAGGAGGGTGGGAACAACATGAGAAGTCTACAGAGTGGCCCTATGACATAGTGTGGAGGTGGCAGCAGCAACAGCATCAGGAGGGTGCCACAGAGTGGGACAATGACAGTGTGGAGGTGGCAGCAGCATGAAGAGACCACAGAGTGGCAATATGACATAGTGTGGAGGTGGAAGCAGCATCAGGAGGCCACAGAGTTGCAATGTGACATAGTGTGGTGGTGGTGGCAGCAGAATGAGGAGACCACAGAGTGGCAAGGTGACATAGTGTGGAGGTAGCAGCAGCATGAGGAGACCACAGAGTGGCAAGGTGACATAGTGTAGAGGTGGCTGCAGCATTAGGAGATCACAGAGTGGCAAGGTGACATAGTGTGGAGGTGGGTGGTAATACCAGTACCAGCTGAAGATGGTGGTTCAAAGAAGGAGCACTTGGTATCTGATTTGTGGCATCAGGCGGTGGCAGCATCAGAATAGTAGCTGAGGCAGGTAGCCAGAAGAAACCTTTCTCTTTTTTCAAAATGTTGGTGTGGCACCATGGATGATTGAGTCTCATTCATCATGCATTGGTGGATGGAAATCCTGGCTCATCAACTCCTGATTCATCTTGACAAAGTTCAGACTCTCCATATTTTGGATGGACAGTCGAGTTCTTCTTGGGGTAACTATGGCCCAAACTCTGCCAGTTGCCACAAATCCAGTTTGGCTGCCCAGTAGTCCAGCGGATCTTCAATGTTGGGTGGCAGGGTGCTGTCCGAGTAAGACACCACCTGCTGGTTTATGTCCTGCTCCAGGTCTAGCTGCTGCTGCTGATGGCGAGTAGTTTCTTCATTAGGCGGGTAAAGAAAGCTGCTCATCAGCGTCTCTAAACTCAAGTTGCTACTGATGGAGCTGGAACAACTCTAGCCCCCACCCTGCCACAGCAGCCATGGCAATGGACCGGAAGCGCACAGGGCCCCCCGGTCAGACTTGTGAGAGTATGGACGATGGCGCAGATAGGCAGCGGCCAACTGACTACATAGGATGTCTCTATAGTAGTTCAGTTTGTCCTCCCTCTCAGCGAGTGTAAAAAAGGCCCCATTATGGACCGGTAGCGAGGGTACAACAAGAGGGAGAGCGAGAAGTCATCTCTCTGCCAAATGGTGACAATTTGGCTGTCACTACGCAAGCAAGTGAGCATGCATCTGGCCATTTGTGCAAGTGACTTGGAGAGACTCCCTGCCTCCATCTCCACTGCATACTGCCACGGTGTGTCTGGGTCCTCGGCCTCACCTTCCTCATCGCCCTGTAGCTCCTCTGGCTGATCCTGCTCCTCCTGCTCCACCCATTTCGCTACAAGTTGCTTGTGCTCCAATGTCATCCTCCTCCTCCAGTTCAGCCCCCACAGGGCTCATATGGCCGTGAGATCTAGGCGCCATGTGTTAAGTTCCCTGACCAGCCAGATTGAGCAGCATCTGTTCCAGGACATGAAGCAGTGGCAACTGACAAATAGCATGGCCTCCTCAAAAAGCCTGAGCAAACGGCAGGTGTCACGCATGAGCTGCCGCTGGCTGACATCGAAGTTACACAGTGGAGTACTCCTGTCCACTTGGATCATCAAGAAATAGTTTCTTTCTCAACCAGATTGAACATATGGGCCACGCAGTGTGCATGGCTCAGCCCTCCTCGACGCAACACTGACACCATGTTCTTCCAGTTGTCAGTCACCATGGTTATGATTTTGAGTTATTGTGGAGAAAGCCAGGATTCGATTTCTTGATGAAGGACGCGGGCAGTTACTTCCCTGTGTGACTCAGTTCGCCCAGGCAAACGAGTTGCAGAACTGCGTGACAACACTATGCCCTGCAAATGTGGTATGCTTTAGGGGCACTGTAAATTGTACCTGAAGTGGAAGCTGAGGACACAGTGGAGGATGAGGAGGCAGATGCGGACATTGTCACAGGACCAATGGCGTGACAACATGGAGGCGGAAGCGGCATCACCTGGCCAAATTGCTGGTGTGGCTGTACAGAAACCACATTCACCCAGTGCACCGTAAATGACATGTATTGTCCCTGACCGTAGTTAAAGCTCCACACGTCAGCGCTGCCGTGCACTTTGGCAGACACCGACAGTCTCAAAGACTGGCCCACCTACTATTCAACATGTGGGTATAGGGCTGGTACTGCCTTTTTGGCAAAGAAATCTGACATTTTAGCACTCTCCACCTAAGGGAGGGTTAGTACCTGCTGACTTTTAGACAGGGACCGAATCGGAAGCATACAATTGTATGAATGAATGTGTGGTTGGTAAGCGCTAAACAGCGTGTATCTGTGTGGCTGAGAAAGTTGTTGTGATATGGCTCATAGTAAAGAGGGGTGAGCAGTGGGTGCCCCCTTTATGATAAAACAGGGAAACCATTCCCTGGTAATTTTGTAGGAATCTATTTCCTCTCTCATGAGCCATAGTGTGACAAAGCATGTGTGCACAAACATAGGAATTAGTCAAGTGGTTCCAGCGCTATAATATAAGTGCAGTAGGAGCAAATAGAAATCTGCTCTATTATACAATCACATTGTTGCAACACTGACTTACAATCTGAATTTGACTGTCAAGAAACTTCAAAGAGTGAGCAATTGTGTACACATTCCAGGGTTGCAACAAAGTTGTAGGTTGCCATCAAGCACAATGTTGAGCAACGAATGCGCTGGATTCCAGATAGGAATGTAGAAAAACATATGCATTAACCTATAGCAGATGCACACATTATAACACAGCAAAGTGAACTGCAGCCATAAGCAGTACCTCTAAGTAAAAGAGGATTACACACATTCAATATTGAGTGGAATATCTGATTCCTTCCCTGATACATTTATTTATACGCCCAGTTCCATTAAAATTATCAGCTTTTATAAAAATATAATAAAGGTTACATTTTAATATCTATGTTGTAACCCCTAAAGGATTTAGTAGGTGACCTTTTTGTAAATAAATGTGTAGTATCCTGAGGCGTGGGCATTGGTGTGGTTTGTCATGCATACTGTATTCTCTTTGCAATCACTTCGGTAATCGATTTCTGATGGAATGACTGATGAGGAGTAGGAGGAGCAGGAGCGTAAGGACCAGCAGATGAAGGGAAGGACAGACAGCTCCTATCGGCTGAGGTGGTGGAGCCATGACTGCCTGAAATCGGTTGTGTGCCATTGGGTGATGCAGCGGTTGCTGCGGCAGGCTAAACCACAACACCGGAGCCACGGTTCTCCCTGGCAACTTTATGGTGACGCTGCATATGTTGACAACATTGGAATCCTGGCCACTCTTCACTTTCTGCCCAAAGATTCTACATAGGGCCATATTCACCTCCTCCGGCGGCTTAACAAAATACTGTCACACCGCCGAGTAGGTGATTTTATCCCCAACACTTAGTACTGACTGACTTCTACCGCCATTGCCTCTGTGAACTCTTGCACTGGTCCTTTCAGGGCAGTTAGGTTCCTGCAAAGTGGGTGCTCTACCCGGGCACCTTTGGCTCCCGACCTCCCACTGCTGCCACCGTGCTGACTCCCGGCCACTGTAGTGACTAGCTGGCTCAACCACTGGTTCACAGGCAAGCTACCACCCTCTTCTCCCGATGATGATGAAACCCCTTCGTTACCTGGCTCCCACGTGTGATCAGCTACATCATCATCATTGAGTACTGTCTGCACAACCCTGATGTCCTCTTCAACCGTTTCTGGGTCAGGAGCCTGACTACTCGCAGCACCAGCTCCCACGCCACTCTTCTCATCACTACTTGCCCACCTAGTGGAGGAAGCAGCTTATGTCTCCTCCGCATCTTGGCTTGCTAGTAGCTGCAGACTGTCTTCTAGTAGCTCATCCTCACTGTATAGTAGAACTGAGCCCACAGCATACAATACTTCTCTGGCTGAGGGAATAGAAAAGGACAGAGATAGGTTGAGGACAGGTGAGGGCACAAGGCCTGCTCCCGGGCCATTCCAACTAAGGGTTGAGTGTGACAAACCCACTGACTCTTGGCTGGGGGTATCTGATGTCATTTGGAACGAAGTTGAAGATCGAGTCAACCAATTAAGAACCGCTGGGTTGCTGGTCACTACACGACAGCTATCTGAGACTTGGAGCTCAGGCCTCACGAAGTGACCCCTGCTGCCACGGCCCCTTATTCTGCTGCGACCTGTGCATGAGCCAGAAACATTTTGGCCTCTGCTACTCCCCCATGAAGGGCCTGGCACTTTTCTGTCTGACATACTGTTAGATTAAATAAATAAATAGAAAGGAAATTAAAAAAAAAAAGTCTGTAATTTTCTTACTTCACCACACAACGGCTAATAAGCCCTTTTTTCCCCCACTAATACACACAAAAAAGTGCTTTAGAACATACAACTATAGCTGAGTGAATTGAAGCTGTGGAATTCGTTGAGAATTTCAGGAACAATTGGATTCGCAATGGATGCGAATTTCCACGTGGTAAGGAATCTTAATTTTTCCTAACGCGGCGGCTACAATGGAGTCTAAAATGGCAACTACACGTGTGAGGACATGGGGCAAGGAACTCTGAGAAGGCAGGATGACACATAATGCCAGCCAGCACGGTGATGTCATAGCTCTATAAATACTGCGGCCATCTAAGATTCTGCCATTCACAATCGTACTTTGTTTAGGGACAGACGTGTATGAATTCGCTAGGGAGAGTAAAAGAAAAACTAATTGTTTAAAAAAAAAAAAGGAAAGAAGCGATTTACTAGTGCAGGGAAAGGATAGTGAGAGGTATCATTTCACAGGCAGGGAGAGACGTGTGCAGATGCTAGGGAGAGTCATAGGAAAATCCTCATTGTGAAAAAAAGCGATTTACAAGTGCAGGGAATAGTGTATAGTGCCCTTTTTCCGTCCAACAAGAAATATATATTCTCGGGTCACTTCTGGACTTATTTCTTTTGAAAGTGCATAGGGGCGTATTATAGTAAAAAAAATAAAATATACATACACACTGCACTGTTGCAGTGATTTCTGTTGAAAGCGTATAGGGACGTATTTCAGTACTACAAGAAAAAAATATACGCACTTCACTCTTTAATAGTATTCTGGTTAAAGCGCATAGTTGCCTTTTTCTGTCCAACAAGAAATATATATTCTCAGTTCACTTCTGTAGTTATTTCTGGTGAACGCATATAGGGCGTAGTACCATACTTCAAGAAATAAATATATATACGCACTTCACTCTTAATTCTTTTTCTGGTCAAAGAGTATAGTGGCCAATTTCAGTGCAACAAGAAATTCTCAGGGCACTGCTGCAGTGATTTCTGTTGAAAGCGTATAGGGGATTATTTCAATACTTCAAGAAATATATATACACAGTTCACTTTTTTCTGGTCAAAGCGTATAGGGTCGTATTTTAGTATAACAGGAAAACTATATTCATCGCTTTTAGGCGTGTTTTAATTTCCATATAACTTGTTTAGTTCAGCTTACAAGTATGTCAGGCAGAGAAGTGCCAGGCCATGCACAGAGGAGTGGCAGAGGCCTGAATATTTCTGGTGCAAGCAGAGGTCGCAGCAGAGTAATGGGTCGTGGCAGCAGTAGTCGCATTGGGAGGTCTAAGCTCTCGTTGTTATCTACCGGTCGTGTCTTGACCAGAACTCCAGCGGTTCTTGCTTGGTTAACTCAGTAATCCACATCATCCCAAGTGACACCAGAAACCCCCTTCCAACAGTCAGTAGTTTAGTCAGACACAACCCTTAGTTGGCATGGCCCAGTAGCAGGCCCAGTGCATTCACCTGTCCTCAACCTGCCTCTGGCCTTTTCTGTTCCCTCTCCCTGAGAAGTACTATATACAGTGGGCTCAGTTTCACTGTTCAGCGAGGAAGAGCTACTAGAGGACGGTTCTCAGCTACTTCCCACCCGACATGTGGAGGAGACATCCGCTGCTTCCTCTGCTAGGCGGACAAGTAGTGATGAGGAGAGTGGCACAGGAGTTTGTGTTGCGAGTGGTCAAGCTCCTGACCCAGAGGCCATAGAGGAGGACAGAAGTGATGTGCAGACACTAATCGATGATGATGAAGCCGATCGCAGGTGAAAACAGTATGAGGAGGCCACCGAGTGGCACAATAATCGAGTCTAAAGGTGGCGGCAGCATGTCGAGACCACAGAGTGGCACAATGACACAGTCTGGAGGAGGCAGCAGCATGAGTAGGCCAGAGAGTGGCACCATCACCGAGTCTGGAGGTGGCAGCAGAAACAGTAGGCCATAGAAAGGCACAATGACCGAGTCTGCAAGTGGCGGCAGTATGAGGAGGCCGTCGAGTGGCACAATAACCGAGTCTACCGGTGGCGGCAGCATGAGGAAAACACAGAGCGGCACAATGACCGAGTCTGAAGGTGGCGGCAGTATGAGGAGACCACAGAGTGGCACAATGCCAGAGTCTGGAGGTGGCAGTAGCATGAGTAGGCCACAGAGTGGTACAATGACCGAGTCTGCAGGTGGAGGCAGTATGAGGAGACCACAGAGTGGCACAATGACAGAGACTGAAGGTGGTGGCAGTATGAGGCCACCAAGTAGCACAATGACCGAATCTGTAGGTGGCGGCAGCATGAGGAGACCAAAGAGCGGCACGATGACAGAGTGTGGAGGTGGCAGCAGCATGAGGAGACCACCAGAGCGGCACAATGACAGAGTCTGTAGGTGGCAGCAGTATGAGGAGGCCACCAAGTGGCACACTGACCGAGTCTGGAGGTGGCAGCAGCATGAGGAAGCCACAGAATGACACAATGAGAGAGTGTAAATCGACCAAGATACTTCTGGGGGAACCTGCCTGGCATGAACAGGCCTCTAGTAGCTACAGACAATGAGAAGACAAAGCGTCAAGATAGCTGTAAGCCCGGAATGGTTGCTAAGTTCATCAAGTTATTCTGATTGCCTGAATGGAGGCGGGAAGGAATTTTTTTCCCTTAAGTGGGGAAAATTGGCTTCTGCCTCACAGGGTTTTTTTTGCCTTCCTCTAGATCAACTTGTAGGAAACAGGCCGAACTGGATGGACAAATGTCTTTTTTCGATCTTATATACTATGTTACTATGTTACTATGTTAAGATACGTCACTTAAGATTTTACCATATATAACCGCAGCGCTGACCACAGAATAAATTTAGTTTTTTGACCGAAATACTTCAATAAAGATTTTACAGCATATAACCGTAGCGCTGACCACTGAATTAATTTTGTTTTTCGACCGACATACTTCAATAAAGATTTTAACACATATAACTGCAGCGCTGACCACTGAATACATTTTGTTTTCGACCAAAATACTTCAATAAAGATTTTACCACATATTACTGCAGTGCTGAACGCTGAATAAAATGTGTTTTTCGACCGAAATACGTGACTAAAGGTTTTACCACATATACCTGCAACAGTGAATGCTCAATACATTTTCATGTTCTACCGAAATACATCACTAAAGGTTTTAGCACATATAACTGCAGCGCTGAACGCCGAATAAAATTTGTTTTTCCACCGAAATAAGTCCCAAAAGATCTTACCACATATAACTGCAGCGCTGAATGCTGAATAAAATTAGTTTTTCAACCGAAATACGTCAATAAAGATTTTACCACATATAACAGCAGCTCCTGGAAGGTCATCTGTTGTCCCGGTTATCCGGCATCTATTCGCCCCGATGAAAAATTATTTTGAAAGTATGTAGAATCCACACGGGGCCCCGACGCTGCAGATTTTTTATAGAGACATCATGGAGATTTTACCGCATCTAACTGCAGCTCTGAACTCTGAATGAAATTCATTTTTTAACCAAAATAATTCACAAAAGATTTTACTGCATTTAAAGGCAGCGCCTACAGCTAAATAAAAATAAATTTTCCACCAAAATAATTCATAAAATATTTTACAGCATATAACTGCAGCGCTGTACGCTGAATGAAATTTGTTTTTCCACCAAAATTATTTATAAATATTTTACCACATATAACTGCAGAGCTTAACTCTGAATACTATTTATTTTTCCACCAAAATTATTTATTAAATATTTTACCACATATAACTGCAGAGCTTAACTCTGAATACTATTTATTTTTCCACCAAAATTATTTATAAAATATTTTACCACATATAACTGCAGCGATGAACACTGAATGCAATTTGTTTTTCCACCGAAATAAGTCCCAAACGATTTAACCGCATATTACTACACCACTGAATAATGAATAAAATTTATTTTTCGACCAAAATATGTCACAAAAGGTTTTTCCACATATAAATGGAACAGTGAACGCTGAGTATATTTTTCTTTTTCCACGTATATATGTCACTAAAGGCTTTTCAACAGAGGGCTAAAGGCTGTCAGTTTAAAAAAACAACGGCGTCTAAAGCAGAGTGATCTGAAGTGAATGGTACATAGCGGAGGAAGTAGGTCCGCGCTGGAAGCGCGAGACGCAGTCCTCGTGCGGTTTCTGTGCTGCAGAAAAGTCCCCGTAGTATTTAGTAAGCAATACTGCAGATAGATGTGGGCTGGTGTGAATTAGTTTGCTTCTTTGTGCAGGGTTAGTGCATAGTGTATTCACCTGTATTGGTGCACCGCTCTTATGGACGTCGTCATGTAAGCTCGCAGTGCGTGAAACGTAAATAAAAAATTTCACCACAGTGTAATTCGGTCCATACCACAAAAACAACTTCCCCACATATAACCGCAGCACTAAATGCTGAATATATCTTTTTTTTTCTACTCAAATACGCTACTAAATGCTTTACCACATATAACTGCAACAGTGAACGCTGAATATATTTTTATTATTCTACTGATATACGTCAATAAAGGTTTTTCAAGATATAAGTGCAGCAGCAAATGGCGAATGTATATTTCTTTTTCTACTGATATACGTCACTAAAGGTTTTTCAAGATATAAGTGCAGGAGCGAATGGCGAATGTATATTTCTTTTTCTACTGATATACGTCAATAAAGGTTTTTCTACATATAAGTGCACCAGTGTATGGTGAATGTATATTTCTTTTTCTACTGCAGTACGCCAGTAAAGGCTTTACCACATATAACTGCAACAGTAAACTGAGAATATATTTTTCTTGTTGGACTGAAGTAAGCTACTATACGCTTTCAACAGAAAACTATAAAAGAGTGAAGTGCGTATATTTTTTTCTTGTAGTATTGAAATACGCCCCTATATGCTTTTACCAGAAATAACTGCAACAGTGCAGTGCGTATATATTTTTCTTGTTGGACTGACATATGCCCCTATACCCTTTCACCAGAAATAACTGCAGAAGTGAACTGAGAATATATTTTTCTTGTTGGACTGAAATATGCCCCTATACGCTTTCACCAGAAATAACTTCAGAAGTGAACTGAGAATGTATTTTTCTTGTAGTACTGAAATACGCCCCTATACTCTTTTCACCAGAAATAACTGCAGAAGTGACCTGTAAATATATTTTTCTTGGACTGAAATAGGCCACTATACACTTTCAACAGAAAACTATTAAAGAGTGTCGTGCGTATATATTTAACTTTTTTAATGAAATACGCCCCTATACGCTTTTAACAGAAATAACTGCAATAGTGCAGTGCGTATATATTTTTCTTGTAGTGCTGAAATACACCCCTATATGCGTTAAACAGAAATAACTGCAGAAGTGACCTGAGAATATGTATTTCTTGTTGGACTGAAATAGGCCTCTATACACTTTGACCAGAAAAAAATTAAAGAGTGAAGTGTGTATTTTTTTTTTTTTTTTTGTAGTACTGAATAAGATACTAAGATATAAGCCATTAAAGGCTTTTCAACATAAAACTTTCAACCCAATAACAAAAAGCTGGAATGACTGTATAATGGCTATTTGGATCCCCAAATAATCTTTCCCTACACTTGTAAATCACTTTCCTATCAATGTCCCTAGCGCCTTCTGACATCTCTCCCTGCACTAAGCTGCTATGAAATGATTACTCTCTATCTTTTCTCGGCACTTCTAACTAGTTTTTTCTGTATTTTTTTCCCACAATAGTTTATCCACTTGCTGTCCCTAACGTCTACACACATCTGTCCCTGCACTCTGAACGCTGAAAAGTGTCTGACTGTAAGATGGCCACCATATTTATAGGGCTGGCTGTCTGCTACTTGGCTGCATGCAGGCATGTCAATCTGTGTGATCCCGCCTTACCAGAGTTACCACACAGCGCGAGGAAATTCGCATTCACTGCAAATCAAATTTTTCCTGAAATTCTAAATGAATTCCACTTTGTCAGCTTTGATTCGCTCATCTCTAGTGCTCAATTATCCTGCTCTCTGCTCTGCTTGTCAGGAATCATGATCCGGAATACAGGTGAATCTCTGTGGGGATGGAAAAGATGAGGAGACATGAGAGGAGGGTGAGGTGTGGCTAATGAGCAGCAGCACTTGTATGCAGTGTCCATTACCACAGCCCCACATTACCACAGTCTCTCCTGTCCATCCTCTCTGTACTTCACTTTTCCTCATAAACTAAGTGATTCAGCTAAAGTTCTTATCATCTGTATTCAGGATCTTAATCCTTGACAAGCAGAGAGGAGGACAAGGATGAGGAGGCAGCTCTTTACCTCAGTGTTGTAAAGTAACTTGTCCTCATGTGTGATGAGGACAGTTTTTATGTGAACTAATGGGACAGCGGCCATTTTGTTTCCCCTAATGATTGCTCCCCAGACATAACGAGCCATTATAAATGACAGGTATTTGAATAAAGTAATTTTGAATTTGATAAAGTAATATTTAAGTATTTTCATTTTCTTAATTCCTGGAGAACCTCTTTAAGAAAGTTTATCCTCATATTCTTCGGGCCGAAACCCGGAAGTTCGGGGCCGCGACTCCGCAAATGCGGAAGCGGAGAGCACATAGTGTGCCTGCGATTGCGTTCAGTTGTTCTGTTATTTCCACGTGGGTGCAATGCGCATGATACAAAGCTGAAAGTTTACAAACAACATCTCCTAGCAACCATCAGTGAAAAACGCAACGCACCCGCACTTGCTTGCAGATGCAATGCGTTTTTCACGCAGCCACATTCACTTCTATGGGGCTAGGGCTGCGTGAAAAACGCAGAATATAGAACATGCTGCGATTTTCACGCAACGCACAAGTGATGCGTGAAAAAAAACGCTTATGTACACAGACCCATTAAAATGAATGGGTCAGGATTCAGTGCGGATGCTATGCGTTCCCATCAAGCATTGCACCCGTGCGGAAAACTTGCTTGTGTGAAAGGGGCCATCTGCTGTAAGGACAGCGTCCTGACAGCACCCCAAAAAGCCCTTTTTAGGGCTGGTACATCAGTCTGCTTTTATTTTATTTTTTTATAGATATATTGCAGTTGCCTGCCTGTGTGTGAGAGGCCGCAGGCCCACAGACTGTACTGTGTGCACACCTCTCATATAGGGTGGCACAGTACCTTGCAGATAAAAAAGTCATTAAATTTTTACCCTTTAATATAATATGTCAGGCCCACAGACTGTACTGTGCCCATTGCCCACCACTCATATAGGGTGTCATAGTATATTGCACGGCGCACGCCCAGTGACCAAAAATTCAAACGAAGCGGACCGAGCATGGGTCTTTTTCCAATTCAATACACGTCCCCTGATAGGGGACTTAACAAAGTTAAAATGGTAAGAATAGTAGTTCACACTATTTGTATTGGTGGCACAGTACATTGAGCGGCGCACGCGCAGTGCCCCAAATTGGGAGGAAGAAGACCGACCAGCTATCTTTTTCCATCTCCCGGTTCCTAAAATCTATTCCATACACCGGCCCCTGATAGGGGACAAAACAGAGATTAAACTGGTAAGAACAGATTTTTTTAATTAAAAAAAAAAGAGGACAGCCTCTGCAGAGCTGGGTATTTTTTGGCCGCGTTACTGAACACTCATGCACAATGGCTGTAGGCTCATGCGTCCTTTTGCGGAGGTAACAAACCTGGTCAGTCAAACCCAAAGCAACATCATCGACCTCATCCCATATGCGTTTTTTCTGGAGCGTGCCCTGCGAAGAGTGCTGGATCAGGCCATAGATGAGCATAAGGAGTTGTGGTCACCATCACTACCAGAAGCAGCCTTGTCGTCGTCGATTGCTGGACCTGCGGCAATGCAAAGAGAGGAGTCAGAGGAGGTAGGTGGCATTGAGGAGGTGGAAGATCAACCACAGCAGGTGCCCCAGGGGGCTTGTTGTCACCTTTCGGGGACCCTTGGTGTTGTACGTGGCTGGGTGAAGGAAGAAACCTTCAATCACGTCAGTGAGGACAAGGAACGGGACATGGCTAGCTTCGTATGCAACCTTGTGCAAATGGGGAGTTTGCAGTTGTTGAAAGGGACTATTTGCGGTTGTTTGCGGTGCGTTAAACGGGGAGTTTTGTCTGTCAGAGTTTGGTCTGTCACTGTGAAGCGGGCGTAACCCTTGCACTACCTGATCGATACAACATCATACCTGATGGTGTACACACACTGGATGTGTTAAAGCACGTTATTCCGAACAATTAAGGAATGTTAGGTGATTTATGCCCTTTATGGATTAAAACCCGACTCTGCGTCAACTACGTAATTTTCCATGGGAGTTTTGCCATGGATCCCCTTGAAACAACCTTTCCATCACTATTGTTGCCAGAAAGAGTCCCTGTGGGTTTTAAAATTTGCCTGCTAATTGTAGTCTATGGCAGTTCGCCGGTTCGCGAACATTTGCAGAAGTTCACATTCGCATTTCGCGAACAGAAAATTTTATGTTCGCGACATCTCTACATCTCATACATTATCACATATTTGTCTTACTCTGCACTGACTGATTGTCTGTTCAACTTGTACTATCCAAAATTCCTTCAATGAAACTTATAGTAACATAGTAACATAGTTTATAAGACCAAATAAAGACATTTGTCCATCCAGTTCGGCCTGTTTCCTACAAGTTGATCCAGAGAAAGGCAAAAAACCCCTGTGAGGCAGAAGCCAATTTTCCTCACCTAAGGGGAAAAAAATTCCTTCCCGATCAGAATAACTCCCTGGATCAACGACCCCTCTCTAGTAGCTATAGCCTGTAATATTATTACACTCCAGAAATACATGCAGTCCCCTCTTGAATTCCTTTATTGTACTCACCATCACCACCTCCTCAGGCAGAGAGTTCCATAGTCTCACTGCTCTTACCGTGAAGAATCCTTTTCTTATGTAATAATCTTAAAAAAATACGTCAGGAGCAGGGCTCTATAGTGCAATGGTACTCCTACCTCTGATCCAGCGAATGCTTTCAATCTGTCATGAAGAAAGTATACTGTATGTCACAGAGTGGGAACCAGTGTCCTTTGGAGTACATTATTAGTGTTGATCACGAATTTTTGAATTGCGAATTTTAATCGCGGATATAGGCACTTCGAGAATTCGCGAATATTTAGAATATCGCAAAATGTATTCGCAATTGCGAATATTCGGTTTTTATGCAAATTTTTTAAAATGCAAATTTTCGCAAGCAAGAAAATAATGTCATTATTTTCTGATTGCGAAAATTTGCATAAAAAATTTGCATAAATATTTGCATAAACTCATATTTAAAAGGTAGCTTTTAAATGCCAGTTTATGCGAATTTTTATGCAAATGGTATGCAAATGTGTATGCAAATTTATGCGAATTTTTAATGCGAATTTTAGCAATCAAGAAAATAATGTCTGGAGATTACGAATTTGTGAATTTTCGATTATATGGCGAATATTCGCCCGAATAAACGCGAAATATCGCAAATTCAAATATTGCCGCTGCCGCTCATCACTATAGATTATCAATGCTGGTTGGATAAAAAGGTAAAATATAACAACATTTTCGGTATCTGAATAACAATCAAAATTGTTTATGTTTTGTACAGACCTGAATTTAAAGAATACAGATATCTCTTGACTTTTATATTTGCCATCTACAATATTAACAATGATCCAGACATTCTGCCAAATATCACGCTGGGATATCATCTGTATGATTCATGTGGAGATGTAAATAAAGTCATAAAGGACGTTCTGCAGATAATGTCCGGACACTCAGTAACTGCTCCTAATTATTCATGTATGGACTGTGGTACTGTCGTCGGTTTTATTGGGGACCTGAGGTCTTCCACCACCCTACCAATGGCCCAGTTATTGGGTATGTATGGATTTACACAGGTGAGCTCATAAAAATGCTTAAAGTGTATCTAAACCTTTAAAAACTTTTATTAAAAACCATTGTAAATATACAATAAAGATTATTTGCAAGATACTGCATTTACATATTTTTCAGTTTTACCTACATAACCTAATAGAAACCTGAAGTTTAGGAATTAAGTGAGTTTATCAAACAAACACATAAATAAAAATTATTGGAATTTGAAGTTTAGGAAAAGCATAATGAGAATTGTGTGTAGAATAGAAACAAGCAGGGAAGCTGTCATCCAGGGAGTAAGAAGCAAGGAGCTGAGGTTGGCTGTACATCCTAGCAGAACTGAGGGCGGGTTGGGAGGGTTATTAAATTCAATTAACCCACCATATAGGTGATCATTACACCAACACACAGGCTAGGGTGACAATTTACCTATGAGTGTTAATGCAATATTAATCACCAGGCCTCAGTTGCCCGTTTATGTTTTTTATGTTTCCATACAGTTGGATATATATATAAAATGAAAAAAGTAACAGCACCGGCTTTGCCGATAAAGTGGGTGCAGGCTCACAGAAATAGCCAGTTCCAATAATGTAATCAAAAAAAAAAAAAGCAGCGCTCCGAAGTAAAATGAAAAAACAAGGTGTTTATTTACCCATAGGTGTACAAGCGACGTTTCGGTCCCAACTGGAACCTTTCTCAAGCAGTGTATGAAGGACACAAAGCAAACTTATATAGTGCAAAACCACTCCTTAACAAGTGTCATATGATCAGTGAAATTAACCCATACAATGTCTGGTAGTCTAATAAAAAACACAATTGCGTGATAAATGTGAATAAAAATACAGTGTGATAATATATATCTGGATAGTGATCATTGATAATACATCGAGCTCTCAACTTGTCTTGGTTTTTTCTTTCTTTCTTTTACAGTGTGTCCTGGTAACCTGATGAACAGAAAACTACATGAAGACTAGAACAAAAAACTGGATGTATATTTGATTATTAGAGTATCACATGGTTGTACCATTAACACTGATATTTGTGGTGTAAGGTCGTATCTCCAGGGTGTATGTGAGGAGAACCCTCGGTCATGGATCTGTCGCTGGAACATGGGGGCGCTATTGATTTAGCTTCCCGCATGTTCATTTGTGACAACTACTCCTTGGACTAACTTGTAACAGCGGTTCTCCAGGGGGTTAATAGATCCTTTATATGACCACAATACAGGTTTGAATGTGTGTAAATGCATGGAGGGAGTGTTCGACCCGTGACCTACAGCCAATATATCTGTTGGCTTAACGAATATTTCTCTTTTATTTAATGTATACAGTGTTGTATGGTAACAACTGCACATAACTTTATAGCTGCTGTATTGTTGGGCAGATTCGCAATTGCCCGTTTGTGGGCAGCAGGGTGCGCTTGCACGGTATCGCGGGATCGTTTGTTGGTCATACGATGCTGGCGGCGTTCCCTGTTGTCTAGTAACGGGATGACGCTGACCCTGCATCGCGTGATGACCTCTGTTCATGTGATATTGGCGACGCGATCTTGTGCGGGCATGCGCACTGGCTCGACATACATGCCGGAACAACAAGCGGTTTTCCCGCAACTAGGTTAGTTTGTTGCTCTTTGTCTGATGATACGTCTGTTCCACAGGTTTGATGGGCCAACACTTTGAATAACTCCACCTTCTTTGGAATATACTTTATATAAAAAACCTCATTTTTAATCATCTTGAGTTATATTCACATATTATGAATGATCACTATCCAGATATATATTATCACACTGTATTTTTATTCACATTTATCACACAATTGTGTCTTTTATTAGACTACCAGACATTGTATGGGTTAATTTCACTGATCACGTGACACTTGTTAAGGAGTGGTTTTGCACTATATAAGTTTGCTTTGTGTCCTTCATACACTGCTTGAGAAAGGTTCCAGTTGGGACCGAAATGTCGCTTGTAAAACTATGGGTAAATAAACACCTTGTTTTTTTATTTTACTTTGAAGTGCTGCTCTATTTTTTGATTATATATATATATATATATATATATATATATATCAATTTAATTAAACCAGTATATAGGTGATCAGTACAACAATACATAGGGTAGGGCAACTATTTACCTTTGGGTGATAACGTGAAATTGAACATCAGGCCTGGCCCTTAATTATCAATTTACAATGATTTATTTTATTTCTGAACACTATTGGATGTTTGTTTTTTTTGTTTTTTGCGGGGGGGGGGGGGGGGCTTGTTCAATTGAATTAAAGCAGTATATAGGTGATCAGTACAACAATACACATGCTAGGGCAGGGATGGGCAAACTGTGGCTCTCCAGCTGTTGAAAAACTACAATTACCACCATGCCCTTCTGTAGGCTGATAACTGTAAGCAGTCTTTGCATGCTGGGAGTTGCAGTTTTGCAACAGCTGGAGAGCTGCAGTTTGCCCATCCCTGGGCTAGGGCAACTATTTACCTATGATTCTTAAGGTGAAATAGCTTTTCCATTAATTTTTTTTCCACATGGTTAAAATTGTATTTCTTTTGGGAATGCTCAACTAAACCCCTTCCTGACCAGTTTCGTACAGCACTAATGCATTGGCGTGCAATCTGATGATTGCTTGTTATTGCCCCCTATTTGAACTATAAAATAGTATAAAAATGCTTTGAAAACAAAAAAAATAAAAATTCAAATCACTTCCCTTTTCCAAAAATGTAAATAAGAAATGTAAAGAAAAGAAACAAAGAAACATCTTGGATATTGCAAAAACATTCATACTATAAAAATATAAAAAATATTTTTCTAATAAGGCAAACAGCGAAATGTAAAAAAAAAATCATCACAGTAAATATAAAACACATAAAACTGTTTCAGGATTTTTTTGTATTCCAATTTCACTCCAATTGGAATTTTTTCCAGCTCCCCACTACATTGTATGCAATATTAAATGGGGAAATTAAAAAATTAAATTTGTCCCACAAGAAACAAGCCCTCAAATGGCGATGTAAATGGAAATATAAAAAAAGTTTTTTGCACTGAAAGGCAGGGAGAGGAAAACAAAAATGCAAAAACGAAAAACCCTCTAGGGCTGAAAAGGTTGATGAAACCAGCGTATGAGTGATCAGTTGATTAATTACATTTTAGAGTGTTAACGTGAAATTAAGCATCAGGCCTGGAGTTCAAACATCCATTTTCATTTATTTTATATTCACACAGTTACATTCCATTATCATTTTTTTTTATTGTTCAATTTAATTAAACCTGCATATAGGTGATTAGTACACCAATACACAGGCTAGGGCAGCAATTTACCTGTTAGTGTTATGGTTAAAAGGAGCCTCAGGCCTCGGTTGTCTGATTCCGTTTATTCTACTTTCAAACGGTTGGAATTTTATTTTGTTTGGGATTGTTCATTTTATTAAAACCAGCATATAGGTGATCAGTACACGAATACATAGGCTAGGGCAGCCTTATGAGCGTTAACATGAAATTAAGTGTCAGGCCTGGCACGCAATCATCCATTTATGTTTATTTTATATCCAAACAATTATGTAAAATAGAGAAAGCTGTGGCTACACTCACCTGTGTGGATGTCACAATAGGAAGCACGGACATAGCTGGGAGCTCAGCACCGGTACTATACAAGAAATAGAAAAAGAGTCCTGCTTTTCCAAAAAGGTGACATTCTTTATTTTAATAGTGCAGGTTAAAATCCAATATCCAGATACAGTGTATATGCATTTCTGACCTTTGTGGTTTGGTTCTTATTCATGACTATGCTGTATTCATACTTGTGAATCTAAATAACACACTGCAACCAATCCAATTGCAGGTGAAAGGTTACAATAAAGTGTGACAAAACACAGATGTTACATGTAAACCAAGACAAAAAAAAATGCACAGAAATAAAATCCACAATATGTCTAATTAAGTCATGCCTCCTGTTTAACCCAGCTGGAGTGCAGCTACGGTACCTAGTTGGAAAATCTAAATGGATTCCCTGTCCAGTAGTTTCCTTCTGTAGTCACTACCTTGACTAGGTTGGCTGATTTGCTCCACACCCTGGACAAAGAATCCAGACACATCTCCCTGGTGACAAACTGCAAAGTGTAAACTGGCATCAGAAACATTTGTGACCTTATGGTATGGTATTTCAGATAAATGTTTTCTAATCCGCGTTTTGACCTCATTGGTTGTACATCCAACATATTGCAATATACAACATACTCTGTATTGCAAATTAATATATTGATGGAGTTTAAAAATGCGGCCATAAACTGTTAAGTGTATTTGTTTAGAAACGCACATATATTGATAACATATAGATTTATAATGGCTGCACTTAAAGTTACCGTTATAATGGAGCCAAGTTGGTCGGTTTCTAAGTTGAGCCAAAAACAGATTAGCACTTTCTGTAACAGAGTTGAGCATGTTGTGCAACACATTTTATGCCCGTATCTGTGTCTCTTTGCCACTGTTCTTCCTTAAAAAAAAAAAAAATGTTTCAACTATTGCACAAATAAGAGGATATTCTGAACTGTTAGGTTTGTTGGTGTTGTTGAGATTGGATTTATTGTGGGTGGATGGAAAAATGAGACCTGATTTGGGTCTGGATGCAGCAACATCCAAAGCCCAGTACAAAGTCCATTTTGGATATTTTTATTGAGACAATGTATTTTTGACACAATCTGCTTCCTGTTTAAACAGTATATCTGTAGAACAATTACATTTAGCCCTAATCATCTCACCTATAGAAATATTGTTAATTATGTGCGGGGCGTGGTGATAGGAAGTGGCCAGTAAAGTAGTGTTCCCTGAAGTTTCTTTACGAGAGGTTGTTGTGACAATCTCTTACCTATCCACATCTCCCCTCAGAATTAAATCCAGAAAAGTAATAGTTGACCTATCATAATTAAATCTCCGCTGGCAAGGATTGTTGGTAAGATTGTTCTCAAATAGCGGGATGGCCATCATATTGCCTGACCAAAAAAAAAGAGCAGGTCGTCGATGTAACAGCCATACCACCTAAGACAATCACAATAGATGCAAAGAAAACAGATATTGACATTTCCCCCAGGCAATATAGATGTTTACTATAGAGGGCTAGAAATTTTCCCCCATAGAAACATCTGACAAGTGCAGATAGTATCGACCATTAAGCATAAAAAAATATGCTTACCAAAAAATAAATTATTTGGCATATATAATCCTAGAATTCCAAAGAAAAATGACCATAAGTAGAAAGAAACCATATGAGAGCTGTTATGGTTAAAACGTGGGGAATAGTAGTGTATAAGGATGTAACATCTGCTATGATCTACACAAAAAATTGATGACCAGGAAACATTTTGTAATTCCTGTAAGACTGCTCTAGTGTCTTGAAGATATCCTGGGATCATATGTACAAGTGGTTGCAAAAGGCTGTCTACCCTTTCAGATAATCTATCCAAGTAGGAGCCGATCTTGAGCAACAATAGGTCTCAGAGAAGGTGGAAATTGGGGCTTATGAATTTTAGATAAAGAATGAAAACTTGGAGTAACTGGATGTTGTGCATGAATTTAATCTGACTGCTTTTGACTAACAATGTAAATTAGGCTGAAAAAAGAGGGGGTTGGGTCATGGCCAGTCTGCATTAGGTATTTCTATACTAGGTATTAGCTATTACTAGATATTATTTAGTCGGCAATTGTAATATGTTGGATGTACAATAAACTATGTCAAAGCGCGGATTAGAAAACATTTATCTGACATACCATACTATAAGGTCAGAAATGTGGCAGTGGCAGTCGGGGAAAATGTAGAGCAGGGGAGGGGGGCCCAGGAGCCCAACATGATATCAGCTTTGATAAAAGTGGCAAGGAGGGTGAGGACTCCAATGAGGATTGTGTGCTGGACAGGATCTGGGAGGCGGATTGGGGTGCTGAGGAGGAGACATCAGTGGAGAAGGGCAGTGGCAGCAGCTATAAAGAGCAGAAGCCAAGTACCTTATTAAGAACAGCCAAGGCCATGTCTAGTTCAGGATCTGGTGATGCTGCTGACACTGTGGGTGGGTTAGGCTGAAAACATGCCAGAGTTAGGGCCCTTGCACATGACCGTATGCCCTCCGAAACATACGGTCCGAGCGCGGGCCATATGTCCCGGAGCGACATTGATCATGCACACAGGAGCACACAGCATCATAGATTACAATGATGCTGTGGACGTCGGATATGATCTTATGAGTGCAGGACAATAGTCCCCTGGGCGGCCCGACGTGCACAGCATCATTGTGCCTTGTTCTCTCAAGTGGCGGAGAACATGGGCTGCTGTTTGCAATTCTCACAGTGCACCAAAGTGCACCGCAAGGTGCATGCCACAGTGGACACCTGGAGAAGCTGTTACGGGTAGGGGCAGTACATGTCTTTTATTGCCAACTGGGTCAATGTTTTTTGTTGCAGCTGCAATGCAGCACCCTAGCAAGAAGGCCAGGTCCTTTTGACTCACCCACAATTGAGTCAGCCTGGCCCCCACACCAGGCACTTATAGGCCTTTTCCACCAACTCCTCCATGGACAAGCTTCTCCAACAGGAGCAGCAGGGCAAAGTGTCACGCAAACTATTTTTCCTTCCTATTACATGTGTCAACTTGACTGTTGACATGGCTATTTCCTAATTTCCCTGGTTCTCTTCTGGACCTTTGTTTAGCTGTAATAATAACAATCTCTGAGGTTTTCCTCATGAATATTCGTGCCCCTCCTGCTGCTCTGCAAAGGGAGTGAATAAGTCTGCCATGAGTGATATGTCTAAATGCTGGAAGACACAGCAGCATGTTGTATGTGTAGGACTACAAGTCCCGACACTGCTGATACACACATGCTCTTTTCCCTACCTGATTGTGTGCAATGCTCTGCAGAACTCCTCCAGTCTGTCAGCTCTGTGTCTGCAGGTTGAGGAGGGAAGATCCTGTGTCCCTTCACTGCCTGCAGCTACTCAGCAAAGCCTCCAGCCATGAGCCTGTGCTTCAGAAGAGGTTAAGGTTTCCTGAAGAATCCAGGGAGACGACAGACAGCAGCAGACAGTGCAGGGGGGGCGTGGAGAGCACAGTGACGACTAGTGCACAGACACATCTGCTCTCTCAGGGTTGTGCACAAATTTTCATCAGAGCAGAGAGAGAAGCTGACATCACAGGTAATTTGACCCTCAGTGAAATCTTACAATAGAGCCGCCGCAGATAAAGTAAGTGCATTGTAAACCCCTTACATTTGCCTATTTAGAAACATACAAAAAACTAAAAATTATTCGGGGAACCCCTTTAACTTACCACATCCTATCTTGGTGGAATTCAACACTGCATGTGCTAGAGTTTCTGGGGTTGACTGGAGAAGAACAGCTAACACATCTTTTTACATATCTGCCCTGTAGCTTTTGAAGACCCAAAAGGAGAAACTGCCATGGAGGAGAAGAAGGAGTTGGGTTTGGAGGATGATGATAATGAGGAGGACACTGCCAATGACACCTAGTCGTCTTAGTGGGGGTGGAGGCAGAAAGTAATGGCTCCTTAGGCCCGCTAGCAAGAACAGCGAGCTGTATACTCGCTTGCTGACTACCATGATAGGCATATCACTAATATCAAAGTGCGGGAATGTTTTCTTCCCTTCGAAAGGGAGGACAGATTAGATTACTAACCGGTAAGCAGTCTACATCTTGCAAGCAGAAAAAAGTGTATGTACGATAACTCTGGTGCAGAGGTATTTCACTATTTTCTTGTTTTAAAATTTGACTGGGAGAAATAACACCAGTGTCTGACTGCTTATGAAAAGTGGCTGAGAAAGCAAAAGTAGGATCTTCTCTTGGCCAACTTTCTGGAAACTGTGGTGGTGCAGATTCAGTACCATAATCTATGACACTCCTTTCAGTTTCTGTGAAAAATAGATGCAAATTTGAATATGTTAATTCTACTGGCATTAGATTGGATAGTCCCTCTGTTCAGTTTTGCCAGGCAAGCTAATTTGCATACTATTGGGTTTCTGTTTTTTTCTTAAAAAAAAAAAAAGAAAGAAAAGAAAAGAAAAGAATGCTAATCTTATCACACACCACTTGAATTAAGAAACCAAAAATAGTGTTGTCTGGCATACAATATTCAGCAATAGAGATGATCGAACAACTCAAGATTCAGGTTCACCAACTTTTAGCACCTTTATATATATCCATAAAAAAAAAGCCAAAAAACAAAACAAAACAATGCAATATCTACAGATATATGTATATTACATGTTTTTTTGTATTATATGGATATATATATATATATATATATATATATATATATATATATATATAGGTGTTTATTATTTAAAAGTAAGGAAATAATGTAAAATGGTGCTTTGAGAAGGTGAATGTACCGCAACATGTGTATAAGAGATAAATGGTAATTTGCAGTCCGGTCCAAGTTTTTAGCAACCGTATCGGTTTGATACAGTACAGTCCGTTTTTTAAGTGATTAACATTAGCTCAGTATAAGGAACAACTTGTCCTCATTTTATATCATATCTTTTGACCACTGAAGAATAGGGATGAGCGAACCCGAACTGTACAGTTCGGGTTCGCACCGAATTTTGGGGTGTTCGGGACACGGACCCGGACCCGAACATTTTCAAAAAAGTTAGGGTTTGGGTTCGTTGTTCGGCGATTTCTTCCCGCTTTCTGAAGGGCTGCACAGCAGCCAATCAGCTAGCGTTTTACTTCTTGCCCTAAGAAGCCATCACGGCCATGCCTACTAATGGCATGGCTGTGATTGTCCAAGTGCAGCATGTGACCCAGCCTCTATTTAAGCTGGAGTCACGTAGCGCCGCACGTTACTCTGTTCTGATTAGTTTAGGGATAGGACGCAGCTGCTGTGAGGGCGAGATTAGGCAGGGAAAACTCAGCAAAAACACCAAATAAAGTGATCGATCCACAGCTGTCATTCATTCAACTTCTGCTAGTTAATTGCTCACTGGTTTTTAGGCTGCACAGAGCGTTTTTCTGTCACTTTTTTCTGGTGTGATGGGCGGCCATTTTGTGTCTTGTGGTGCACCAGCACAAGCTGCCACTAAGTCCATCAATCCATCAATACTAGTTTTTTTTTTTGCTATATCCTACATCAGGGGCTTGGCTGTGCTTATTGTCACCCCTAGAAACTCAGGATAGAAAAGTCTATATTTTATTGAGGGGTTAAATTCAATTGCCAAAATAGCAATCCCCAAATCTGGTGTTCCAGCTGTGGCTAGCCAAGTGTAATACCGTCTGCTGTCTGGCAAAGGATAGATTTTTTTCTGTGGTGAAATTCAATTGCTAAAATAACAATCCCCTAAATCTGGTGTCCCAGCAGTGGCTGGCCAAGTTTAATAGTGTCCAGCAAAGGATATATTTTGTTCTGGGGTGAAATTAATTTGCCAAAATAGCAATACCATAAATCTGGTGTCCCAGCAGTGGCTGGCCAAGTTTAATAGTGTCCAGCATAGGATAGATAATTTTCTGGGGTGAAATTCAATTGCCACAATTGCATTACAGTAAATCAGTGGTTTCAGCTGTGGCTGACCAAGTTTAATAGTGTCCGGCAAAGGATATATTATTTTCTGCAGTGAAATTCAATTGTCAAACTAGCAATCCCCTAAATCTGGTGTCCCAGCAGTGGCTGGCCAAGTTTAATAGTGTCCGTCAAAGGATATATTATTTTTTGGAGTGAAATTCAGTTGCAAAAATAGAAATACCGTAAATCTGGTGTTCCAGCTGTGACTGGACATGTTTCATAGTGTCCGTCAAAGGATATACTATTTTCTGGGGTGAAATTCATTTGCAAAAATAGAAATACAGTAAATCTGGTGTTCCAGCTGTGACTGGACAAGTTTCATAGTGTCCGTCAAACGATATATTATTTTCTGGGGTGTAATTCAGTTGCAAAAATAGAAATACCGTAAATCTGGTGTTCCAGCTGTGACTGGACAAGTTTCATACAGTCCGTCAAAGGATATATTATTTTCCGGGGTGAAATTCAGTTGCACAAATTGAAATACCGTAAATCTGGTGTTTCAGCTGTGACTGGAAAAGTTTTATAGTGTCCGTCAAAGGATATATTATTTTCTGGGGTGAAATTCAATTGCCAAAATAGCAATACCCTAAATCATTGGTTTCTGCTATGGCAGGACAATTTTTATAGTGTCCGTCAAAGGATATATTATTTTCTGGGGTTAAATTCAATTGCCAAAATAGCAATACCGTAAATCGGTGGTTTCAGCTGTGGCTGGCCAAGTTTAATAGTGTCCGGCAAAGGGTAGATTTTGTTCTGGGGTGAAATTATTTTGCCAAAATAGCAATCCCCTAAATCTGGTGTCCCAGCAGTGGCTGGACAAGTTTAATAGTGTCTGGCAAAGGATATATTTTGTTCTGGCGTGAAATTCAATTGCCAAAATAGCAATACCGTTAATCAGTGGTTCCAGCTGTGGCTGGCCAAGTTTAATACTATCCGGCAAAGGATAGATTTGAAATTGTTGGGTGAAATATTACCATTTTTGCCAGGTACAAACCCCTGCACTGCATTACTGACAGGAACTTACAATTGGCGGTTACATTCTTGCATGAAATAAAGCCTTTTTGGGCTGTGAAGCCAAAGATAGTCGCCAATAACAGTTTTTTTATTTTTTATTTTTTTAAATAAATTAGTGCAGACCCCAAAACATTGGGAAAATGTAAAAATAAAACAAAGTGTAAGTGCACGGTAGTATAATATATGGTTGGATGAGGCCGGTATACATGTCTATTCTGCATAAGGTACAAACAAGTCCTGTGGGATCCATGCCTGGTTCCTTTTAATAAACGAAAGCTTGCCCACATTGTCTGCGGACAGGCAGCTGCGCTTGTCTGTGATAATGCCACCAGCCATGCTAAACACACGTACAGACAATACAGTGGCTGCAGGGTAGGCCAGCACCTCCAAGGCGTAAAGGGCATCCTCAGGACATGTGCCCAATTTAATGATCCAGAAGTTGAATGGGGCAGACCCAGTGGCGTAGCTAGAAATAATTGGGCAAATTTTTGAATGGGGCCCCCCTCCCCCAATAATTTTTGCGCAAACCCCTTCCTTTCATGCCGCTAGCCTGTGACTACTAAAAATTGCTCTCTCAGACCAGGCCCAGCAGCTGTTCCATTCGCTTTCTACACTGTCTATACTGCCACTGTATATAATTTCATTGTATAATACTGTTAGTCCTCCTCCTGCTCCTGGATGGGCCCTTTCTAGGTCACGGCCCCAAAGCAGTTGCTTCCCCTGCTTCCCCTGTAGCTATTCCCCTAGGAAGACCCATCAGTCAGTATGTGTACTGTTCCACCATGTTGCTGAACTGCTGCCTCCTGCTAAGATGTTCCAGATCTGCTGGTGGTGCAGGTTGTTGTGGCGTGATGACAAATCTTTTCCACATTTTGCCCATGCTAACCCTGCCTTCTGAGGTGTTGCTGGTGACCCAGCTGCATTGGCAAATTCTTCCTCCTCCTCCTCTGCCTTCACCTTGTGCTTCCACTGAGTCCCCGGTGTCAGGTGTGAATGCCATCAGCAGTGTGTCTACTAGCGGGCTCATCTTCCTATCACACTCCAGTGAGGGAATTAAGGACAGCACATTGTCCTTGTAACGGGGATGCAGCAGAATGGCCACCCAGTAATCAGCAAAAGTTAGAATGTGGCAGTAACTGGGCGGTCGTTGCGCAGGCACTGCAGCATGTAGTCGCTCATGTCTGCCAGGTTGCCCAGAGTCAAGGACTCCTTTACAGGAGATGGGCCCAAATAATTTTGTACAAAATGTATTTGCCAAGAATCTCAAATTTGCAAAATAAGCGTAGCATTAGCACCAGAATGCTTTCTATAATTACGGCATTGTACTTTATTTGTGCTTGCAGAGCGCTGTTGCATTGTCTTTTTTTCTTTGTGTTTCTTGCTATGGCAGCATGCATCTGCACATTGGGATGTGCTCACTGACCCCCTTTTTTTGTAGTTTTAGTGGTAACAGAAAAAATTATAAATATATTCGCTGTTCATCGTTGAACTTATCTGTTGAAAAGCCTTTTGTGTTGTGGAAAAGTGGAAAAAAATTAGGGCCTAATTGGCATTCAGCAGTGCAGTGCCATATTCAAAAGCCCAGTATGCCATGTATTAGTGGTAAAATAAAAATATTTGATCTAACATCTGATTATTTGATCTAACATTATGTCAGATAGAGAAGTACCCGGCCCTGCACAGGGGAGTTGCAGAGGTCTAAATATTTATGGCGCAGGTGCAGGTCATGGCAGGGGCCGTGGCAGCAGGGGTGACTTCAAGATGACTGAGCTCACAGTATCAGCTAGCGGTTGTGTCGTGACCAGTAGAGTTGAGCGAACATCTGGATGTTCGGGCTCGAGAAGTTCGGCCGAACTTCCCGAAAATATTCGGGTTCGGGATCCGAACCCGACCCGAACTTCATCCCGAACCCCATTAAAGTTAATGGGGATCCGAACTTTTGGGCACTAAAAAGGCTGCAAAATAGTCCAGAAAATGGCTAGAGGGCTGCAAAAGGCAGCAAAATGTAGGCAAATGCCCTGCAAACAAATGTGGATAGAGAAATGAATTAAAATAAAATAGAATAAATAAATAAAAATTAACCAATATCAATTGTAGAGAGGTCCCATAGCAGAGAATCAGGCTTGAAGTCACCTACCAATGGAGAAGGTCCCTTTCTGTTATTTCGGCCCCAGCACCCAGACAGAGGAGAGAGGTCCGATAGCAAGGAAGAAGGTGTCATATCATCCACCACTGGAGAAGCCCACTTTCAGTTATTTAGGCCCCAGCACCCAGAAAGAGGAGAGAGGTCCCACAGCAAGGAATAAGACGTCATATCACCCACCACTGGAGAAGGCCACTTTCAGTTATTTAGGCCCCAGCACCCAGACAGAGAAGAGAGGTCCCATAGCAAGGAATAAGGCATCATATCACCCACCACTAGAGAAGGCCACTTTCAGTTATTTAGGCCCCAGCACCCAGAGAGATGAGAGAGGTCCCACAGCAGAGAATCATGCGTCATATTACCCACCACTGGAGAAGGCCACTTTGAGTTATTTAGGCCCCAGCACCCAGACAGAGGGGAGAGGTCCCACAGCAGAGAATCAGGCGTCATATCACCCATCACTGGAGAAGGCCAATTTCAGTTATTTAGGCCTCATCACCCAGACAGAGGAGAGATGTCCCACAGCAAGGAATAAGGCGTCATATCACCCACCACTGGAGAAGGCCACTTTCAGTTATTTAGGCCCCAGCACCCAGACAGAGGAGAGAGGTCCCACACTAAAGAATAAGGCGTCATATCACCCACCACTGGAGAAGACCACTTTCAGTTATTTAGGCCCCAGCACCCAGACAAAGGAGAGAGGTCCCACAGCAGAGAATCAGGCGTCATATCACCCACCATTGGAGAAGGCCACTTTCAGTTATTTAGGCCCCAGCACCCAGACAGAGAAGAGAGGTCCCACACTAAAGAATAAGGCATCATATCACCCACCACTGGAGAAGGCCACTTTCAGTTATTTAGGCCCCAGCACCCAGACAAAGGAGAGAGGTCCCACAGCAGAGAATCAGGCGTCATATCACCCACCACTGGAGAAGGCCACTTTCAGTTATTTAGGCCCCAGCACCCAGCCAGAGGCGAGAGGTCCCACAGCAAGGAATAAGGCGTCATATCACCCACCACTGGAGAAGGCCACTTTCATTTTTTTAGGCCCCGGCACCCAGATTGAGGAGAGGTTCATTCAACTTTGGGTTGCACCGCATGATCATGGTAAAGTTAAAAAAATGAGGATTCAATAAAGAAGTGCCCCGGAGTTAAAGAATACATGGTTGAGGGGGAGTCAGTTCTAAATGTCTATTCTGCACAAGGGAGGGACAGGTCCTGTGGGATCCATGCCTGGTTCGTTTTTATGAACGTCAGCTTGTCCACGTTGGCTGTGGACCGGCGGCTGCGTTTGTCAGTAATGACGCCCCCCCCCCGCCGTGCTGAATACACGTTCAGACAAAACTCTGGCCGCCGGGCAAACCAGCACCTCCAAGGCATAAAATGCTAACTCTGGCCACGTGGACAAATTGGAGACCCAGAAGTTGAATGGGGCCGAACCATCAGTCAGTACGTGGAGGGGTGTGCAGACGTACTGTTCAACCATGTTAGTGAAATGCTGCTTCCTGCTAACACGTTCCGTATCAGGTGGTAGTGCAGTTAGCTGTGGCGTTGAGACAAAACTTTTCCACCTTTCTGCCATGCTAACCCTGTCCTCAGAGGAGCTGGCCGTGACACTGCTGCGTTAGCGACCTCTTGCTCCTCCTCTGCCTTCGCCTTGGGCTTCCACCTGTTCCCCTGTGACATTTGGAAATGCTCTCAGGAGTGCCTCTACCAGCGTGCGCTTGTACTCGCGCATCTTCCTATCATGCTCCAGTGCAGGAAGTAAGGTGGGCACATTGTCTTTGTACCGGGGATCCAGCAGGGTGGCAACCCAGTAGTCCGCACACGTTAAAATGTGGGCAACTCTGCTGTCGTTGCGCAGGCACTGCAGCATGTAGTCGCCAGGTCGTCATGTGTGCCAGGCTCCCCAGAGGTAAGGACAAGCTGTCCTCTGTGGGAGGCGTATCGTCATCCTCCTCCGTATCCCCCAAGCCACGCACCAGTGATGGGCCTGAGCTGTGTCGGGTGCCACCCTGCTGTGAACCTGCTTCATCCTCATCCTCCTCCACCTCCTCCTCATACTCCTCGTCCTCCAGTAGTGGGCCCTGGCTGGCCACACTTGTACCTGGCATCTACTGTTGCAAAAAACCTCCCTCTAAGCCACTTCGAAGAGACTTGCCTGAAAGTGCTAAAAATGACCCCTCCTCCTCCTCCTGGGATACCTCCTCTTCCATCATCGCCCTAAGCATTTTCTCAAGGAGACATCGAAGTGGTATTGTAACGCTAATAACGGTGTCATCGCCACTGGCCATGTTGGTGGAGTACTCCAAAAAGCGCAACAGGGCACACAAGTCTCGCATGGAGGCCCAATCATTGGTGGTGAAGTGGTGCTGTTCCGCAGTGCGACTGACGCGTGCATACTGCAGCTAAAACTCCACTATGGCCTGCTGCTGCTTGCACAGTCTCTCAAGCATGTGCAAGGTGGAGTTCCACCTGGTGGGCACGTCGCATATGAGGCGGTGAGCGGGTAGGCCGAAGTTCCGCTGTATTGCAGACAGGCGAGGAGCGGCAGGATGTGAATGCCGGAAGCAATCACAGACGGCCAGCACTTTATGCAGCAGCTCTGACATGTCGGGGTAGTTGTGAATGAACTTCTGCACCACCAAATTCAGCACATTCGCCAGGCAAGGGATGTGCGTCAAACCGGCTAGTCCCAGAGCTGTGACGAGATTTCGCCCATTATCGCACACTACCAGGCCGGGCTTGAGGCCCACCGGCAGAAACCACTCGTCGGTCTGTTGTTCAATACCCCGCCACAACTCCTGCACGGTGTGGGGCCTGTCCCCCAAACATATGAGTTTCAGAATGGCCTGCTGACGTTTACCCCGGGCTGTGCTGAAGTTGGTGGTGAAGGTGTGTGGCTGACTGGATGAGCTGGTGGAAGCAAATGAGGAGGAAGCCGAGTAGGAGGAGGAGGCTACAGGAGGCAAAGAATGATGCCCTGCGATCCTTGGCGGCGGAAGGACGTGCGCCAAGGAACTCTCCTCCTGAGGCCCAGCCGCCACTACATTTACCCAGTGTGCAGTTAGGGAGATATAGCATCTCTGGCCGTGCTTACTGGTCCACGTATCTGTGGTTAAGTGGACCTTGACACAGATGGCATTTCGCAGTGCACACTTGATTTTATCGTATACTTGGTTGTGCAGGGAAGGCACGGCTGTCTTGGAGAAGTAGTGGTGGCTGGGAACAACATACTGTGGGACAGCCATGGCCATCAGCTGTTTGAAGCTGTCTGTGTCCACCAGCCTGAATGACAGCATTTCAAAGACCAGTAGATTAGAAATGCTGGCATTCAGGCCCAATGCTCGAGGGTGGCTAGGTGGGAATTTACGCTTTCTCTCCAAGGTTTGTGAGATGGAGAGCTGAACGCTGCCGTGTGATATGGTGGAGATGCTTGGTGACGCAGGTGGTGGTGTCGCTGACATATCCTCTGCTTGGTGGGCGGCAGGTGCCAACATTCCTCCCGAGGCGGAAGAAGAGGCCGAGGCAGCAGCAGAAGAGTGAGCAGGGGGAGCCAGAGTGAGTTTGTTGCTTTTATGGTGTTTACTCCACTGCAGTTCATGCTTTGCATGTAGATGCCTGGTCATGCAGGTTGTGATAAGGTTCAGAACGTTAATGCCTCGATTCAGGCTCTGATGGCACAGCGTGCAAACCACTCGGGTCTTGTCATCAGCACATTGTTTAAAGAAGTGCCATGCCAGGGAACTCCTTGAAGCTGCCTTTGTGGTGCTCGGTTCCTGGTGGCGGTGGCCAGTAGCAGGCGAACTCTCTTGGCGGCGGCTGTTCTGCTTTTGCCACCTGCTCCCTCTTTTGCTACGCTGTTGGCTCGGTCTCACCACTGCCTCTTCCTCTGAACTATGAAAGTCAGTGGCACGACCTTCATTCCATGTGGGGTCTAGGACCTCATCGTCCCCTGCATCGTCTTCCACACAGTCTTCCTCCCTGACCTCCTGTTCTGTCTGCACACTGCAGAAAGAAGCAGCAGTTGGCACCTGTGTTTCGTCATCATCAGAGACGTGCGGACTCCGATAAGGTGGTATTCCCATGTCCTCATCATCAGGAAACATCAGTGGTTGTGCATCAGTGCATTCTATGTCTTCCACCACTGGGGAAGGGCTAGGTGGATTCCCTTGGAAACCCTGCCAGCAGAGTCTTCAAACAGCATAAGAGACTGCTGCATAGCTTGAGGCTCAGACAGTTTTCCTGATATGCATGGGGGTGATGTGACAGACTGATGGGCTTGGTTTTCAGGCGCCACCTATGCGATTTCTGCAGATGACTGGGTGGGAGATAATGTTGTGAATGTTCTGGATCTACTGTCGGCCACCCAATTGACTAGCGCCTGTACCTTCTCAGGCGTTACCATCCTTAGAACAGCATTGGGCCCCACCAAATATCGCTGTCAATTCTGGCGGATACTGGAACCTGAGGTAGTTGGTTCACTAGGACTTGTGGCTGTGGCAGAATGGCCACGTCCTCTCCCAGCACCGGAGGGTCCACTAACACCACCATGACCGCGTCCGCGTCCCTTACTAGATGTTTTCCTCATTGTTACCGTTCACCAAGCACCACAATAAGAAAAAAATATATTTGGTCCAATGTATTGATTTCAAATTCTGGCCTTTTTTTTACAGGCACCTAACACTATTTGCCTATTAATTTATGTACCTTATTACACTAATCCAGGCACAGCATTAACCACTGATTTAGGGGAATATCTATTGTAGGGCTAGTATTTAGGCCCTGGATGAAAGATATCCTTTTATGGACAGATTTACACTTGGAGATGCACAGTAGTGTGTGAAAAAATATGTAGGATTATGCCTTTAGCAATTGTATTTTAACACTTTGTGTAATATACCCTTTAACGGACAGAAATACACTTGGAGATGCACGGTAGCGTGTGAAGTTATTGATGATGACCCTCTCAGCACTTGTATATACACCTTGAGTGTAATATACCCTGTTACGGACAGATTAACACTTGGCCTGCAACAGCTGGAACACCAGAATAAAGGTATTGCTATATTGGCAAGTGAATTTCACCCGATAACAAAATATATCCTTTGCCGGACACTATGAAACTTGGCCAGCCACAGCTGAAACCACTAATTTATGGTATTGCTATTTTTGCAATTGAATTTCACCCCAGAAAAAAATATATCCTTTGCAGGACACTATGAAGCTTAGCCAGCCACAACTGAAACCACTGATTTATGGTATTGCTATTTTGGCAATTGAATTTTACCCCAGAAAAAAATATATCCTTTGCAGGACACTATGAAACTTGGCCAGCCACAGCTGAAACCACTGATTTATGGTATTGCTATTTTGGCAATTGAACTTCACCCCAGAAAAAAAAATATCCTTTGCAGGACACTATGAAACTTGGCCAGCCACAGCTGAAACCACTGATTTAATTATTGCTATTTTGGCAATTGAATTTCACCCCAGAACAAAATATACCCTGTAACGGACAGATTTAAACTAGGCCTGCAACTGCTGGAACACCAGATTTATGGTATTGTTATTTTGGCAATTGAATTTCACCCCAGAACAAAATATATGTTTTGGCAGACACTATTATACTTTGCCAGCCAGTGCTGGGACACCAGATATATAGTATTGCTATTTTGGCAATTGAATTTAACCCCAAAACAAAATATACCCTGTTACGGACAGATTTAAATTAGGCCTGCAACTGCTGGAACACCAGATTCAGGGTTTTGCTATTTTGGCAATTGAATTTCACCCCAGTACAAAATATATGTTTTGCCGGACACTATTATACTTTGCCAGCCACTGCTGGGACACCAGATTTATGGTATTGCTATTTTGGCAATTGAATTTCACCCCAGAACAAAGTATATCCTTTGCAGGACACTATGAAACTTGGCCAGCCAGAGCTGAAACCACTGATTTATGGTATTGCTATTTTGGCAATTGAATTTCACCCCAGAAAAAAATATACCCTGTTATGGACAGATTTAAACTAGGCCTGCAACTGCTGGAACACCAGATTAAGGGTATTGCTATTTTGGCAATTGAATTTCACCCCAGAATAAAATATATGTTTTTGCAGACACTATTATACTTTGCCAGCCACAGCTGGGACACCAGATTTAGGGGATTGCTATTTTAGCAATTGAATTTCACCACAGAAAATAATCTATCCTTTGCCAGACAGCAGACAGTATTACACTTGGCTAGCCAAAGCTGGAACACCAGATTTAGGGGATTGCTATTTTGGCAATTGAATTTAACCCCTTAATAAAATATAGAAATTGCTATCCTGAGTTTCTAGGGGTGACAATAAGCAGAGCCAAGCCCCTGATGTAGGATATAGCAAAAAAAAAAACTAGTATTGATGGATTGATGGACTTGGTGGCAGCTTCTTCTGGTGCACCACAAGTCACAAAATGGCTGCCGATCACCCCAGAAAAAGTGACAGAAAAACGATCTGTGCAGCCTAAAAACCAGTGAGCAAGTACCACTCCCAGCCAAGAGTAAGTGGGTTCGGCAGAGACAATCCTTAGTTGCCATGGCCCGGGAGACGGCCCTGTGTCCTCACTTGTCCTCATCCTGCCTTTGTCCTATTCTGTTCCCTCAGCCATAGAAGTATTGTATGCTGTGGGCTCTGCTTCATTATAAAGTGAGGATGAGCTACTAGAGGACAGTCAGCAGCTATTTGCAAGCCAAGATGTGGAGGAGACATCCGCCGCTTCCTCTACTAGGCAGGCAAATACTGATGAGGAGAGTGGTGTGGGAGCTGATGTTGCGAGGGGTCAGGCTTCTGACCCAGAGACGGTTGAGGAGGACATCAGTGATGTGCAGACAGTATTCAATGATGATGATGATGTAGCTGAGCGCACTTGGGAGCCAGGTCACGAAGGGGATTCATTTTTTATTTTTTTTAAATTATAATAATGTAATATTATAAAATCCGGTGACTCCATGATAAATCTGCAGCGTGGGGGCCCCGTGTGGATTCTACACACTTTCAAAATAATCCTGCAGTGGGGCGAATAGATGCTGCATGACCAGGACTCTCCATGACCTTCTAAAAAGCTTCTGTAACAGCGGTTCATTTCTGAGACGTCCATATAGTGCGGGGGGAATACAAAGACCTTCTCCATCTCTGTGGACCACAAGATGTCCTCCTTCCCATCCATGATAACAGAGAACTCGTGATTTTTTTCCCTTATGAAGAGACCAGGGGCTGGTAGTTATGGTTTAAATCTTGATGAACTTAGTGACTCTTCCGGGCTCCAAGCAATCTTTAAGCTTTGTCTTCTCATTGTCTTTAGCTCCTAGAAGCCTGTTCATGCCAGGCAGGTTCCCCCAGAAGTATCTGTCTCGATGAGCAGCCGATATCGCACTTGCATTAATCTTGACAGGTGGAGAGAAATAGTTTTTTGGAATATTCCAGAAGACTAGCCGATTCTATCCTGTCCTAGGCAACATTTTATTGAGTAATTGGGGAAAGTAAAAAAAACTGTTGTTCACTGCCCCCATAAAGCCCTTTCCGGTGTGGAGTAACCACAGATAGGCCATAACAAGGACTGCCACCAATTATCAGATCAAATTGTCCCCATTCTTCAATCTGTTAAATTAAATGTAAAATATTAAATTGAACATAAGCTTGATTTAAATTTTAAGAAACTAAACTTAAATTCGAAATAAGGAAAAAATATAGGGGCTCACCCCATGTTGCTGTAGATGTTGTGCTCTTGTCTAGTTGACTCACACTGTCAATGTGATAAGTACTGTATATGGAATTATATTTGAAACAGGCACTTAAACTTAAATTCACCAAATTTCCGGATAATCAATTTGCCAAGCCTTTTGTCCCGGAGAGGCTCATGTCTTGCATAGTGCGGCTGGATAGAACGGTTGGAGGGAGGAGTGACGTAGCAGACCTACTGTACGTCATCACGTCTTCACCCCCTCTGACGAAGGGGCTTCATCATCGGGAGAAGAGGGTCGCAGCTTGCACGTGAGGCAGCTGTGGAGCCAGCAAGTTGGTAGCGTGGCTGGGAGTCAGCAGGGTGGCATCAGTGGGAGGTCGGTAGCCAAATGTGCCCGGGGTAGACTACCCGCTTCGCAGGAGCCTACCTGCCCGGGAAGTAGCGGTGCACGGATTCACAGAGGCAGCGGCGGTAGCAGTGATTCAGTGTGTAGTGCTAGGGGTAAAATCACCTACTCAGCGGTGTGGCAGTTATTTGTTAAGCCACCGGAGGTGAACAAGGCAATATGTAGTATCTGTGGGCAGAAGGTAAAACATGGCCAGGGTGCCAATGTTGGCACCACGGCCCTGAATCAATATATGCAGTGTCACCATAAAGTGGCCTGGGAGAACCGTGGCTCTGATGTGGTGGTCCAGCCTGCCGCAGCAACCGTTGCATCACCCAGTGGCACGCAGCCGATTTCAGGCAGTCAAGGCTCCACCACCTCAGCCCAAGAGAGTTGTCCTTCCCTTCTTAACCTCATTTGCTCCACAGACAGGATCCGCTTTTTAGGGGATTATTGTTCTGATGGATCAGAAGAAGGGCAAAATAATCAGTGACATCAATAAAAACTTACTGCTGACACCCTCTCCACTTTGTTGGGGGGCTCTACTTTTATAAGCATTTAATAGAACAGGTTCTGTGGAATCAGCTGACAATGGTGTAAAATGAGTGCGCTTCTTCTTGGCGCTAACATCGACCTGTAAGGCTGAGTTCACACTTGAGTTATTTGGTCAGTTTTGGCCCCATGACTGCCCAAGTAAGTGAAGTGTGCAGTGATTCTAAGAGTGACGCCTGTCATCTGCATGTCATACTGACTCACAGTATTATTTCCCTACGCCAGCAGAATCCCTATGCGTGTTACTGCAAGGCAAAGTGTTCTGCACCACTATAAAGGCTCTCTGAATTCAGGAAATAGCAGTTTTAACACGATTCGCCGCAAATAAATTTGGACCAACTAATCGAATTTTTGAAAAATTCGCTCATCTCATCTCTGAACAAACATCCAAAAATTTTGCTTTGGCAGGGTCAAAATGCCTGTCCATGTGAAACATGCAAGTGTTGATTGTCAGAAAAAAAAGTTGCTCATTGGGAACAAGCTTAAAAAACTTCTAATTTTTCATTGAGAGCAACAGCAGTGCAGTGTGGATGTGAAAAGGGTATGGTACAGATATAGTGCTATGCGGTCACAAGAGTAGAGGCAGCAGAACCGGTCTATGAATGGTAGTAGTAATAGTTGTAGTGGTAGTAGTGACAGATGCTTTGTGTGGCAGTACGGGATAAGCAAAGAGCAGCAACAGCAACTGAGGCAGCGGCAACTGCCGCAACAGCCATATGGTATGTACATGTTGACATGCAGGCAGCAACAGGATAGAGGCAGCAACAGCTTTACAGAAGATTATGGTCCGTGGGCTGCAGCAGTGGCATGACGGCAGTGGTGGCAGCCATAGAGAACATGATGAGTAAAAGTTTGTAGTGGTAGAATGATGGAGGCAGCAGCAGCTGTACAGAACATGAGGGTTGGCAGGTCGCATTAGTGGCATGATAGCGGCATTAGCATGATAGAAGCAGCATCCGAAAAGAGCATGATGGTTGGCAGGTCACAGCAGTGGCATAATGGTGGCGGTGGCATAATGGAGGCAAGCAGGCAGCAACAGTGGCAAGATGGGGCGCCAATTCCAGGCTTTGTTCATTTTGACAAAAGTGATGTTTTGGACGCTGACAGAGGACAATTTGATCCATTTAGGTGTCACCACTCCCTCCAGCCATGGTGCTAAAAACCCTCTTCCAGATGACACTGGAGGCTGGGCAAAATAGGAAGAAAGAGAGCATTCAGTTCGGGCCACTGTTCCAGTCTTCCTGCCCAGAAATTCAGAGTTTAGGTAGGCCTGAACCTGGGAGTTGAGGTGGGAGTTGTCAGCTTGCTGACTGACCTCAGCCTGGCGTAGAGGATGGAGGAGAGGAGCCTTTCTTTCACTCATACTGGAGGCAGCTGTTTGTTCTCCATAAGCTTCAGCAAGCTACATAGACAGTTTTTATTGGTTATAACGTAATTTTTTCTACCTTTCTGCAAGAGGAAAACATTCCCCCATTTTGCCTTGATAGAGAGAGCATGGCTATCCAGTGTTCATCAGACTGCTTGATGCCAACGATCCGCCTGTCACTGCGTAAGCAAGTGTGCATACAGGTCGTCATTTTTGCCTGCATGCCTGAGAAGCCAATTCTTTCTGGTTCCGCCCACCACTGAGACGCTTGAGTGTTGTTGCCCGGGTCATTGTCTTCATCATTCTCTTACTCCTCATCCTCCTGCTACTCATGCTCCCTGCTGCTGAGGCTGCATGACAAAATCATTTGAAGCTTTCCGTTGCTCTTACAGACACTCAAGCATGTGCAATGTTGCATTACAGCAAACTGGAATGTCGCTGACTAATTGCTGTAGTGGCAGGCCTTTCTGTCGCTGCAAGTCTATGAGAGAGTTCCTTGCCATTTAAGAAAGGCTGAAATGCTTGGAAAGTTTCCTGGACATTGCCAGCACCTTGCACAAGCCAGTGTACTTACTGTACTGTGGCCTGGCTGCCACAAGTGGAACTGGGAAAAGGAGGGAACTCCTGTTGCGGTAGCTGGCTGCCACCTCTGTTTGCCCACAGGGTGGGGTGTTGGCGCTTCATTTGGTTCAATAGAGTTGTGGTGCCTACGTTTGTGTTTGCCTGCTCAAGTATTTTTTTTGCTCTTGCACAGCTTGCACAGGGCAATGTTTTTGTCTTCCGGCAGTGTGGAGAATAAATGCCAGATACTCACGCAGTAGAGGTGGGCTTAGCTCTAGAACTTTTTGAGTGAAAACTGAGGGGACTCCACTGAAAGCCTTCTCTGGCTCCACAACACGGTGTCATACTCCACGTCATCCTGCTTTGACTGATAGGAGGAGTGAGGCATCCAATCCACAAACTGATTTTCTTTCTCTTCAATGATTATGTTGTGCCTTTCCAAAGCCATCAGGGACAACTGCAGCCTACTATTACTACTACTACTTCTGGCCAGATAGCTGGTATTGCTGCTACCTACATTCTGGCTTTGGGTCTTTTTTTTTGAAACCCTTCTGTAGTCCTGAGATATTTGGCCCTCTCAGATAATATTAATATGAATTGGTGTATTAACCACTTCCCGACCGCCTAACGCACAACTGCGTTCTCGCGGCGGTTGGGCTGTTCTGGGGCGCCGCAGAAGTGCGTCATCTCGCGAGACGCGAGATTTCCTGTGAACGCGCGCGTCTCAGGAGTTTAACTACAGCCTGCCAGCGATGATCCATCGCTGGCAGGCTGTAGATGCGATATAAATCGCATCAAACAAGTATATCAGACGCTGTTTTGTGAACAGCGTCTGATATACCTGCTACCTGGTCCTCTGGTGGTCCCATTTGCTGGGATCGACCACCAGAGGACCAGGTAACTATGTAAAGTTGCACCAAACACTACACTAACCCCCACCCCCCTCACCTATTAACCCCTTGTTAACCCCTTGATCATCCCATCTAGACCCCCTGCTCACCCCCTGTCATTGATCACACCCCTTGTAAGGCTCCATTCAGACGTCCATATGTGTTTTGCGGATCCGTGGATTCACGGATCCGCGGATCGGATCCGCGGATCTGCGGATCCACAGATCCTCAAAACACGGACACCGGCAATGTGCTTTCCGCATTTTGCAGATCCGCACATTGCCAGAACTATATAGAAAATGCTTTTCTTGTCCGCAATTGCGGACAAGAATAGGACATGTTCTATATTTTTGCGAACGGAAGTGCAGACTCGGAGCGCGGATCCGTAATTCCGGATCCGAGCGGGACAAAGTCTGTCCCCATAGAAATGAATGGGTCCGCAATTCCGTTCTGCAAACAGAATTGCGGACGTGTGAATGGGGCATAAGGGTCCCTTATCACCACCAGTTAGTTAGCTACTTGTTAGGTAGCTAGCGCCCAGCCCACCGCACCGCAGTCACTGATTTTGGCAGAGATTTTTTCATCCACATTGATTGATGCGAATGAAAAAATCTGTGCCGTTCATTTTTATTTTTTTTCACACCAGAGGCTGAACGGAAAAAAAAAAATCTCATTACCCGTATGCTCAATATAAGGAGAATCGCAGAAACTCCTCATGCTGGCCATACGTGTAATGATTGCGGAGACCCCTAAAATGCCAGAGCAGTACAAACACCTCACATGTGACCCCATTTTAGAAAGAAGACGGCCCAAGGTATTCCGTGAGGGGTATGGTGAGTTCATGCAAAATTTTATTTTTTGTCACAAGTTAGTAGAATATGAGACTTTGTAAAAAATAAAAATAAAAATCAATTTCCGCTAACTTGTGCCAAAAAAATTTTTTTCTGTGAACTCGCCATGCCCATCACGGAATACCTTGGGGTGTCTTCTTTTCACAATGGGGTCACTTGTGGGGTATTTATACTGCCCTGGCATTTTAGGGGTCCTAAAGTGTGAGAATCCAAATGCGTAAAAATGCCCTGTGAAATCCTAAAGGTACTCATTGGAATTAGGGCCCCTTTGCGCATCTTGGCTGCAAAAAAGTGGCACACATGTGGTATCGCCGTACTCAGGGGAAGTATGGCAATGTGTTTTGGGGTGTATTTTTATATATTTCCATGCTGGGTGAGAGAAATATCTCTGTAAATGACAACTTTTTAAATTTTTTTATTCAAAGTTGTCAATTTACAGAGATATTTCTCTCACCCAGCATGGGTATATGTAAAAATACACCCCAAAACACACTTTTAGGAGGGCATTTTTACGCATTTTTCTTCTCACGATTTAGGGCCCCTAAAATGCCAGGGCAGTATAAATACCCCACATGTGACCCCATTTTGGAAAGAAGACATCCCAAGGTATTCGCTATGGGGCATAGTGAGTCCATGAAAAATTAAACTTTTTGTCAAAAGTTAGCGGAAAGGGAGACTTTGTGAGAAAAAACTATAAAAAAATCAATTTCCACTAACTTGTGCCCAAAAATTTTTTTTCTATCAACTCGCCATGCCCCTCATGGAATACCTTGGGGTGTCTTCTTTCCAAAATGGGGTCACATGTGGGTATTTATACTGCCCTGGCATTTTAGGGGCCCTAAAGCGAGAAGAAAAATGCGTAAAATGCCCTCCTAAAAGGTACTCATTGGAATTTGGGCCCTTTGCATCTTGGCTGCAAAAAGTGTCACTTATGTGGTATCGCCGTACTCAGGACAAGTAGGGCAATGGGTTTGGGGTGTATTTTTACATATACCCATGTTGGGTGAGAGAAATATCTCTGTAAATTGACAACTTTGAATAAAAATTTTTAAAAAGTTGTCATTTACAGAGATATTTCTCTCACCCAGCATGGGAATATATAAAAATACACCCCAAAACACATTGCCCTACTTCTCCTGAGTACGGCGATACCACATGTGTGACACTTTTTTGCAGCCAAGATGCACAAAGGGGCCCTAAAACCAATGAGTACCTTTAGGATTTCACAGGGCATTGTTACGCATTTGGATTCTCACGCTTTAGGTTCCCTAAAATGCCAGGGCAGTATAAATACCCCACAAGTGACCCCATTGTGGAAAGAAGACACCCCAAGGTATTCTGTGAGGGGCATGGCGAGTTCACAGAATTGATTTTTTTTTTTGCCACAAGTTAGCGGAAATTTATATATATATATATTTTTTTATTTTGTTTTTTACAAAGTCTCATATTCCACTAACTTGTGACAAAAAATAAAATTTTACATGAACTCACCATACACCTTACGGAATACCTTGGGGTGTCTTCTTTCTAAAATGGGGTCATATGTGGGGTATTTATACTGCCCTGGCATTTTAGGGGCCCCTAAAGCGTGAGAAGAAGTCTGGAATCCAAATGCGTAAAAATGCCCTGTGAAATCCTAAAGGTACTCATTGGTTTTAGGGCCCCTTTGCGCACCCAGGCTGCAAAAAAGTTCCACACATGTGGTATCGCCGTACTCAGGAGAAGTAGCGCAATGTGTTTTGGGGTGTATTTTTATATATACCCATACTTTGTGTGAGAAATATCTCTGTAAATGACAACTTTTTATTTATTTTTTATACAAAGTTGTCAGTTTACAGAGATATTTCTCTCACCCAACATGGGTATATGTAAAAATACACATCAAAACACATTGTCCTACTTCTCCCGAGTACGGCGATACCACATGTGTGACACTTTTTTGCAGCCTGGGTGCACAAAGAGGCCCAAATTCCAACAAGTACCTTTAGCTTTTACATGGCTGCTCACAATTTAGCCCCGCCCAAAATGCCAGAACAGTAAACACACCCCACAAATGACCCCATTTCGGAAAGTAGACACCCCAAGGTATTCACAGAGGGGCATAGTGAGCCCGTCTGAGATTTTTTTTTTTTTGCCAGAAGTTAGCAGAAATGGAAACTTTATTATATATTTTTTTTTTCCTCAGAAAGTGTCATTTTCCGCTAACTTGTGAAAAAAAATGAAATGATACATGAACTCACCATGCCCCTCCGTGAATACTTTGGGGTGTCTTCTATCTAAAATGGTGTGATTTGGGGGGTATTTATACTTTCCTGGCATTGTAGCACCCGAAGAAACATGACAGGTGCTCAGAAAGTCAGAGCTGCTTCAAAATGCCGAAATTCACTTTTTTGCACCATGGTTTGTAAACGCTATAACTTTTACCCAAACCAATAAATATACACTTATTGGATTTTTTTTATCAAAGACATGTGGAACAATAAATTTAGAGAAAAATGTATATACAAATGTAGTTTTTTTTTTAAAATTCTACAACAGAAAGTGAAAAATGTCATTTTTTTGCAAAAATGTCGTTAAATTTTTATTAATAGCAAAAAAGTAAAAATGTCAGCAACAATGAAATACCACCAAATAAAAGCTCTATTAGTGAGAAGAAAAGGAGGTAAAATTCATTTGGGTGGTAAGTTGTATGACGGAGCAATAAACGGTGAAAGTAGTGTAGTGCAGAATTGTAAAAAGTGGCCTGGTCATTAAGGGTGTTTAAGCTAGGGGGGCTGAAGTGGTTAATCATGTATATATGCTGCTTTTGATAATGTAAATATATATATATATATATATATATATATATATATATGTATGCACTTGGCTTGAGAAGGATCCCGGAAGGGGATTGAAACGTTGCTTATTTTGTGTGACGTGTGAATAAAGACATTGCGGGTTTTTTCACAAGAAGAGTGCTGCGTTGATTTTCTAATGGATATACATGCCTGATGTCAATGGTGAGACGTGTGCACCTGATAAACCATAAAAGCGAGTGCTGCCGGAATTACTATATATATATATATATATATATATATATATATATATATACCGTATTTTTCGCCATATAAGACGCACTTTTTCCCCTTAAAGTGGGGGAAAATGGCAGTGCGCCTTATATGGCTGAATACTACCATTTTCCTATAGCTGAAGCCGATACATCGCACAGCCCGCGATGTATCAGCATGGAAGGAGGGCGGAGCCTGGCAACATGGCGGCGGCCCGCCGCACAGCGTGATCTGCTAGTGTAACATTTAAAATCTTTAATCATGCCCCTTATTTCTAAAGCTCAGGACTAGCGTCTGCTAGCCTGCTATACGATCTCTAGCAGGCAGAGCGGTGGCGGCAGGCTGCTGTGTAACGCCCTCACTGACGCCATCTGCCTGCTCCTCCTGCTTCATTCATAAAGTGAAAGGAGCAGGCAGATGACGCCAGTGAGGACGTTACACACCAGCCTGCCGCCGCACCGCTCTGCCTGCTAGAGGATCGGTATAGCAGGTTAGCAGAGCGCTACTGTCCTGGGCTTTAGGAAATAAGGGGACATAATTAAAGATTTTAAATGTTATACAAGCAGTCACGCTGTGAGCGGCGGGCCGCCCGCCATGTGTTGCCAGGCTCCGCCCTAAGCAGCCATGGGCCAGATAGTTTTAGAAAAGGGGGCATCTGTGGATGACACTGTGATTGGTGATCTGTGGATGACACATATAGCATAAGATGCTATATATGTGTCATCCACAGATCCAATCCATTACAGTGTCATTCATAAATGCCCCCATCACAGTGCTATCCACAGATCCCTCCATCACAGTGCTATCCACAGATCCCCCATCACAGTGCTATCCACAGATCCCCCCATCACAGTGCTATCCACAGATCCCCCATCACAGTGCCATCCACATCTCCCCACATAACAGTGCCATCCACAGATCCCCCATAATACTGTCATGCACAGACCACCATTACTTCAAAAGCACACCTTTTGGTTAAAAATATTTTTTTTCTTATTTTTCTCCTCAAAAACCCAGGTGCGTCTTATAGGCCGATGCGTCTTATAGGGCGAAAAATACGGGTATATATATATATATATATATATATATATATATATATATATACACTGACACTGTGGGGAGATAGAAATGAAGGAAAACAGATTTAGGCCTAAATTTGTTATCACACACAGGAACAAGAAGGATTATCAGATTTCTTTTTGTTTTTAGGTTAGTTATGGAGCAAGAGAGTCCTTGCTCAGTGACAGAAGTTTGTATCCACATTTCTTCCGGACAGTTCAAGATGATGAGGAACAATATGCAGCTTTAGTGAAGTTGCTGTTATATTTTAAGTGGAACATGGTTTGTATTTTTGCTACAGATGATGATACTGGAGAACGGGAATTTCGCCTTCTTAGAAAGGAGCTCACTAAATCCGGAATATGTATTGAACTAGTATTGTACCTTACAGAAAAAACATTTATAGATTCATCTGTCATAAACAATTTAAAAGCTGAAGTTTTCATACTGTGTGGTACAATTAGTGTAGTGGTTAAAGGTATTATAAATCATTTAGCACTCAGTCTCAGAAACAAAACTTTTATTTTTTTAACATCTTGGTCACATGATTCTGCTGCTACGTTTGAAGACCTCATGAATTGTAGCCTTATGTTTTGCCCTTTAAAAAACATTTTGTATGGACTACAGGACTGGTTTCTAAGCTTTCATCCATCCACGCATCCACTTGATCCAATTCTGGAGGATTTTTGGATAATCAACATGTGTTGTGCTTCAAGAAGTTATTTGAAGAATATTCTTTTCAAACAGCAGCTTGTTTGTGTACTTCGTAACTGCACTGGTGAGGAACGCTTTACAAATCGCACCCATCATTATGAGGATGGAATTCCGTACAATGTGTACATAGCTGTAAAAATGATGGCCCAAGCATTGGATGATATGCATAAAACATTAGATATGAATGGAATTTACAAAAAAGAAAATGGAAATGTATACAGAAAAAAGGTAAGAAAGCAACATTGCAAGATGATTTCAATAAACTTGATTTACCAAACTAGTTAAGATAAAAATCACAAACTAACAAAAATAACACAATGAGGGCTCATGCACACGAAAGTGTCCCAGCCGGGTCCATGCTGCAGACTGCAAATTGTGGGCTACAATACACGGGAACCAACCGTAGGCCCATCGTATGCGGACGCAGAACACATTCACTTGGATGGGGTCAATGATCCGCATCAGCTGGTCCACACTGCAAAAAAGTAGTGCATGCACTACTTTTTTTGTGGTGCAGACAGAGGTACAGATCAAAAACCCACGTAAACACTCCATAGTGCTTCCGTATGGTTCCGTGCCTTCTTTCCGTACCGCAGTTTTCGGATTACGGACCCATTCAAGTGACAAATGGCCGCTGCCCGTATATTGTCCGTATATTGTCCTAAGGCAGATTTCCTACTATTGTCTGATATTCACATGAAGTGAAAAAAGCAGACACAGACAGTTTTTCATGGTCATTTTTCAACCATTTGTGTATGAATTTTTGGCAGTCGGTCTGTGTCTAACAGCCGTTTTGCATCTGTTCTGCATTCATTTTTAATGTCCATTAAAAAGATCACTTTCATTAGCTATACTGGGGACACAACTGAGGACTATTATAACTGCAGCGAGCACAAAGGAGTGCATTATTCATATTCAAAGCTCCCCAAGTATGAACAATGCACTACTTTGTGCTCCCTGCAGTTATAATGGCTCCCAGTTGTGTCCCTAGTATAGATAATTGCCCCCTTGAATGGGTCTGTGATCCATCCACACTGCAAAAAAACAGAACATGTTCTCCGTAGTCAATAAGCCACAATAAAACGTTCACACCCTGTTGCTTATATGGTACTTGCGCTGCTGGTCCCAGAAGTGAAGTGAGCGTATTCACACAAAAGTTTTTTGAAGAAATGCTGGAACCGCACTGCTCCTTATTCAGACTCTGTCCTTCCCCTCTTCAGCTCACTTGTCCACATAAGTAGGCACAGGACACCGATAACTCCCACATTCAAGTGTAGCTGCACGTCCACACTCTCCTTCTGTAGGGTTATCAGAAAAATCACACAAATCGTTTAAAACTGCTACTCCTTTATTCTACTCACAAGAAGTTTAAAATTACTAGCATATCATCAAATAAGTTTCAGCCCGACCCGGGTTTCGCACACAGATTCTTCAGGGGTGAAACTGACATAGCTCCGGAATGACGCTATTTAAATTAAAGCTTTCCATCTTGCTGCTTAATACATATGTCATATCTCCTCATTAAATCCACCCCCCCCCCAAGTAGCGTGTCCGGCCATTCTAACAAACCCACTCAAATTCATTCTATATCGTACACCATGTGTATAATACATATCACATTACCATATTCTTTAAAATATACACATAAGTACAATGAATAAATAAAATCCCACTATATATTGATAATTCTGATAGTTCCAACATCTCCTATTCCTTCAGGCGGTAACATGTGCAGCGTTTAACCAATCCCCCAAACTTTCCCACCATTCATTCATAAAAAGAGAACCACATGTTGTTCTTTTACCCAATCACAGGAAATACAAACTAGTACGGTATACAAGTTCCGTCTACTAAATAGCCACTATTCTCCAGCTCACCACTTTTATATTCGAATACATGACTTCTACCGTTGCCGGTATTTCTGAACAAAAAAAAACTCTGCCACCAATCCTCCCAGGTCCAGTGACTACAAAGATCCATCGGTAACTTTTTTCTAAACTAGGCACGGTTTTAAATCAAATTCTATATTCATCCCCATCGGCTGTAAGGTCCCCAACTGATAAATGCATTCTATTTCACGTTTATTAATTTGTGCCAATGGGTCACCACCTCGCCAGTTGGTCTTTACTAATTCGATCCCTTCAGGTTTTTCTCATGGAATTGTTTGAAGTGGAGTGACACACTATGTGTAGCCAATCCTTTCCTTATATTTCCTACATGCTCCTGTACCCTCACTTTTAATTTTTGCAAAGTTCTTTCCACATATTGGAGGCCACAAGGGCTCACCGGAAGTTATATCACCCCCTCATTTTCACAGGATGGACTGCCCTTCACTTTAAATTCATGCCCTGTGATCTTGGCCTTCACTTGTTCCACTTACTGCAACCTGTTAACAGTTGTTCGGTTTTTACAACCACAACAAAAGCCGCACCATGTGAACCTGTGCGCATTGGTTTTTTATTTTTTTGTTTCACAGGAATTGCACTGTGGACCAAGCGGGTACCCAAACTTGGGGCTTTTTTATAGACTAAACAGAATTGGATGATTGGGTGGCTCACTCTGAAAGTACCTGAATTGGGTGCTACAAATCCTGAAGGGACTCACCTCCCCAAAAAAATAAATTAATTTACTAGAGTATTGTGGTTAGGACGAGCACACCTCATATGGGTCCCAAATGGATAGAATTTTTGGTATATATAAACCAACTTCTATTGTTTAAAAATTTACACAAATATTTATTAAAACACCATAAAATATTACAGTAATTAGCTGTTCAGATGCATACCCAACTCCATCGAGCTATTTCAATACAAACCAAAAAACACTGATTCAATGATAAGGAATTAGTAGATTGTTAATTTACAGATCCATAAAACTACTCAATCAACTCATCCGTAATAAACAAATAACAATGCATATATTGATGTTTGTCCCCTCTGTTCAGTACAAGGTCTGGATGACGACCGTATAACAAAAGTCCATCATCTCCTGTTTGCCATGCACATATATAAACGGCTGGGGGAAACTGAGAAGTTACTACTTCTATGTTGTTTCAAAAGTGCTCTGTGCGTTAATTGACAATGGAAATGCTATTGATTTGTTGTTGCTCTTTTGTATCCCACTGGTGGGTATGCATAAGTGATGACCGCACATCAAAAGTCCATCATCTTATTTTCACCCTTGTGGATATCGACACTGCAAATCCAAAATGCCTTTAAGTAAAGTGCACTGTGCCTCAGTTAATTGTTTATCATTTCATGCTTTCTAATGTCTTCCTTTAGTGAGGTAAGGTTGGATTAAAGTTGATAACATTTAATTCATGCTGGTATTCTCTGTTTGGCTGGAGGATTTCTAACTATAGTTCAGGTGACAGTCTGTATGTCCAAAGATGTAAGCCGCTGCAACCACTGGCGTCCCACGTGGAATGCCGCGCGATCTTGCCTTACCTTCTCCGGCGCTTCTATGTAGGTCACCGCCGTGTCGTACACTTGTCTTTCTTTTCTATTCCCAATCTGGCTGCTGGATTGGGGAGCGCTCCCAGATAATGTCCTGCGGGGGTCTCAGGCACCAAACGCGTTTCGGGACTAGCGTGTCCCTTCCTCGGTGGTGAAGACCACACCGCTTCTTTTCCAGCGATGCTACCGTAGGCTTAGATGAAGAGGATGACTCCAGAGGCTTCCACACCATGTGTTATAGACTATGTCAGAGTGATCTGGGATCGCTTTCCACAGTATTGGATTAGAGTTGAGCAGACACCTGGATGTTCGGGTTCGATTGGTTCGGCCTGAACCCGAACCCCATTGAAGTCAATGGGGACCCGAACTTTTGAGCACTAAAATGGCTGTAAAAATGTCATGGAAAGGGCTAGAGGGCTGCAAGTGCCAACAAAATGTTGTTAAGAGCATTGCAAGTGCTCTGCAAACAAAAGTAGATAGGGAAATTACTTTAAATAACATAAAATAGGTAAAAATAAAAAATAATAATCTTGATCTAGGAGGACGAGGTCCATATGGAGTAGGAGGATGAAGAGGTGGTGGATGTAGTGGTGTAGGTGGAAGCGGCGGTGGAAGAGGAGGAGGTAGCCTACACTGCTTTTTGGTTTTGAATTTTATTTTAAAAATTCGGGTACACCCCAAAACATTGAGAAATTTAACCTGTGATAACCACCTCCAGTCATGCTAAACACACGTTCAGACAATACACTGGCTGCAGGGCAGGCCAGCACCTCCAAGGGGTAAAGGGCAAGCTCAGGCCATGTGCCCAATTTGGAGACCCAGAAGTTGCATGTTCCCAAGTAGTTAATGTATTTTTAATAGAGTGATTAATAAAGATTACATTTTACCTATTACTAGTCAGCGAGGTTGCAAAGGTTACGCTAGGTCCAAGTGACCACCTAACCCTTCTTCCAGAAGTTGCAGGGGCTGACCGCTGTCAGTCAATTCATGTAGGCGTGTGCACACTTACCGCCCCACCATGTCGCACGTCCCCGTGATGTTCACGATCCAATTTGATATCTGCTCTATCAACTGTCGATGTTCTTTTATGTGCCTACCATGTTGATCACGGGTGGCGAGGAATCAGAGTTCCAGGCCAGAGAGGGAGCATGAGAAAAAGAGGCCAAGGGAGATAAATGTATAAAAAAAATTGGGATCGAGCATTATGTTTGAAAAGCTATTGAGGCGCAAATGTGGGACAAATTACAGAAGCCCAAATGTGGGCCAAAAGAGTCAAGCGGAATTGTGGGAAAAGCTATTGAGGCGGAAATGTTGGCCAAAAGAGTATAGCGGAAATGTGGGACAGAGTATTGAAGCTTAAATGTGGTACAACTTATTTAAGTTTAAGCATTGAATCAAAGAAGGTGGCGTGCATCAATTAAAGAAGCGTTTCTGAAATTTTATTCCCTGTCACCTAAGCAGAGCATATTCATGTCTAAAATTGTATAATGTCAACCCAAGAATGTAACAGAAAAATTACTAAAATTAATTAACCTGTCTACTTGGTAGAGCAGGGGTCTATGACAAAAAAAAAATGGTTTATTGTCACCTGAAAATGTAAAAGAAAAACTTATTAAATTTATTAAGCTGTCAACTAGGTAGAGGAGTATATTACACCCAAAAATTGGTGAATTTGACCATAAAATGTAACTGACAAATGTTTTTTTTTTTTTTTTACCGGTCTACTAGGTATAGCAGTGGTACTATACACCCCAAAATTGGTGAGTTTCACCTGAAAATGTAAATGACAATTTTTTTTTAACCGGCCTACTAGGTATAGCAGTGGTACCATACACCCAAAAATTTGGGAATTTTACAAGAAAATGTTAATGACAATTTCTATTTATTTTTTAACCAGCCTACTAGGTATAGCAGTGGTACTATACACCCAAAAAGTGGTTAATTTAACCAGAAAATGTAACAGATAATTTTTTTAATTTATTTAATGGTCTAATAGGTATAACAATGGTACTATAGACCCAAAAAGTGGTTAATTTCACCAGAAAATGTAACATAATTTTTTAAATTTATTTTACCAGTCTAATAGGTATAGCAGTGGTACTATACACAACAAAAGTTTGGAGTTCCATATGGAGTAGGAGTTTGAGGAGGCGGTGGACGCAGCGGAGTAGGTGGAAGCGGCGGTGGAGGAGGACGAGATAGCCAACTTCCTTGTCGGTCTGCACACTTTCGAAAGCCCCAGAAGTTGGCACCTGTGTTTCGTCATCATCAGAGACATGCTGCGATGGTCCTCTTATGTACTCATCTTGAAAAATAAGTGGTTGGGCATCGGTGCACTCAATCTCTTCCACTTCTGGGGCAGGGCTAGGTGGATGGCCCTGGGAAACCCTGCTAACAGAGTCATCAAAAAGCAGAAGAGACTGCTGCATGACTTGGGGCTCAGACTGCTTGGCTGATTTGCAAGGGGGTGAGGTGAAAGACTGATGGACATCGGCTGCAGGTGCCAACTGTGGTCTTTCAGCAGGAGACTGGGAGGGAGACATGTGAAGAAACTGGATCCACTGTCAGCAACCCAATCTACTATCGCCTGTACTTGCTCAGGCCTCATCATTCGTAAAGCAGCATTAGGCCCAACCAAATACCGCTGCAGGTTTTGTCGCCTACTCGCACCTGAGGAAGGGGTTTCACTTGTGCATGTAGCTAGCACAGATCGACCACGTCCTCTCCCTGCAACAGGAGCTCCACCAGCAGCACCGCGACCTGGGCCACGTCCCTTATTTGGCGCTCTCCTCATATATTTTGAATTTAGGAATCGGGATCTTGCCCTAAATGGGTGTTTAATTAGAAGAATTAGTAGAAAAGAAAGGCAGTATGTAAAGGGTGTATCTCACACGGCCTTAACCAGACTAGGCCTCAATTAAAGATTTCTTTGCACAAAATGGCTGTAATTTAAATGGCTATATTTCAAATGGTTGTATTTCAAATGGCTGAATCAAAGCCCTGTATGTATAGGAGGGATCTTACACGCCCTGAATCAGTGTAGGACTGAAGTAAATATATCTTTGCACAAAAAGGCTGTATTTCAAATGGCTGTATTTCAAATGCATAATTCCAACCCCTTTTATGTATAGGGGGATCACACATGCCCTGAATCAGTGTAGGCCTGAAGTAAATATATCTTTGCACAAAATGGCGGTATTTCAAATGGCTGAATCAAACCCCTGTATGTATAGGGGGGATCTCACACACCCTGAATCAATGTAGGCCTGAAGTAAATATATCTTTGCACTAAATGGCTGTATTTCAAATGGCTGTATTTCAAATGCCTAATTCAAACCCCTGTATGTATAGGGGGGATCTCACAGGGCCTGAACCTCTGTAGGCTTGAATTCAATATTGGTGCACCAAATGGCGGTATTTAAAATCTCTGAATGTAACCCAAATGTATAAAGGGTGTATCTCACAATGACATCTGCATCAAAGGCTGCCAACTAAATTTTTTGTGCCAAAAGCCTGTAATTTCCCACTTGATGATGCTGCAAGGCCTGAAAATAGTGTTTTTTTTTGTCCAAAAATTGTGTTTTTCAAACCCCAGAAAATGATGGGTGTATTTCTAGCTTAAATTGCACACTGACTAATACAGATGTTGTAGTTTGCCCCCAAAAAATTGTGATTTGCAATGTCCCAAAAGCTCAGATGCAGTGCTGGTGCACTGAGCATGCATAAAATGGCCGCCGCCACCCACCTAACTGACAGAATTCTAAAAGTTAGTATTTTTTGGTCAATGAGCTCAGGGCAGGTTAAAAGGATAGTGCCCTGCACTCACACAACTATTTCTAGGTAGATCGCTGAGTTAGATTCTCTCCTTTTCTCTCTCTGAAATCACAAGTCCAGCAGCATCTTCTCCCTACACTTGTAACAGCAGAGTGACGTACAGTGCTATGTGACTCAAGCTTATATAGAGCCTGGGTCACATGCTGCTCTGGCCAATCACAGCCATGCCATTAGTAGGCATGGCTGTGATGGCCTCTTGGGGAAAGTAGTATGACACTAGTTTATTGGCTGCTGTGTAGCCTTTCAAAAAGCGCCAAGAAAGCGCCAAACACCAAACCCGAACCCGAACTTTTACAGAAATGTTCGGTTAGGGTCCGTGTCCTGAACACCCCAAAATTCGGTACGAACCCGAACTATACAGTTCGGGTTCGCTCAACCCTATATTGGATCATTCTTCAAAATAGACCAGTTCTTCTTAATTACATTCTTTATGGGTCCTGGTTGTACATTATACTGGGTCATAAATGTAAATCAGAAATCCTTTGTTTTTTTTCTTTTTTCACCTCCCCCATATCTCTACCATCTCCTATTGCTTTCATTCTTATTAAGATCTTCCGTATCATAACCCTTTTCCATAAACCGTGCTTCAATTATTTTACTCTGTTATTTATAGTCAATCGTATCTGAACAATTTCAGGACACTCTTTTGAACTGCCCCTTCGGGATGTTTTTCAACCAGGGGTCATGGTGGCAGCTGGTAACATCAATATGATCATTAACATCAGTCTCCTTAAAGTGCGTCTTCGTTTTCACCTTATTATCCTTTCAAAAAATACATAAATCTAGTAAAGTGTAAGTTCCAGTTATTCATATTCAAGCCGGTAATAAACTCCTCAAGACTTTCTCTCTCCCCAAACCAAATAAGCAGGCAGTCATTAATAAACCTCTTCCAGAACGTTAATTCGCCCCCTGGCATTTTTCTACCCAGCACTGGAGCGATATTTTCCTCCTCCCACGCCCCCATTAATAGGTTGGTGAAACTGGGGGGGTGAATTTCGCCCCCATCGCTGTACCTGTGCATTGTAAATAATAGTTCCCATCGAATCAGAAGTAGTTGTGGTCTAAGCAAAAATCCCCATATTCCAAAATAAAATCTCTCTGTACATCTGACATCAAAGGGGTCCTTCTCAGCTGTTCCTCTATTGCCTTCAATCTCTTTGTTTTTGGTATTACCGTATATAATGAAGTCACATCAATTGTGGCTAACCATGTATTCTCCCTATATGGACCCAGATTTGTTATCAATTCCAACACACTGCCCGTATCTTTTAGATATGATGAAATCTGGGTTACATAATTCTGTAAATAAAAGTCAATGTATTCAGTTATTCTGCTTCTCAGTGAATTAATCCCGGAGACTATGGGTCTCCCTAGGGGTTGGCCAAACATTTATGGATTTTGGAAAGATGATAAATAACTGGAATAACCGAAAATGTAACTGTAAGGTGCTCAAACTCCTTTTTGTTAAGGATACCCTTCTCATGGCTTCCTCTCAATAGCCCATCTAATTCCTTTTTAAAGGCCACCGTCAGGTCACCTTTTAACTTTTTGTATGTCTTTCCATCCAATACTAACCTAACCAGTTCATTTTCATACTTCTCCTTGTCCATTAAGACCAATACTGCCCCCCCTCCCCCTTATCCGCGGGTTTTATAATTATATTGCTGTTATTTTCCAAATACTGGGGAAATACTGATCTAATACTGGGGAAAGTGATCCTAGATCACCCTGACATAGTATACAAAAAAGCCCCAAGTTTGGGTACCCGCTTGGTCTAAAGTGCAATTCCTGTGAAACAAAAAAATAAAACCAATGCGCATAGGTTCACATGGTGCGGCTTTTGTTGTGGCTGTAAAAACCGAACAACTGTTAACAGGTTTCAGTAAGTGGAACAAGTAAAAAGCCAAGGTCACAGGGCATGAATTTAAAGTGAAGGGCAGTCCATCCTGTGAAAATGAGGGGGTGATATACCTTCCGGTGAGCCCTTGTGGCCTCCAATATGTTGGAAGAACTTTGCAAAAATTAAAAGTGAGGATACAAGAGCATGTAAGAAATATAAGGAAAGGATTTGCTACACATAGTGTGTCACTCCACTTCAAACAATTCCATGAGAAAACCCCAAAGGGTTTAAAATTTATGGGGATCGAATTAGTAAAGACCAACTGGCGAGGTGGTGACCCATTGGCACAAATTAATAAACGTGAAATAGAATGCATTTATCAGTCGGGGACCTTACAGCCGATGGGGATGAATACAGAATTTGATTTAAAACCGTGCCTAGTTTAGAAAAAAGTTACCGATGGATCTTTGTAGTCACTGGACCTAGGAGGATTGGTGGCAGAGTTTTTTTTGTTCAGAAATACCGGCAACGGTAGAAGTCATGTATTCGTATATAAAAGTGGTGAGCTGGAGAATAGTGGCTATTAAGCAGACGGAACTTGTATACTAGTATGTATTTCCTGTGATTGGCTGAAAGAACAACATTTGGTTCTCTTTTTATGAATAAATGGTGGGAAAGGTTCGGGGATTAGTTAAACGCTGCGCATGTGACCGCCTGAAGGAATAGGAGATGATGGAATAAGTAGTATTATCAATATATAGTGGGATTTTATTTATTCATTGTACTTATGTGTATGTTTTAAAGAATATGGTAATGTGATATGTATTATACACACGGTGTATGATATAGTATGAATTTGAGCGGGATTGTTAGAATGGCCGGACACGCCACTTTGGAGGGGATGTGACCTATGTATTAAGCAGCTAAATGGAGAGCTTTAATTTAAATAGTGTCATTCCTCTCCCATTTGGATGGATTCAAAATAAGTCATCTTATTAGCATGTTTCACTTATTTTTGTTTGGGGGGGGGGGGGGTGTTGTTAACTGTAGACCACCAAACATTGGGAGATGGCAAAGAGAACGCACAAACTGCGCTGGAGTAAAACAATAGGTAGGTGCGCCCGGTATACTTCTCTACTCTGCCAATATGAAACACAACCATCTTGAGCCTGGAGGCGGAAGTCCTATTGGAGGAGGAGGAAGACGTGGCAGTGTAGACGGAAGAGTCAGATATGGTGGTCCAAAGGGAGGAAGCGGACGGAGGTGGAGGAGGTCACCAACGTTATTTTTTTATTTAAAAATTTATTTATTTTGGTATTTATTTATTTAGTTTTTGGGTTTGTGGATGCCCCAAAACATTGGGAAATAGCAAAGAGAACACACAAATTGCACTGGAGTACAACAATAGCTAGGTGCGCCTGGTATAGTTCTCTATTCTGCCAATATAAGACATAACGATCTTGAGCCTGGAGGTCCTAGTAAAGGAGGAGGTGGACGTAATGGTGCAGGCGGAAGAGGCGGACGTGGCGTTGTAGGCAGAGGAGGAGGTCACTAACCTTTTTTTTTTAGTTTTTTTTTGTTTTGTGGAGTCCCCAAAACATTGGGAAATAGTGAAGAGAATGCAGACACTTTGCTGGAGTATAACAATCGCTGGGTGCGGCTGGTATACCTTTCTACTCTGGCCAAGGTATGGACAAGTCCTGTGGGATCCATGCCTGGTTCATTTTAATAAACTTGAGTATAGATGAGCTAATAAAATTTGATGAAGTGGAATTCGATCCGAATTGCAAGAAAAATTTTATTTGAACCAAATCCGAATTTCCTCACTCTTGGGGGTAACAAATCTCTAAAATGGCTGCTGCATGTGTTAGGATATGGAGCAAGGAACTTTGGGAATGAGTAATCACCCATAATGTCATGCATGCAGCCAATCAGCAGCCAGCCAGCCTTGCTATGTCACAGCACTATAAATAGTCTCAGTCATCTTTGATTCAGCCATTTTCCAGTATACTTAGGGAGAGATGTTGGCAGGAACTAGGGAAAGTGCTAGTAAAGACTTAAAAACTTATATTTTACTGTTTAGAAGTTCAGGGAGAGGATAGGGAGGAATCATTCCACAGTATTGAAGCAGAACAGGGTTCAGTAGGGGAGTTTACAGCCTGGGTAATAGGAACAATCCTATTACACCTTGCTGCACTGACAGCAGATCCAAATTGCCATTATACAGCTCTGTAATTCCAGCAAACTGTTCTTGTTATTAGGGTGTAAGTGCTGTGTGATACAGCCATTAACAGGGTCTATTACAAGAAAATATTTCTATGTCTTATTTGCCCTTGTGCGGTGCAGTTATACTGTATGTTCTAAAGAATTTTTTGGCTTGAATTAGTGGGAAAAAAAGGCTTATTAGCAGTTGTGTGGTGAAGTGAGAAAATTTCAGCCCTTTTTGGCGTGTATTAGTGGCAAAATAAATATTTTATTTGCCATTCAGCAGTGCAGTTATATGTTCTCTACCCCTTTTTGGCGTGTATTAGTGGCAAAATAAATATATTATTTGCTATTCAGCGGTGCAGTTATATGTTCTAAAGCCCTTTTTGGTGTGTGTTAGTGACAAAAATATATATATATTATTTGCCGTTCAGCGGTGTTGTTATATGTTCTAAAGCCCGTTTTTGCATGTATTAGTGGCACAAAAAAAGTATTTGCCGTTGTGTGGTGAAGTGAGAAAATTACAACCCTTTTTGGTGTGTATGTGTGGCAAAAAATATATATATTATTTGCCGTTCAGCAGTGCAGTTATATTTACTAAAGCCCTTTTTTGCGTGTATTAGTGGCACAAAAAAAAATTATTTGCCCTTATGTGGTGAAGAGAGAAAATTACAGCCCTTTTTGGTTTGTATCAGTGGCAAATATATATATATATATATATATATATATATATACACCGTTCAGCGGTGCAGTTATATGTTCTAAAGCTCTTTTGGAAATGTATTAGTGGCAAAAAATATATATTATTTTCCATTTAGCAGTGCAGTTACATGTTCTAAAGCCTTTTGTGGCGTGTATAAGTGGAAAAAAGTAAGGGCCCATTTGCTGTTCAGTGGTGCAGTTATATGTTCTACAGCCCTTTTTTTCGTGCATTAGTGGCACAAAGAAAAGTATTTGCCATTGTGTAAAGTGAAAAAATTATAGCCCTTTTTGACGTGAATGAGTGGCAAAAAAAATATACTTGATGTTTAGCGGTGCAGTTATATGTTATAAAGCCTTTTTGTGGCGTGTATAAGTGGAAAAAAATAAGAGCCTATTTGCCATTCAGTGGTGCAGTTATGTGTTCTAAAGCCTTTTTTGGCATGTACATATTAGTGGCAAATATATATATATATATTATTTGTTGTTTAGCGGTGCAGTTATATGTTCTAAAGCCCTTTTTGGAGTGTATTAGTGGCAAAATAAATATATTATTTGCCATTCAGTGGTGCAGTGATATGTTCTAATGCCTTTTATGGCGTGCATTAGTGGCGAAAAAAAGGGCTTATTAGCCGTTGTGTTGTGAAGTGAAACAATTACTGACTTTTTTGGGGTGTTTAAATTTCATTTTTATTTATTTATTTGATCTCACAGTATGTCAGACAGAGAAGTGCCAGACCCTGCACAGGGGAGTGACAGAGGCCTAAATGTTTCTGTCGCAGGCACAGGTCGTAGCAGAGTATGGGGGGCATTGCAGCAGGAGTCGCAGCGAGAGGCCTGAGCTCCCGGTTTCATCTAGCGGTCCTGTCTTGACCAGCAACCCAGCAGTTCTTGAATGGTTGACTTCATCCCAAGTGACATCCAAGTGGGTTCGTCAGATGCAACCCTTAGTTGGCATGGCCCGGGAACAGGCTCTGTCCTCAACCTGTCTCTGTCCTTTTCTGTTCCCTCAGCCAGAGAAGTATTAAGTAGTAAGAAGGGTGGGCAGGGGGAAAGGGAGAAGGGGATATCCTGTCACAATTTGTAATTTCCTAAAGGCAATATTAAGTTGTCCTCTTGGGTATTTACCATAAACATTGAATTTGTTATCTCAAGGCCTCTATATCTAAACCAAGGTCTCCACACTTTTGCAAATTTTTGTGGTAGGTATAGTTCCCAGTGGGCTAGTTGTTCAAAAGTAAAGTTGGTCCCCCTTATTTAATTATTGATCTAAGGTGGGGGTCTCTGACTGTTTCTAAAAGCTGGCTACAAGTAGCCTGGCTGCTCCTAAAAGCAGTTGAATTAGCTGTTCAGGTACTGTCTTATTTTGTATTTCTGTCGTAAGACCTAATAGACAGATCCGAGGGGAGACCACTTACCATTTTCCAGAATTTCTGAATTTTGGTGCATTGCCACCATATGTGATAATAGGTACCTCTGTCCCTTCCACATCTCCAGGGTCTCCATCTCTAGGGTCACGGTCCAGGTAGAGAACTTTTAGTTTGGCTGGTGTATAAAACCATCTTATTAATAACTTAAAACAGTTTTCTTGTAGCTTTACACACCTGAAGGTTTTAGAAGTGGAAGACATAAAGTGTGACTTCTCCTCTTCAGAGAACTTTATTCCCAAATCTCTTTCCCATTTGGGAATGAACCAATATTCATTATGATAAATCTTTGGTAGTAATAGGGAATAGAGGGAAGATATCTTCCCCTTTGGTTCTTTAAACTGTAAAGCCATCTTTTCAAGCTATTAAAGTTCAGTAGATGCCGTCAGAGTTGAGGGGGAAGATCTTAGGTATTGGACCAAATACCGAATGTGGAAGGGAGAGAGGCCATTCAGTTGCCCATGAGACTCGAGTTCCTGAAAGGTAGGAGGGGATCCTTGGCTACATAAATCTAAAATTGGACATGATAGAGTGTATGCTTCCTGGGGAAGGGTATCCCTAAAGATTTGTGGGGAGTCAAGAAGGACATCTGAGATTCTAGGAAGGTTTAACAGGTTTGATGTTAATATTCTTTTTATTCCCCTTTCATGCCAATGTCTAAGGGTGTTGTTAGTGAGTATATTGTATGAGTCCTTATATATAATAGAGTTGGGATTTTTACTTATTTATGATGACCTTAGGGCGATAGGGCTCATAGCTGCTTCAGCTTGGATGTTCAATCTTTCACTCGAGGTTTGGGACCAATCTAGTCATCTTGTCGCTTGTATTACTTTATAATAGGTCCCAAGTTCTGGAAAGCCCATGCCTCCTCTCCGTACGTGTTGAATTAAATACTTATATGCTAATCTTGGTCTAAGTTTTTTCCATAAGAAAGACGAGACTATTCTATTTAGTTTGTAAAAGAAGAGTGAAGGGACAGGGAAAGGTAATACTTGCATGGTTTATAAAACTTTCAGTAGAATAACCGTTTTAATTAGGGCTCTTCTCCTGAATCAAGAGATATAGGGAATATCCGAAGATTGTAAGTTAGTTTCAATCTGTTTAAGGAGGTCAAGGTAATTAGCCCAATATAGTAAGGATACTTCAGAAGTAATGTTGATCCCTTGAAATGTTATTGAATTAGTCGACCACATAAAAGGGGAGGATTTTTTAAAGTTTGTGGCTGTTTGCTTAGGGAGGGATATATTTAATATTTGTGATTTATTAATATTTACTTTAAAATTATATAGATGACCTAAATGATCTAAAATAGAGAGTAAGGGTTGGATTGAATATAATCAGAAAAAGCAGCCAATTGATGTTATGTGTTTCCAAGAGTTATCCCCTCAATATCTATTGCATGTTGTATAGCTTGTAACATCATTTCCAGTGTTATGACAAACAGGATAGGGGACAGGGGGCATCCTTGCTAATATTAAAAGGAGGGGACAATGTGCTATTTACCCAAACCTGTACTGTAGGAGAGGCATACATGGACATTACTGCTGTTATGAAGCCTTTTGGAATTCCAAATCAACTAAGGGCCCTGGTCACAAACAGCTAATCCAGCCTATCAAAGCCCTTCTCAGCATCAGTGCTGAGAAGGACCAAGAGTATTGCTGATTGTTTTGCATATTTAATTAAATGTAAGAGGCGGGATGTGTTCATTTTACCCTTCCTGCCTGGAATGAATCCCACTTGTTCCGGAGAGATTAGAGAGAGGAGAAATGGTTTTAACCTATTGGTTAGTTTGGCGATTAATTTCAAATCCCTGTTAAGTAGTGAAATGGGTCTATAGTTAGTGCATTGTGTCAAGTCTTTACCTTCTTTTGGTATTATCGTGATACATGCCGGTAACATTTGTGATGGGAGGGGTTCACCTTCCAAGGCTGCAGTGAATAGCTCCAGCATTCTGGGCAGCAAAACCGACCTGAAAGCCTTTTAATATGAAATTATTAACCCATCTGGTCCAGGTGATTTATTTACAGGTGATTCCTTCAATGCTTTTTCCAATTCTATCATGGCAAAGGGTTTAATTAAAAGTGCGGATTGGTTGGGTGAGATAGTTGGCTGAGGTAGTGTAAGAGAAGAGAGCCAAGAATCAATTTTATTTTTACTTAGTTCCCTCTCTGTTTGTGTCTTCTGAGGATTAAGGTTGTACAGGTTGCTGTAATAATTACTAAACTGATGAGCTATCAAATTAGTAGTGTACAGATCGGGTCCCAGGGGATTTTTATCTCTTGAAATATATGAGCTAGCCTTCCTTTTCTTTATTTGTGCCATCAATAGTTTGGGCGCCTTATTACCGTGTGTGTAATGTTTATACTTGGGCGAAAAGAATAGTTTAGCTGTTTTGACATTTAAGATGTTTGAATAAGTTGTTTAAGTGCGTCCGGTGAGGCCTGTGTTTTATGGATCTTTTGTAAATCTTTAATCTTTTCCTGTAAATGTAGTATAGTCTGCTTTCTGAGTTTATTTATATGTGCCGCTATTGTTATAATATGTCCTCTAATTACTGGTTTATGAGCCTCCCATAGAAGGCCTCTAGATGTTCCTAAAGAGTTGTTTAGTTTAAAATACTCTTAAAGAGCTTTAGTTATACTTTTTATGTTTGAGTCTTTATCAAGAATGCTACAGTTCAGTCTCCACCTGTACACTGGTTTGGGTAATCCCTGTAAATTATAACTCAGGAAGATTGGGGCATGATCGGATAGTAAAATATTACCAATTTCCGAGTGTTGACAAAGATGCAATTGTTGTGGGGGAATAAATAAATTGTCAATCCTATGATAGGTATGGTGCATATGGGGAAAAAAAGGAGTAATCTCTCTCTCCTGGGTGCAGTGTTTTCCAGACATTGACTAAGCCTATATCCGCCAGGGATGCCTGCAGCTTCTCCAAAGCTGCTTTTGACGGATCTAGGGCAACATTCACATCACCACCTAGGATTATGCAGCCTTCTGCAAAGTCTCTGAATTGCAAAAGTACCTTACACAACCATTCAATTTGGGATGTATTTGGGGCGTAAATATTTCCCAAAGTGAATTTCTGCGCACCAATAGCTCCTTTAAGAAAAATATATCTCCCTTCGGGATCCATTTGAGATGAACTCATTGCAAAGGGAATTGACCTATGCATTGGGATACTGACCGGGCGCTATGATTAGCGCTATTTACATTTTCTTTTCCGATAAAGTGACATGATTGGGGAAAGGGTAGGAAAAAGGAGGGAAAAGCGAAGAAAATAAAGTAGTATATAAAACGGCTAATCTTAACTGTGTCCCGTTCCACCAATATACTTGGCTTATGAAAACACAGATGGAAAAAATAAGAAAATTTTAGACTGTTAACAATAATACAGTGCTGGGGACCCAGCCGATTTGTCATATGGGGGGGGGGGTTCCATCTACCTGTCCTAAAGCCACCTTTCGGGGCAATGCAAATAGTTAAACGAGTATATGACCTCTTATGGGTATAGCTTTTATAAAAGTGCATGAGTATTATTCATATTTCTTCCAATGTTTCTTCCTGGGCAGATCGCAGTTTCATGGTGGACGACCTGAAAGCTGTGGTTTTAGGCCACCTGGGCTTGGCAGATACTGGAGTCCACGGGGTTGGAAGTGCAGATAGAGAAGCTATATTTTGGGCAGAGTTCCAATCTGTAATGTCCAGGGAATCTATTCCTAGTGTTTCATATACCTTTTGTAGGTCGTTTAGTGAAGCACAACCAATTTTCGGCCTGGTGAGTTAATAAGCAAGCCAAGAGGGTATAGCCAGCATTTTTTTTATCTGAGAATGTCAAGTAAAGGTCTCAGATGGTTTCTTTTGCAGAGTGTCATAGATGATAGGTCTTGGAATATAGTAATGGTAAAGCCTTTGTATATGATGAGGGACTTTGATATGGAGGCCGCTAAGATCTTTTCTTTAATCCGGTAATGAACCAGTCGACATATAAGGTCTCTTCGGGCCTCATCATGTTTGGGTGGAGGCTGCAGCGCTCTATGGGAACGTTCTATTTCATAGTCGCTACACTCTTGACCCGATAAATCAGATAAGATGGCGATAAGTGAGGCTGTCAGTGCGACTGGACCTACTTATTTAGGAATACCCTTAAACCGCAGATTGTTTCCTTGGGCCCCGATTTTCTTGGTCCTCAATCAAGGAATACAAGTAATTTACATGGACTTGACAGTGGTCTAGGTTGTAAGCCACTCCAATGTCAAAATTCAGCATGGTGGCTTGTGTTGTTTCAAGCATCTCCAGCCTAGAATACATGTGCTTTAGATCCTGTCTGATATCTTTAAGCTCACATACCAGTGGTTCCAGGAACTGTGCCATCAGCTCTCTGAGAAAGGACTTGGAGACCTTCTGATCCTCCCATTCACCTGTTCTCCTCTTGCTCGGCGCCATCTTGCCTGAGCTTGGTGTAGCAGCTGCCGGCGTATTCTTTAGGAAATGCTCCATCTCCCAGTGACCTTGCTCAGCGCCTGTGTTCTGCGGACCTCTAGACCTTCTCCCATGATGATTTGCCCATAGTTAGTAGGTGAGCAGCTGGTGTTTAACCCCCGGTCTGCCGGCCTGCAGTGGAGCTATGCACGCAGTGTGCATGCCGCTCGGCTGCAAAACTCCGCCCCTTTGGTCTCCTGATGCTGCTGCCACCTCCACACTATGTCACTTTGCCACTCTCTGGTCTTTTGATGCTGCTGTCACCTCCACAATATGTCACCATGGCACGCTGGGGTCTACTGATGCTGCTGCCACCTCCACACTATGTCACCTTGCCATTCTGTGGTTTTCTGATGCTGTTGCTACCTCAACACTATGTCACCTTGCCACTCTGTGGCCATCTCATGCTGCTGCTGCCACCTCCACACTATGTCACCTTGCTACTCTGGGGTCTCCTGATGCTGCTGCCACCTCCACACTCTGTCATTGGGCCACTCTGTGGACTTCTCATGCTGTTCTCACCCTCCCCACTTCATGACTATTTTTCCTTTTTGGCCTGGTTGACATCATCATTTATTTAACCCTTCTTCTGATCTGAAAGAAGGAAGGAAAAATGAGACACCCAACAGATCATGTCTGTGTAGCAGCTGTAAGACCTGTATGGTCCCATCAGAATTGGCTTATGATTTGGTAGCCTAAAGCAAGAGTGGTTACAAAACACAGAAGACATGCAAATATTTCATTCACATGTCATCTCTGTTTTAGATCCACTCCTGATTATTTTGGCAATACTATTGTCTATTGACAATACTAATTGATTACTGACCAAATGCTGATCAAATGAAGGCGGATGTTCAACAGACAGGATCCATTTTTTTGTGGGTTATTGTTCTGATGGATGAGAGAAAAGACAAATGAATCAGTGACATCAACACAAACTTACTGCTGACTCTCTCCACTCTGTCAGGTGGGCTCTGTTTGTATAAGTGTTCAATAGAACAGGTTCTGTAGACATCTATGTAGAATCAGTTGACAACGGTGTAAAATAATTGCTCTCTTTCACGCTATAGTAGGATCTTGGGCCTCTGCACGTTTTGAGCTGTAAGCTTTAGTTCACACTTGAGTTATTTAGTAAGTTTTGGCCCCGTAACTGCCCAAAGAAGTGACGTGTGCAGTGATTTTAAGAGGGACAACTGTCATCTGCGTGCCATACTGATTCACAGTATTGTTTTACTACCACAGCAGACTCACTATGTGTGTTGCTTCAAGGCACAGTGTTCTACACCACTATAAAGGCTCTCTGCAGCCCGGAAATAGCAGTTTCTAACGCAATTCGTTACAAATTAATTCGGATTGAATCGTATCTTTTCGGAAAATTCGGTGAACCGACTAAATTGAATTTTTGAGAAATTCACTCATCTCTAGTCACATACTCCTGTAAACTGTTAGGTCATGAAAATGAAATAATTTTTTTTTTTTATTAACCATTATTTTATGTTATCTACTGTATATAGGTTTATTAAGTATTTAGCTAATTAATTAATATATTTGTGTTGTAGTTGAGACATTTCATGAAGTTAACGTGCATCAATGATCCAATGGAAAAAAGATTGTGTTTTAATAATAAAGGTGAAATTCCTGAGCAATTACAGATTGTTAATCTTATAACTGAGGTACAATATGATAATGAAGGAACAAAAAGTGTAGCAGGACACTCTGACATTATTGGCACATTTAATGAATCACTTCCACGAGATCAGCAGCTGAACATTTCATCTTCAGATATAATCTGGGTTAATAATAAGGTAAGGTGTAAATAAAGATATGATGCAATATACTTCATTATAAAAATGTGCAACATTATTCTTATGATAAGACATGCAACACAACAGGCCACGAGGGGCACATCCTTCATGCATCACTTTGACAGGGGCGTAGCTAAAGGCTCATGGGCCCTGGTGCAAGAGTTCAGCTTGGGCCCCCTCCCGCTTTACTCAGCACTGGTGCACCTAGCTTTTCTGCTGCACGAGGCAAAAATTGAAACGATCAGCTGTTTGGAGAGAGGGCAGCGCTCATATGAGATCTGCTTTCTCTGCTCTGTTCACCTGCTCGCTGTAGCATTTGCAGTGATGAGCAGGTAAACAGAGCAGAGAAGGCAGCGCTCCTACGGAAAAAAAAAGCGGACAACCCCTTTAAAGACATACTTGGAAAACATCACATACAGCGCTACAGAACATACAGGGTAATACAGCCCCACATATGTACCTCTTACATCCAGTGATGTCTCCTCTGATGTATATATTCTGTTCCCTCTTCTTCTCCTGTCAGACCAGACTGCCATGGTGACTTCTTTCAGCTACGCCTCATCTCTGCAGAGTTTAACAAACAGACATCTCACTTTCCTACTTTTCCATCCTCCTCCTTCTCACCTTCTCAACACCCCATCCTGATACCTCCAATACTGTGTCCACTGTGCTCCCCAATATTATCCTGCAGAAACAGTCCCCCTGAAAATACTGGTACCACACAGAGCGTCAGTACAAAAACACCCCTTTATATTGTGCACCAGTACAAAAAAATACCCATTTAAGATCAGACCCCCATATAAAACCCTCAATGAGACCCCCCATCTCAGACCAAACCGCCTTTAGACCTCTATGTCAGACCCCAGTTTTAGACCTCAGATAAGATCCCTATTAGACCTCCAGACTCCCAATCAGACCCCCATTAGACCTCTAGACCCCCAATCAGACCTTTTTTAGACCTCTAGACCCCCAGTCAGACCCCTATTAGACCTCTCCAGACCCCCATACTCCCCATTAGACCTCTTAAGACCCCAATAAGACCTCCATATCAGACCTCAGATCAGGCTGTGAAATAATAAAGTCACTTACCTCTCCTGCCGCCACTCTTCTCAGGGCCCGCGCTGCACAGTCACCTGACCTCTTGCAGCGTCAGGTCAGAGTGCGCTCTGTACGTCCTGACACTGCAGGCAGCCAGGACACAGATCTGAGACGAGTAAGCCGGAGGAGGGGATAGTACAGCGCACACAGCGCTTTACCCCCGCCTCCATCTCCTGCATGCTAGTAGTGTTGAGCGAGCATGCTCGGCACATCACGGAGTTTGGCCGAACACCACGTGTGCTCGAGCAAGATGCTTGAGTCAGTGTATTTAAATCTAATTTAGCCTCTATTTCTATGCAGAAGATCGCTGTACAGTGGGGGACTCCCTCAGTGTAATTCCGCAGCTAAGGAGTCCCTGTTCTGACTCCATATTTAGCTATGTCCATATATGGAGTCAATGCTTGGGGACACCTCAGTGTACTTAAATCTAATTTCTGAAAAGTTTCTGCTGGGATTCAAACTCACAGCTTCACAGCCAAGAACGTTAACCACTACACTATAGAGCTGCATGCTCTCTTACTTTAAAAAAATCAATAACAAGATCAGATTATGCAGCAAAAAATGAGCCCCCACACAGCTCCGTACACATAATTACAAAAAAGTTATAGTGCCCAAAATATGGCGACAAAGAAGTAAAACTGATTTTTTCCCACTTTTTAATTTTTTTTCACTATCAAAACGCAAAAAAACTATACATATTAGGTATCGCCGGATTTGTACTGACCTGTAGAATTACATTAACTGGTCAGTTTTATTGCACATCGAAAGTTGTAATTTAAAAACTCGTAAAAATGTGGTCGAATTACTTTTTTTTGCAATTTCATCCCATTTGGATTTTTTCCCGCTTCCCACTACATCATATGCAATATTAAAAGGTGGCATTGGAAATTACAACTTATCCCACAAAAAACAAGCCCTCATTTGGCTATGTGAACCGATAACTAAAAAGTTATGGCTCTGGGAAGGCAGGGAGCGTAAAACGAAGCAAAAAAAAAAAAAACCTCCGGTCCTTAAGGGGTTAAAGTTCTTGGCTATGATGTAGGAGCTGTGTGTTCAAATCCCTCTAGAAACATTTCAGGAATAGAGAAAAAATTTATGTATTTTATATTTTTTTTAGTAATTGGAAAAAATGTATGGCACAAAAAAAAATAGATAGATAGATAAAAAAGGGGAAGATAAGAAGCAGCACACTAGTGAATCGGGTGCAAAGTCCTGCAAGAACCTGCAACAAGGTTCTTTGTAATGTAGAAAATACAAAAAAGCAAGGCAACGTTTCAATTGCTCAATGCAATCTTTATCAAGCCATGGCTTGATAAAGATTGCATTGAGCAATTGAAACGTTGCTGGAACACTGGGTCAATAAATAGACATTTAATTCTGGATTTTTTGGAGTGCTGCCTTGCTTTTTTGGATTTTCTATATAGTTAGATACAGTTGATAAAATCATACTTCTGATATATATGAATGCATGCACTACTGAATCTGTAGTAGTTTCCCACATATTATGCATTCATATATATCAGAAGTATGATTATATATATATATATATATATATTGTGGGGAGTCGCTCTGGTAGACAGCGGTGCGGGTGCAGTTTAGAGGCAAAACAAGGAGTCCAGATTGTGCAACAAACAGTGTTTTATTCACACTTGCACACAAAATGAAAAACAGTCTCTTGGTGACAGTTCACACACAACGGAAATAACGTAGCCAAACAAAAACAGTCCAACACAGGTTCAGTCACCTGGGAGGTGTAGGTGCAGGTTCGCACCACGCTGTCGGCCCAGCCGCAGGAGAATCCAGCTTCAGGTAGCCAGGAACAAAATACCTCCTTACTGAGCTCTTTCCTCCTGGACAGAGAACTCCCAGCCCTGTTAGCAGCTCCAGGATAATCACACTCCCCAGACACAGCTGCTGGCTGCGTTTTATATCCAGCCCAAAACATGGACTGGACCGTGGGGAGCAGCCACCCACCCTACTCTTTAGCTGCTCCCAGTAAGAGCCGGCCCGGATCGGCTTTGCAGCCATGCTATTTACCAAAGTCAAACAGCACTAGCTGCTGCAGACAAAAACCCGGCTCTCACCTCACCGAGGCCAGCAACCTCGGTGACACGTACCTGCCATCACATATGACACCTTGCACCTTACCACATATATATATATATATATATATATATATATAAAATTTAGTAATTGCACACTAAAAAAAATATAAAATATCTAAATTTAATCTCTATTTCTGAAATGTTTCTAGCGGGATTTGAACACACAGCTTCTACATCACACCCAAGAACCGCACTACAGCCACAGGTACATGCTCACTTACTTAAAAAAAAAAAAAAATGAGACTTCTGTTATATAGGAATACTTACTATATATATATAACTATATTATATAACTATAATATTAATATATATACATATATATATATATATATATATATATATATATATTTTTTATTATTATTATTATTATTATTTTTTTTTTAAAAGTAAGTGGCCATGCAGCTCTATAGTGTAATGGTTAAAGTTCTTGGCTGTGATGTAGAAGCTGTGAGTTCGAATCCTGGCAGAAACTTTTCAGAAATTAGATTTAAATACACTGGGGTGTCCCCAAGCACTGACTCCATAAATGAACATAGCCATATATGGAGTCATTGCAGGGACTTCTAAGCCGAACTAGAGTCCCGACACCATCTACTCTTCAGAGCAGGGGGTGCCTGGTTTAATGCTCAGGTTTCCCATTGACTTCCATTGTGTACAGCACCTGAGCATTGCACACTGGTGCTCGATCAACACTACATACTACTGAGCCCTTCCATTATGGAAGCGCTCACTAGTATTCCCTTTATAAGTATTGTACACTGGCTTAGGGGCCCGGTCGCAGCTGCCACCCCTATAATTAGGCCAGTGACTGTGTCCTGCCAAAAGCCAGCATTACTGCCGGAAAGCGGCTGGATCACTGTCAGATTAAAAGAGAGGTGAACTAGTTTGTAACTTTTCAAAATGTGCACAACATCATCTCTCAGTGGTAACGTAATATTAGGCTTAAATCCGTGTATTTCTATCTCCTGGCACTTCTAGTGTTGGTGTGGTGGTGGCGGTGGTGGTAGGGGGGTTGAATAAAGAATCGCATGTCTTCAGTGTGTTTTTGGAAAGGGAGGGATATCTTATCACCCCACTCTGTCTTTTATTTCCAGTAAGCAGATTTTCAAACCATTCCATACTTTGTATGACTGTGTATATTTAGGCCCAAAAATGTCAGGACTGCCAAAGGGCTCCAAACAAAAGACCCAGCGCCAGAATATAGGCAATAGCAACTACAGCTATCTGGACAGAAGTATTAGAAGAAGTACCATGGCTATGGGTGCCACCATTACCACCACCAACACAGCTATGCATGGGGCCCCCACCTTCTCCTGAACCTACTCCTCAGGGAAGTCCAAACTGACTGTTCTCACACAAGTCATCAAGAGGGAGACTCTCTTGTATATCTGTCCTGTGGTGGGTTTCCTTGCCATTTCTTTGTAAAAAGGTTGGTGGCCCACGAGGAAGGAGCAGTGAAGACTCAAAGAACTCCACTGAAAGTCTTATCTTGGGCTGCAAGCAGGAGGAATGCTGTGACCTCAGGTTCCACAGGGCAGTGTCAGACTCTGAAGTCATTTCAACATCATCCTTCTGTGACTGAGAGGAGGAGTGAGCTATCCAGTCCTGAATTATATCCTCTTTCTCCCCTATAATAATGTTGTGCCTTTCCAAAACTAGGCATAATTGTGACCTGCTACTGCCACTGCTACTGCTACTTCTTCAGGCCGGATTGCAGATGCTGCTGCTACCCACATTCTGGGTCTTTCCTTTGGAAACTTCCCATACTCCCATTCTCCAGACTTTTGGCCCACTGTACATAGTCACACAACGTATAGACTGGTTTGCTAGTCTGTTCTCTGGAAATTAAAGACAGAGAGGCATAAACAAATACCCTTACCTTTCTTCAAACACACTGCTATTGACAATTTAGGAGAATAATGCTGTATCGGTGCCATTAACAGATTTGGGCCTAATGTCTTATGTGTGTTCAAATACGCATATTCAGAAAAGAAAGCTTTCTCATGCACCAACACAAACTTTAAGTTTATACACCGTCCCAGATTTTGGACTACTTTTTCAGGTGTTTTTACTCAGAGATTTAAAATTGTACCCTCTGAATTGTAAAACACACCTTGTACATTTTTGTGGCTATTTTTACACCTCACAATAATACTTGAACTGTCTGGAGATGCCCTGCCACAGATTTCAGAATACTATTTCAGTTGTTTTCACTCAAAGATTTAAAAAGTTACCCTCAGGTTTGTAAAAGACACATTGCACACTTATATTGCGGTTAATTATCACACCTAACACACACATACACAGCAAAACTTGCATTGAGCAATACACTAACAGGTTGCCTAGGAGACCCAGCCTGAGGCTGAATCTCCTAGGCTTCCATAGAAAGCAGGTCCCAATGCCTCTGGAAGGCATCAGGCTGCCTTCTCATCCATTGGATCCATGTCACCAAAGTGCGGGGACCCTATGGGATCCCTCACTGACCGCAAACCCCTTCTATGCGGCAGTCAGCTCTGACGGTGGCATAGAAGGGGTTAGGGTACTTTCACACTAGCGTTATTATTTTCCGGCATTGAGTTCCGTCCTAGGGGCTCAATTCCCGGAAAAGAACTGATCAGTTTTATCCCCATGCTTTCTGAATGGAGAGAAATCTGTTTAGGATGCATCAGGATGTCTTCAGTCCAGTCACTAAACGTTTTTTGGATGGAGAAAAAAACTAAATTCCGGAACACTTGCTGGAATGTCGGATCCGGCAATAATTTACATTGAAATGTATTAAAAATACTGCATTGACAGATCCAGTCTTCGGGTCTGCGCATGCGAAGACCTTTAAAAAAGTAAAGAAATAAATAACCGATCCGTTTTTACAGATGACAACCGGAGAGATGGATCTGTTATTGCAATGCATTTGTGAGACGGATCCTCATCCGGATCCGTCTACAAATGCTTTCCGTTTGCATACAGATTACCGGATCCGGCAGGCAGTTCCGGCAAGGAAACTGCCTGCCGAATTCTCACAACGCAAGTGTGAAAGTACCCTTAATCTGTCAGCATCGGCTTTTACAGCGGATATAGCAGGGATTTGGCTATCAGTGACTGCCGGGCCCCTGTAGTGATCAGGCGTACACCGCTCTAGTGCCCGCCTGATCACCATGACGTAATAGTAAGTCAACTTGCGGCAAGGCACTTACCGCTATGACGCACTATTAGGTCATGTGTCAGGAAGGGGTTAAAAATAATACCGATATGATGCACTGAAAAAACAACTGCTCCGCAGCAGAAGGTGGTGTTATTGCCATAAAATGCTTCTGCTATAATGCAACACATTTAGCATGGACAGGTATGATGTACTGAAAAAAAGGGTACACTGATTGTGCAACAGTCAGCACTGCAGCATAATGCTAATTGTACTGGGAATAAGCTGGCAATAAGATCAATTTCAATGATTTTTAAAGGTTTCTTTCTATGGAAATGAGAAAATAAATATTCTGTGAATTTCTGTCCAAAGAAGGGGAAGTGAACTGTATGAAGCATGAGAAGTAGTGTTTTTAGTGATTATCTATGGACAATCATATAAAATATTTCCTCTCTTTGCCCCATTTCGACACAAATTTGATTTGTATAGGCAGCGCAGATCCATTATATTGCTGGCAGGTTTTTAGCCTGTTCCGAAAGTATCAGCGGCATCACCAGTTCCTGAAGGGGCCACAATAAAAGCAGATCTTACTCAGACAGATTTTTTGCCTCTGCTCTTAATTGCCACCGTGGCTTTCATCCTCTGATGTCACCTGCTTCTCAGCACCCCAATCCAGCTTCCAGGCCTTGTCCAACACAAAATAACAATTATAGTCAGACTCCAGTCAGTCAAGAGTGTCAGTCCACAATGTTTTCATTTTTGTCTTCAATAATAATCTAATACTTACTGTAAACAAAGTAAAATTGTGGTCTTTTTGTACTACTACATCCACCCACATTTGTTGATGAGGAGGCATGGATCTTTTGTTTTCCACCTGCTGTTTTTCAGAAATTTTATTTTGGGACTATTAGAGATGAGCGAATCGATGTTGAAGAAGTAGAATTCGATCCGAATTTCAGGAAAAATTCGATTTGCACTGAATCCAAATTTCCTCACGCTTTGGAGTAAAGCAGGGATGCTCAACCTGCGGCCCTCCAGCTGTTATAAAACTACAACTCCCACCATGCCCTTCTGCAGGCTGATAGCTGTAGGCTATCCTGGAATGATGGGAGTTGTAGTTTTGCAACAGCTGGAGGGCCGCAGGTTGAGCATGCCTGGAGTAAAGAATCCGATTCCTAAATCCGATTTCCTAAAATAACTGCTGCACGTGTTAGGACATGGAGCAAGGAACTCTGGGAATGCGGGATCATCCACAATGCCATGCATGCAGCCACTCAGTAGCCAGCCCAGTGATGTCACTATGAATAGCCTCAGCGATCTTGGATTCAGCCATTTTCCAGTGTACTTAGTGCAGGGAGAGAGATGTCAGCAGGCGCTAGGGACAGTGGTAGAAAAGACTTTAAAACTTTTATTTTGCTATATAGAAGTTAAGGGAAGGGATAGGGAGGAATCATTCCACAGTATTGAAGCAGAACAGGGTTCAGTAGGGGAGGTTACAGCCTGGGTAATAGGAAAAATCCTATTACACCTTGCTGCACTGACTGGGAATTCAAATTGCCATTATACAGCTTTGTAATTCCAGAAAACCATTCTTGTTATTGGGGTGCAAGTGCTGTTATTACAGCTATTAACAGAGTTTATTACAAGAAAATATTTCTATGTCTTATTTGCCATTGTGCGGTGTAGTTATATGTTCTAAAGCATTTTTGGCTTGTATTAGTGTGAAAAAAGGGTTTATTAGCCATTGTATGGGGAAGTGAGAAAATTACAGCCCTTTTTGGCGTGTATTAGTGGCACAAAAACATATATTATTTGCCGTTCACCGGTGCAGTTGTATGTTCTTAAGCCCTGTTTGGTGTTTATTAGTGGCACAAAAATATATATTATTTGCCATTCAGCGGTGCAGTTATATGTTCTAAAGCCATTTGTGGCGTGCATAAGTGGGAAAAAAAATAAGGATATATTTGCCGTTCAGCGGTGCAGTTATATATTTTAAAGCCTTCTTTGATGTGTATTAGTGGGAAAAAAAAGGGCTTATTAGCCGTTGTGTGGTGAGATGAGAAGATTACTGACTTTTTTGGGGTGTTTTAATTTCCTTCGTATTTATCTATTTGATCTCACAGTATGTCAGACAGAGAAGTGCCAGGCCCTGCACAGGGAAGTGGCAGAGGCCTAAATGTTTCTGGCGCAGGCACAGGTCGCAACAGAGTAAGGAGGCATTGCAGCAGGAGTTGCAGCTGGAGGCCTGAGCTCCAGGTGTCAACTAGCGGTCGTGTCTTGACCAGCCACCCAGAGGTTCTTGAATGGTTGGTCATCGACTTCATCCCAAGTGACATCAGACACCCCCAGCCAAGGGTCGGTGGGTTCGTCAGACATAACTCTTAGGAAGTGCTCTTGGGCCATGCCAACTGTCCTCAACCTGCCTCTGTCCATTTCTGTTCCCTCAGCTAGAGAAGTCTTAGATGCTGAGGGCTCAGCTCCACTATAAAGCGAGGACGAGCTACTAGAGGACAGTCAGCAGCTATCGACCAGCCAAGATGTGGAGAAGACGTCCGCTGCGTCCTCCGATGGGCGGGCAAGTAGTGACAAGGAGAGTGGCGTCGGAGCCGATGTTGTGAGCGGTCAGGCTCCTGACCCAGAGACCATTGAGGAGGACATCATTGATATGCAGACAGTACTCGATGATGTTGCTGATCACACTTGGGAGCTGGGTGATGAAGGGGCTTCATCATCATCATGAGAAGAGGGTGGCAGCTTGCGAGTGAGGCAGCGGCGGAGCAAGCAATTCGCTAGGTTGGCCAGGAGTCAGCAGGGTGGCAACAGTCGGAGGTTAGGAGCCAAACGTGCCCCGGGGTAGACCACCCACTTTGCCTACATGCCCAGAAAGTAGTGGTTCAGGGGTTCACGGAAGCAGCGGAAGTAGCAGTCAGTCAGTGTGGAGTGTTGGGGGAAAAATCACCTACTCAGCTTTGTGGCAGTTTTTTGTTAAGCCGCCGGAGGAGGTGAACATGGCCATTTGTCGAATCTGTGGGCAGAAGGTATAGCATGGCCAGGGTGCCAATCCCCGATTTAGGCAGTCAAGGCTCCACCACCTCAGCCGAAGGGAGCTGTCTGTCCTTCCGATCATCTGCTGGTCCTGCTGGTCCTGATGTTCCTTCTCCTCCTCCTACTCCTCGACAGTCATTCCATCAGCAATCGTTCACTGAAGCGATTGCCAAGAGACAACAGTATGCACACACTCATCCAATGGCGGAGAAGCTGAATAGGCTCCTGGCCAAGTTGTTGGTGCTGCAGTTCTTCCCTTTCCAAATGGTGGACTCTGCACCTTTCAGAGAACTTATGGCTTGTGCCGAGCCAACGTGGAGAGTCCCAAGCCGTCATTCCTTTGGCAAAAAGCAGTACCAGCCCTGCACATATATGTAGAACAGAAGGTGGGCTAGTCCTTGAGCCTTTTGGTGTCTGCCAAAGTGCACGGCAGCGCCGACGTGTGGAGCTTTAACTACGGTCAGGGACAATACCACACATGTCCTTTATGGCCCACTTGGGTGAATGTGGTTCCTGCAGAGCCACACCAGCAACTTGAACAGTTGACGCCTGTTCCGCCTCCACGTTGGCACGCCATTGGTCCTGCGACATTGTCCGCCTCTGCCCCCTCATCCTCAGACTTCACTGGAGGGACAATTCACAGTGCCCCTCCAGCATACCACATGTGCAAGGCACAGCGGTCTCACGCTGTTCTGCACCTCGTTTGCTTGGGAGAACGGAGTCACACAGGGGAGGAACTGCTCCATGCCCTTAATCAATAAATCGAATCCTGGCTTTCTCCGCAACAACTCAAAATCGGAACAATGGTGACCAACAACAGGAAGAACATGGTGTCGGCACAGTATCAAGGAGGGCTGAGCCATGCGCGCATGCATAGCACACATGTTCAGTCTGGTTGTCAAGCGGTTTTTGAAGTCTTCCAACCATCTGCAAGACATCCTAAAAATGTCCAGGAAACTTTTCATGCACTTCAGCCACTCGTACACCACAAAGGACACCCTCCCTGAGCTACAGAGACAGAACGGGATCCTCCAACATAGTCTGATATGCGACGTTCCAATACGTTGGAATTCCACCCTCCATATGTTGGACCGACTATACGAACAGAGATTTCTTGATGATCCAAGTGGACAGGAGTACTCCCCTGTGTAACTTCGTTGTCAGCCAGTGGTAGCTCATGCGTGACAGCTGCCATTTGCTTAGGCCCTTTGAGGAGGTCACGTTATTTGTCAGTTGCCAGGATTACGGGATAAACAATGTCATTCCATTGCTTCATGCACTGGAACAGATGATGGTATCTCTGGCTGGTCAGGGGACTTGAGACGTGGCGCCTAGATCTCAAGGCCACTTGAGCCCTGTGGGGGCTGAATTGGAGAAGGAGGAGGACAATGGAACAAAAGCAATGTGTAGTAAAAGGACACATCGTGGCAGTATGCAGTGGAGATGGAGGCAGGGAGTCCCATCGAATCAATAGCACAAATGCATGCTCACTTGCTTGCGTAGTGACAGCAGAATTGTCATCATTCGGCAGAGGGATGACTTCTGGCTCTCCACCTTGTTGGACCCTCGCTACCGGTCTAAAATGGGGACCTTTTTTTACATCCGCTGAGAGGGAGGACAAACTGAACTACTATAGAGACATCTTATGTAGTCAGTTGGCCAGTGCCTATCTGTGCCATCGCCCATCCTCCCGCAGGTCTGACCGGGGGGACCTTCTGCGCTCACATTCCTTCTGCCAAGGCTGTTGGGGAGGGGTGGGGGTTAGGAGCAGTTCCAGCTCCATCAACAGCAACTTGAGTCTAGAGTAGCTGATGAGCAGCTTTCTTCACCCGCCTAGTGAAGAAACTACTCATCAGCAGCAGCAGCTGGACCTGGAGCAGGACCTGAACCAGCAGGTAGTGGCATACTTCCACAGCACCCTGCAACCCCACATTGAAGATCCACTTGCCTACTGGGCAGCCAAACTGGATTTGTGGTTGCAACTGGCAGAGTTTGCCCTAGAAAAGCTGCCCTGTCCAGCCAGTAGTGTGGCATCAGAGCGGGTGTTTAGTGTGGTGGGGACCATAGTTACCCCAAGAAGAATTCGCCTGTCAACCCAAAATGTGGAGAGACTGACCTTTGTCAAGATGAATTAGGTGTGGATCAGCCAGGATTTCCACCCACCAATGCCTGATGAATCAGACTAGATCATACATAGTGCCACAACAACACTTTGACAAAAGAGACCAATTTCTTCTGGCTATCAGCCTAAGCTACTATTTTGATGCTGCCACCTGCCTGATGCCACACATCTCATGCCAAGAGCCCCTTCTTTCACCCACCATCTTCAGCTGGTACTGGTATTGCCACCCACCTTCCCACTTTGTCACCAGGTCAGTCTGTGGTCTCCTGATGCTGCTTCCACCTCCACACTACATATGTCACCTTGCCACTCTGTTGTCTCTTGATGCTGCTGCCACCTCCACACTATGTCACCTTGCCACTCTGTGGCCTTCTGATGCTGTTGCCACCTCCACACTGTCATTTTTTCACTCTATGGCCTCCTAATGCTGCTGCTGCCACCTCCACACTGTTGTTATACCACTCTGTGGCCTCCTCCTGATGCTGCTACCACCGCCATTCTCTGTCATTGGGCCGCTCTGTGGCCTCCTCATGCTGCTTCCACCTCACCACTATGTCATAGGGTCACTCTTTAGCCTCCTCCTGATGCTGCTGATGCTGCCGCCACCTCCACACTCTGTCATTGTCCCACCCCATGGCCTCCTCCTGATGCTACTGCTGCTGCCACCTCCAGACTGTCATTGTACCACTCTGTGGCCTCATCCTGATGCTGCTGCCACCTCCAGACTCTATCATTGTGCCACTCTGTGGTCTCCTCATGCTGCTTCTACCTCACCACTATGTCATAGGGTCACTCTTTAGCCTCCTCCTGATGCTGCTGATGCTGCCGCCACCTTCACACTCTGTCATTGTGCCACCCCATGGCCTCCTCCTTATGCTACTGCTGCTGCCACCTCCAGACTGTCATTGTAACACTCTGTGGCCTCATCTTGATGCTGCTGCCACCTCCAGGCTCTATCATTGTGCCACTCTGTGGTCTCCTCATGCTGCTTCCACCTCACCACTATGTCATAGGTCTACTCTGTGGACTTTTCATGCTGTTCCCACCCTCCCCATTTCATGATTGTGCCACTATTTTGCCTTTTGGCCTGGCTGACATCATCATTTATTTGACCCTACTTCTGATCTGTCAGAAGGAAGGAAAAATTAGACGCATAACGTATCCTGTCTATGTAAGAGCTGCATGACATGGTCTCTATTTTGCATCAGAATTGGCTTATGATTTGGTAGCAAAAATCAGGAGTGGGTACAAAACACAGAATACATTCAAATATTCCATTAACTTGTCATCTCTGTTTTGGATCTACTCCTGTTTTTTTTTTTTTTGCTTTAGCAATACTGATGGATTACTGAACAAATGCTTACCAAGTGAAGGTGAATAATCCACAGACAGGATCCATTTTTTTTTTTTTGGGGGGGGGGTATACTTGTATAAGTGTTAAATAGAACAGATTCTGTAGACATCTATGTGGAATAAGCTGCTGACGGTGTAAATGGTGTGCGCTTCTTCTTGATGCTAACATTTGCCTGTAAGGCTCAGTTCAGTTTTCGCCCCGTGACTGCCCAAATAAGTGAAGTGTGCAGTGATTCTAAGAGCAACGCCTGTCATCTGCATGTCATACTGACTCACAGTATTATTTCACTACCACAGCAGACTCCCTATGCGTGTTACTGCAAGGCACAGTGTTCTACACCACTATAAAGGCTCTCTGCAGCCAGGAAATAGCAGTAAATGTGGATCTAACTGAATTTTTTAAACTGAACTGGACGGTATACAGATGAAGTCAAACTAAAAGGAATTGTGATAACATGTCACAGTTCTCGTGACAAAAGCCACTGAAATCTAAATCTAACATTTTTTTTTTACCGTTGTTTACTTAACATGTTAACCATTCGTTTTAACTCGACTACATTTTTAATGCAGTCATTGAGTTAAATTAATCTTCATGATATAATGACACAGCACAAAGAGTTAAACTTAACTTCATGTATATTGATGCAGTGTGATGCATTGGATTTAACTAATATATTGATGCACTTAGATGCGCTAAAATGCACAATTAGAAATGGTAGTATTTCTGAGCCCAGAGATGTTATATATGTTATATTGGCTGGTTAATTTGAAGATCAATCCCTTTCAAGAGAATGGACCTGGGATGCAATAGCAAGGACAGCCACCATACAATGTACAGGGAGGAGGCCACAAAGCTCACTAAAGCACCGCTGCCAGGAGTCATCTAAACCCATTATACTGATATGAATTTTGTTGTGCTTTGTGTGGGTTTAGAATACAAAGAACTATTCTATTCCATTCTATTCAAAGTCTGTCTTTTTTTTTTTCTTGTCATAGATTCCATATAGCCGATGCTCGGAAAAGTGTCTTCCAGGCTTCAGAAAAGCTCTGATAGAAGGAAATCACATTTGCTGCTATGACTGTGTCTTATGTTCTGAAGGAGAAATTTCCAATACATCTGGTAAAAGAAACCATGAAAAGTAGAAGCAAAATATGAAAATATGCAGATGTAGAGTGCAAGGAAGATGAAGATTAAAGTAAAGTTTTAGATGCTGGTCTTAAAAAGCCCTATACATGGTGGTGGATCCGCCAGAGTTATGTAGAGGCTCCGTCCTCTACATAACTTCTGCGGATCTTCCTCTGCTTCTGAATGTAAGACAGCTTCCTAGCTGCCTTAGGCCTCATGCACACTAAGGTTTATTCTTTCCGTGTCCGTTCCGTTTTTTTTTTGCGGACCGTATAAAAAAAAGGAAGTTACTCCATGTGCATTCCGTTTCCGTATGTCCGTATTTCCAGTCCGCAAAAAAATGTAACATGTCCTATTATTGTCCGCATTACGGACAAGGATAGTACTGTTCTATCAGGGGCCAGCTGTTCCATTCCTCAAAATACGGACCTCATCCATATTTTTTGCAGACCCGTTTTTTATGGTCATGTGCATGAGGCCTTACATTTAGACCATTTTTTATGCCTAAACCAGGTGTAAAAAATGGTAAATGAGATGGGCCTACCGACCAGTCTCCTTCCACGCCACGCCCATTCTTTAGACCTGGCATCAGCGGGGAAAATTCACAGATTGCGGCGGACCTTTGAGCTGCAATCTACGCCAGAAATATGCCTAATATAGGTGTATTTCTGTTTAATAATGGCCCCCTTTATTATCCATCGGCCGAAATAAAGATGTTTTCTTAGGGTCAACCACTTTTCCTTTTTTGACCAGTTTAACAAATAATAAAAATAATCATGCTGATGTCCCTTTCCTTACCTTCCAACTGTCACGAGGGTGTCACGACCTATTACTGACCCTGTTGTGCCTGCGGTCAGAAGGTCTCAGCAGGAGGCTTCTCGCTAGGTTTCAAGAGATTCGTCTATGACCTAGTGGGGGGAATGGATTCCTGTCCCGGTTTTCCTGCTTAGGTTTGCGATCCTTTTTGTCCAATTTAGGAATCTGTAGCTTTTCCATTCAGCTGTTCTCTGTCAGCCAATCCCAGCTACTATATATTCTCCATTTCTGCTTCCCTTGTTGCCACATATAGACCTTTTTTCCAGATCTTCTATTCTGACCTCTGTTTGGAGTTGGAGTTGCTGTCATGGTGTGGAACTAGTGCTGTTGGATCTTCGGTTCACTCCTATTGTTGTTACTCTAGGTGTCAGTGGTGAGGACTAGTGCTCCTACTGCCCTATTTACTACCTAGGGCTTATTTCAGGGTAAGCCAGGGACGAGGACATGTGATCGGCTTACAGGTAAGCAGCCCGTCTAGGGATGTCAGGCCAGCCAGGTGCCAATGCTAGGTGAGTTAGGGTCACCACTCCTCCCTCTCCCTAGTGAAAGGGTACTCCCCTTCCCTCCTCTCTGCGCCGCACATCTGTTACCTGCCATATTAGACGTGATACCATCTTTGCGTAACACAAATTTGTTACAAAAGTTTGGTTTTCAGTGAATCCAAAAAGTTTGGCGTTAGTCTTGCATGAATACTTCAAAAGAACATGTGACATGTTATAGATTTGAAGACAGAGAAGGAGGATCACATGACCTCAGGCAGCGGCTTGACCCGCTGGGCCTGCTCATAATGGGTAGTAGCTAGCCTCAGTCAAATCAAGGTGGACTATAAGTGTGAGTCAGTGACGACTCAGTGAACGAGTCATAGACACTATATAACATCCCAACCAGGAAATGCTTTATACAGCCCTTATATTTAACTCTGTCCAAGAGATAGCTGTCAATACAATGTTTTATTTAAAATTAATTAAATGGATGCAGTCCTAGGAGCCTTAGGAGACACAACACGACATTTAAGAGCAATCAAGGTTCTTTTGATTTGGACCAAAATTATTTGGATCAAATCAAATCTGACAGCTAAATCAATAGGATCCGAACCAAAATGAATTTGAGGAAATTTACTCATCTCTTGTATTGGAATAATGTACATAACCATCCAGATAAGTTGTATAGGCTCTGCTACAGACATGATACATACAATGCAGTATATAGAAAATATGGAGGACATTTTTGGTTGTTTTAGTGTCAGTCTGTCACCTGCTCGAAATTTATGAAATGGTGCAGCATAATATATTTGTCATGACTGCAATGTGCTTTACACCTGTACACAAGGGGGTTGCCTAGCGTAGGTTTTGACTCCAGGTCTGATCGATGTCTTGGCCTTTAAAGAAAAGCGGGTAAGGAAAAACGTGGATAGATCCAGCATTTCAATAAAAACAAATTCCTTATATTATAAAATTAACATCACTGTTCTTACACGTTTCGGGCTTATAAGCCCTTCCACATAGCATACAAGACATAGAAAATGATAAAAATATATGTACTGACAGGATAAGCAGTAACACAGAAAATCTGGTAGGAATGGAGTAGGAGCTGGAATGGAAACATCTTAATAAAAGAGTGATATAATATACTAAGCCCAGTAGAGACACATTTTGCAGAGTGGGCATTTAAAAAGAAGCAACCACCTAACACATAAACTGCGCCAATTGTGGGTGTGATTGCACCAATTAGTCAACTCCAAGAAAACCACACCACTGATTATAAAATATCCAAATTTTATTTCAATGATTAAAATAACCACATACTTATACATAACAATTTTTTCTTGGAGTTGACTCATTTAAAAAGAAGGCAAAATGCAGTGGGAATAAGGTCATCAATATAGGTATGACAAATCGGTCTTAATGTTCATTCCATTAGGAGACCTGCTTCCCATGGTGAGGAACCAGTACGCCTCACACCTCAGCAGGGCTTGTCTCCAATTGCCTTTTCTTTTGGGCTGGTTAACCCTTTCAATGGCTTTCACCTGCAAGGTCTATGTGTTGCCTTAGTAGCTGTTCACATAATGCACAGCTACATCTGGCCGGTTTTTCAATTGAGGATTTTGGATACTCTAGAGGTCTTCAGCAATGCGTTTTTAAGGCTGCGGGTGGTGCACGCAATATACTGGATCTTGCATTCAGTACATTCAATAACATAAATAATATAGTTGGTGTTGCAGTTAGTAAAAGTATTGATATTATGACAATAGTTATTTACTGTGGAGGTCACAGATTTACAGGGTTTGATGTTTTTACATATATTACATCTGTTGGGACCACATTTATATAGGCCTTTGCATGTGAGCCAGTGTTGTACATTTTTGCCAGTGTGACTATTTGGAGACACATACATGGAGGGAGCTAAAGTATTACCGAGTGTGACGCCTTGTTTGGCTACAAATCCGCAGCCATTCTTGAGAATATTTTTGATTTGGGGGTCATCATCCAAGATAGGCAACTATTTTTTAAGGAGATGAACAATCTGATCATATGCTAAAGAATAATTGGTAGAAAAAGTAACTAAATCAGTATTACGATTAGTGGTATTACATTTTTGGCTGAATTTTAGTGACAGTGCTATCGCTGAGTAAAGATTCTCTATTTTTGGTGATCAAAATATTTTTGGCACAATTGTGAGATCAAACAAGAAAGCCTCATTCTTTGAGGCGGTTATTAATGATGACACATTCCTTGTGAAAATCCTTGATGTCTGAAAAGGCACATAAGCCCTGATGTACTTCCTTACTGAGATGCTGCGAATTGTGTGCTGGTGATGGCAGCTGCTTGCAGCACAGTAGTGTTACGTGCTGTAGGTTTTCCATACAACTTAATAATAACCCGGTTATGACTCGAATCTCCAATCAGGGTTAAATCCAGAAAGGAAATTTCATATGGATGGCTATTGTAGGTTAAAATAAGAGAAAAAAGTATTGTTTTTTTAAATATTCAATAAAGGCTGCACGGCTGGCACGGACGCCACAGGGCCCCCCCAAATGAGGAGCATATCATCAATATAACATTCGTACCAGCCTATATAAGACAGATTGGTTAGGTTCGGAAAAAAAAATTGACTTTGTTGTCCTTCAAATATCCTGGGATTCGGGTGGCCAGAGGTTGTAGATGATTCACAAAGTCAAAAAGTCTTTCAAAAATAGATCCAGAGCAGACAACAATAGGTCGATATGTGATAGGGGTATCCTGCTTATGTTTCTTAGTTAGGCCTCTTTCACACTAGCGTTTTAGCTTTCCGTCCTAGAGATCCGTCCTCGGGTCTCTAGGACGGAAAGCTACTGATCGGGATTATCCCCATGCATCCTGAATGGAGAGAAATCCATTCAGGATGCATCAGGATGTCTTCCGTTCAGTATGACAATGTTTTTTGGACGTTGACAAAAGCGCAGCATGCTGCGGATTTATCTCCGTCCAAAAATCCGGAAGACATGCCGCAACGCCGGATCCGGAATTAATGCCCATTGAAGGGCATTAGTCCGGATCCGGCCTTTAGCTAAACGTTGTTTCCGCGCATCGCCGGATCCGACGTTTAGCTTTTTGTCAATGGTTACTATGGCAGCCAGGACGCTAAAGTCCTGGTTGCCATAGTAGAAGTAGGGGAGCGGCATACTTACATTCCGTGCGGCTCCCGGGACGCTCAGGGTGACGTCAGGGCGCCCCAGTGCATAGATCACGTGATCGCATTGATCACGTGATCCATGCTGCGGGCGCTCTGGCGTCATTCAGGAGAGCCCGGAGCCGCACGAATCTGTATGCCGCACCCACTCCCACTGCTACTATGGCAACCAGGACGCTAGTAGCGTCCTGGCTGCCATAGTAACACTGAAAGCATTTTGAAGACTGATCAGTCTTCAAATGCTTTCAGTTCACTTGCGTTGTGCCGGATCCGGCGTGCGATCTTCACAACGCAATTGTGAAAGAGGCCTTAGGCTGTACATGATAGGTGTACAGGAACAATTCATTTTCAGGTACTCTTTTTCGTTATTCCTCAAGACTCCCAATCTGACACCTTCATTTAGTATTGAGTCAAGGGCCCTGGCAAATTCTGAAGTGAGGTCTTCAGTTAATTTCCTATAGGTACTAGTGTTGGGCAAGAATGCTCGTCCGAACAACATTTTAACTCCAGCATCGCGATGCTCGGCTCATCGCGGTGTTTGGCTGAATGCTCGAGTCTCCTCTCTGCATGCTCGTTGACAGGGTTTAGTCTTGAAAGGTGTTAGAGACCCAAAAGTCCTTTTAAGGATTATTGTTTTAACTGGCTGCAATATACATTATTAGCACAACCTGCGTGCAATGGTTTGGCCACTGCTGACAGTGACACAACCACTGCTACATCTGTTGTGTTGCATTTGCGCATCCTAAATATCTGTGACATTCAGCCCAATTGTTTGGCTGCTGCTGACAGCGACATTACCTGAGCTACATCTCCTGTACAAAGTTTGCGCTTCCTAAACATCAGTGACATTCAGTTACATTTTTTCGCCGCTGGTTACAGCAATATTACCTGCACTTCATCTCCTGTATAACGTTTGTGCATTCTAAATATTAGTGACATTCAGTAAAAAATTTTCTCCGCTGGTGACAGCGACATTACCTGCGCTACATCTCCTGTATAACGTTTGCGCATCCTAATTATCTCTGACATTCAGTTTAATTTATTTGCTCATTCACTTACAAAACCTGCGTTATTGTACGTGTGACATACTTGCAAGCATATATACCATTTAATATGCTCAAGGTGAGCAGTAAGAGACGGGGAAGTGGCTGTGCTGCTGATGGTGCACGCAGAGGCCGTGGCCCTGGGCATGGAGAAACTGTGCCTGCTGCCAGAGCATAAGAAACACACTCATCCACGATACCTAGCTTCATGTCCCAGTTTGCAGGGCCTCGCAGGACAACACTCTTGAAGTCAAACCAGTGCGACCAGGTGGTCGGTTGGATTGCAGCAAAAAATGCTTCCAGTCGGTTAAGCACCACCCTGTCTTCCACAAAGTCCAGTTTCAATAGCCAAGAGTCTGGTCAACAGAATCCTCACTCTGATCCTTCTTCCTCCCACCATGGACAGTCTTGGCAAACAAGTGATCCGACACTCGGATATTCTGAGGAGCTCTTTTCATCGCCATTCCTTGATTTGGCCCCCTTGCCAAATCAGCTTGAAGAGGGACGAGGAGATCTTGTTCACTGATTCCCAAACTCTTGAGCATCCACAGTCAGAAAAAGATGACGGTGGAGAACGGCAATCAGTGATTCACGAGGTGGATGATGAGACACAGTTGCCAATAAGTCAACAGCAATTAGTGTCTCAAGAGGTTCATGACACAATTGTCAATAAGTGATGTTCTTGTTAAGTCAACAAGCCAGGAGGATGACCAGAGTGAGGAAGTGGAAGAGGAGGTGGTGGACAATGAAATCACTGACCCAACCTGGGAAGGTGGCAATCCAAGCGAGAACAGCAGTACAGAGGGGGAGTGATCCGCAGCACCGCAACAGGCTTGAAGAGGCAGTGGGATGGCAAAATGGAAAAGGCGGTACACACCAAACAAGCCCTCAACTGTTCCCTGGAGCACCCTCTTGTGGCAATCTCCCTTACCAAAGGGTAGGTGTTCTGCAGTCTGGCACTCTTTTGAGGAAAGTGCGGACGTTAAAAGAATTGTCATTTGTAATCTGTGCCGTACCAAAATGAGCATGAGCGTGAACACTCGCAACATCAGCTCCACCAGCATTATCCACCACATGGCATCAAAGCCCCCAAATAGGTGGACATAACGAGTGGCTCCACAATTAGTGTCTGTGGGTCAAACCACTGCCTCCTCTTCCCCTATGTAACGTGCTGGCCAATCTGCTGTACAAGACACAGTCCCGGATGCCTCCCGCCCGGCATGGACATTCGCAAGCACCATTATCTAGCACATCCACTTCTGTGTCCCAGCGCAGCGTACAGATGTCCATAAACCAGGAATTTGAAGGAAAGTGCAAATACCCAGCCACCCACCCACAGGCCATAGCACTAAATGCACACTTTTCCAAATTGCTGGCCCTGGAAATGTTGCCATTTAGGCATGTGGACACTGAGGCTTTCCACAGCCTGGTGGAGGTGGCCCTCCCTTGTTACTCAGACTATTTTTCCTGGTGTGCCATCCCTGCCTTACACCAGCATCTGTCCCATAACATCACCCGTGCCCTGACCAATGCAATTATTGAGAAGGTCCACTTAACGACTGAAACATGGTCAAGTGCTTTTGGCCAGGGACACTACATTTCCCTGACGGCACACTGGGTGAACGTTGTGGAGCCCGGACTGAGTCGTACCCTCGGATGGCACAGGAGCTACCGACGCCAAGGATTGCAGGCCCTACTTCCCTCAGGATTTCTGCCACCACCTACATTAGTCGCTGCAACTATCTATTCTGCTCCTCCACCTCCTCCTCCGCTTCCACCTGTGAATTTTAATCTTGCAGCACCAGTCAGCCATCAGTCAGTAGCTGGAAGCAGTGGAGCACTGCAGTGGGGAAGTGGCAACAGGCCGTGCTTAAAGTTATTTGCTTAGGTGACAAACAGCAAACCGCCACAGAGCTATGGCAGGGTACCATGCCTAGCACACGTGTTCAGAGTTTTTCAAAACCTACCCCAATTTGCCTGAGCTACTGGTAAAGGTGTGCGGCATGTGTGCCCATTTACGAAAGTCATCTACAGCTTCCGCCGGTCTGGCAACGCTGTAGCAACGCTTGCAATTGCCAGCTCACCGACTGTTGTGCGACGTGATTCCACTGCACGTTCCACATGTTGGACAGGCTTTATGAGCAACAGAGGGCAGTAGTAGAATACCAGCTGCAACATGGTCGTCTCCTTTCCAGTCAGCTTCCACTCTTCACAAGCGACAAGTGGGCACTGATGTCTGACCTCTGTGAGGTTTTATGCAACTTTGAGAAATCAACACAGATGGTGAGCGGCGATATTATCAGCATAACCATCCCACTTCTTTGTCTACTGAAACGCTCACTGCTCACAATGAAGGCGGAAGCTTTGCATGTGAAAGAGGTGGAAATGGGGGAACAAAGTACACAGGGTGATAGCCAGACCAACTTCACTGAAAAAAAGGAAACACCCCTAAAAATGAACCTTTATTAAATATCCAGATAAAACCAGCTATACTAGCTAAATCCACAAAACACTGTATAGAAGCCAAATTACCCTCACCACGGGTTACCGAGGGGAAAAGGACAGCAGTGTGATATAATAGATAGCAATCAGGGACATGACATTCGGAAATACCTAGAATATCCCTCCTCTTTCCCTAACACTGCTGTGCCCAGGGGCATCCCTTGATGGTAGGGATCCCCTGTCCTCGTTCCTTGGCTGATTTGTCCCTCAGTTCACCCTAATAGATCAATAATAAACAACAACAATATCACCAAATATAATAATATATACTGCCACAAAAAATTAAACCCCAACGCGTTTCCCCTTGCCAAGAAGGTTCATCAGGGGGTAAACAATCACGGTCACAGGTGGTTCATATATCAAGTAAAAGATGTAAAAAAGATCATACAATATTGATACAAAACTAGATATTCTCCCCAGCGATCACAACTACTAAAACATATGAAAACACACCAAACAATGCCAGGTGGTAGTAATCAGTGATCCATTGGGAGCTGGTCCCACACTACAAATAAATAAAGCAAGTACGGCGTCAAACACTCAATAGCATAGCAGATGTGTATGTATAACTTATCTGACGTCTGGACGATCTGATCTGGTGTGGTGGGGGCCAGCAGGGAGATAGCCAGACCACCCTCAGTTTGTTTTCTCAGCACGAATTGAATAATGATGATGATGATGAGGAGGAGGAGGAGACGTTTGCCTCCCCTGCACAGGGTAGTACCCATAGGAGGTTTATTCCATCTGTTCAGTGTGGATGGGCAGAAGAGGAGGAAGAGGATGAGGATATTGAGAGTCATCCTCCTGATGAGGACTGCAAAGTCTTGTCTGCTGGGACTCTGGCACACATAACTGACTTTATGTTATGCTGCCTTTCCCGTGACCCTTGCGTTATACGCTTTTTGGCCAACACCGATTACTGGTTGTTCAGCCTTCTTGACCCCTTCTACAAAGAAAACTTCTCATCTCTCATTCCTGTGGTGGAGAGGACTTGCAAAATGGTACAATACCAGAAGGTCCTTGTGGAAAAATTGCTCCAAAGATTTCCCGCTGACAATGCTTTTGGCAGAGTACTAGTTCCGTGGGCAACCAAGGATGGGAAACAAGGGGAACACAGAGCAGTTCCAACAGAGGCAGGGCAACACTCTCCAAGGCCTGGGACAGTTTCATGGCACCCCATCAGCACCCTCACCCTGATGCGTGGCCTTGACATGTGGCATGAACTGGCACTCTGCGCCTTGGAGGTGCTGTCCTGCCCTTTCACCAGCTTTTTGTCAGATCAGGTATTTAGTGCTGCTGCCGCCAGTCAGCAGAAAATGCTGGCAAAATTAACAAGGCCTGGATTGCCCCCTGTCTTCTCTACTCCACCAGAGGAAAGCTGGTGGACATAAAGGCACTTTAACTGTGGCTTTTATGGTGTATTGAATACTAGTGATGAGCGGCAGAGGCAATATCCAAATTTGCGATAGGTGCGCTAAGTATTGTTGTGAACTTGTGACATCACAGCACTATGTATGTATGGACAGCAGAACCTATCACACTACCCAACACCCTGCACAGCTACCTAATTATCTAATATAATGTGTCACAGGAAAGCAGAGAGCACAGCAATAGCACTGCTGTCTCTCTCAGAACTGTAATAAACTGTAGAAGATGGCTGTGGGGAGGTTCTTATATACTAAAGAGGTAGGCAACTTTCCTGTTGGTTGCTAGGGATGTTGATAAGCTTAGACAAAGACATTGCAGCCTTCTCATTGGCCCACAAGCAAAAAGGGAGGTTACTGATGAAAAAATAAAAGTAGAATATTCAAAAATACGAATATATATCACCATATTCTAAATATTCGTGAATTCTTGAAGTTGCAATATTTGCGATTAAAATTCGCGATTCGAATATTCATGCCCAACACTGTATTCCCATGCACACCTTCCACCACAAAAATGGGTATATGGTTCAATCTTCCTTTTCTCGTCCTCCTCCTCCATCATATCAACATGCTTATGCTTAGGCTGCCCTCGTTCCTAATGTTTTACAGGGTGAGCTCAGCAGCAGACCCTCACCCCTAATGTTTTAAATGGTCAGATTAGCAGCAGGCCCTCGCCCCTAATGTTCTAGAGGGTCAGCTCAGCAGCAGACCCACAACCCTAATGTTTTAGATGGTCAGATCAGAAGCAGACCCTCACCCCTAATGTTTTAGAGCAGGCATGCTCAACCTGCGGCCCTCCAGCTGTTGCAAAACTACAACTCCCATCATTCCCTGACAGCCTACAGCTATTATCCTACAGAAGGGCATTGTGGGAGTTGTAGTTTTACAACAGCTGGAGGGCCGCAGGTTGAGCATCCCTGTTTTAGAGGGTCAGCTCAGCAGCAGACCTTCACACCTAATGTTTTAGAGGGTCACCAGCAGGCCCTCGCCCCTAATGTTTTAGATGATAAAATCAGCAGCAGGCCCTCACCCTTAATGTTTTAGAGGGTCAACCAAGCAGCAGACCCTCACCCCTAATGTTATAGATGGTCATATCAGCAGCAGGCCCTCACCCTTATTGTTTTAGAGGGTCAGCTCAGCAGCAGACCCTCACCCCTAATGTTTTAGATTGTCAGATCAGCAGCAGGCCCTCACCCCTAATGTTTTAGAGGGTCAGATCAGCAGGAGATCCTCGCTCCTAATGTTTTGGAGGGTCAGCTCAGCAGCAGACCATCACCCCTAATGTTTCACATTGTCAGATCAGCAGCAGGCACTCACCCCTAATGTTTTAAATGGTCAAATAAGCAGGAGACCCTCGCCCCTAATGTTTTGGAGGGTCAGCTCAGTAAGAGACACTCACCCCTAATGTTTTAGATTGTCAGATCAGCAGCAGGCCCTCACCCCTAATGTTTTAGAGGGTCAGATCAGCAGAAGATCATTGCCCCTAATGTTTTGGAGGGTCAGCTCAGCAGCAGACCCTCACCTCTAATGTTTTAGAGGGTCAGATCAGCAGCAGGCCCTCACCCCTAATGTTTTTGAGGGTCACCAGCAGGCCCTTGCTCCTATGGTTTTTAAAGGTCACCAGCAGGCCATCAGTCATAAGTCATAATTTTTCAAGGGTGTGTATGATGCCCTCCTTTATGTGTAATAAAGGGTGTATTGGAGTGCCGGTTCCTTGCAATTTTTGGAAGCCTTTTTTACTTAGTGCATAGGCTTTATGAGTGTAGGAGTCCCATTACCTGAACAAGTGTACCACAGTGTGAATGATGCCCTCCTTTATGTGATATGCAATTTGTATCGGAGTGCCTCTTGCTTTTAATTTTTGGCACTTTCACTTTATCTTCAAGTAAATATACAGGAAAGAATGTTTTCTAACAATTTTTCCTCTAAAAGCAATTCTATCTTTGGTTTTGTGCATATTATTGTCAGTCTGTAAAAGTGGTGTACTACTCGTACAACATCATTCCCAGCAGCGACCTGGAGGTCCAAGGCATCCGGAAATTCTCTGCATGCTGTTCCCGAACCATTTCAGTGGTGTTTCCATCAATTTCTTACATTTTCCTATGAACCAGGCACCCTCCCTTCTTCAGAGCAGAGGGTGCCTGGTTTAATGCTCTGTTTCTCCCATTGACTTCTATTGTGCTTGAGCATCCCAAAGTGTTCTACTAAAGCACCAGAGCACCCAACTTTAATAGGCACCAGTGTCCTGTAAAATGTTATTGATAGCTGCTTCAAAACCTTTGCAATTCATGACCACTACGGTGCCTCCCTTATCAGAATTGCAAATTATGATCTCTTTACTACTTTGGAGTTCCTTAAGTGCCAGAGTTTGGGCAGTGATCATATTAGATTTACCCACGGGAACTATGAAAAAAAGTGTAAAAAAAAAATTATGTTTTTAAAGATAAAAAAAATATAAATAAATCACCTCCCTTTCCTAATAATAAAAGTAAAAATATGTAAACAATAATAAATACACATCATGGGGTGTGTCATTTCCCATAGGGCAAATCGCAAAATGGATGAATGATCTGCTGTTTTTTGGTCAATTCGCCTCCAACAAAAAATGAAACACAAAGTGAGCAAAAAGTCTCACATCCCCACAGCTCTGTACACATACCGTAACTACAAAAAATAGATTTAAATTTTTTAGTATTAAAATGAAAGAAAAATTATACTTATGTGGAATTACCGTTATCTGACTGACCTAGAGAATGAAAGTAATAGGTCAGTTTACGAAATAGGGAACGTCAAATAGGGAACGTCATAAAAACGAATTGCCTTTTTTTTCCAGCTTCCCACTACATTGTATGCAGTATTAAATAGTGGAATTAAAAAGTGCAACTTGTCCTGCTAAACAAACAAACAAAAAAAAAGGCACATGTGAATAGAACCAAAAAAAGGTTACGACCCTGAAAAGGTAGAGAGTGAAAAACAAAAATCCCAAGAAAATGTCCTCCTCAGCACAACTTCCCAGTTTAGACAACATATAATAATAATTTTAAAAAAACACAGATCGTAAATGTCTAGGGGTATTTTCCTGTGTGTTTCTCGAAAAAAGAGGGTACAAGAGTTCTCATTATAAAAACAACAACAAAATTAACTCTGAAATAACTCCTTTAAAGATTTGCAAAAACGTTTCCAATTTTTTTACATTTATATTTTTCAGATGCTGAAAACTGTGAAAAGTGCTTTTACACTGAATGGCCAAATGAGACCAGAGACAAGTGTGTCCCTAAAGTTGTTGACTTTCTCTCTTATGAAACTGATGTTGTAGTTTATGTTTTCTTATTCTTTTCCGTATTCTCTTCTATTGTCATTGTAATAATCATTGTAATATTTATAATTTTCCTGAATACTCCTGTTGTCAGAGCCAATAATCGTAATCTCAGCTTCGTTATCCTTATTTCTGTCAAGCTCAGTATGCTCTGTATTGTCCTCTTCATTGGTAAACCAATGGACACAACCTGCATGCTCCGCCATATCTCCTTTGGAATCTTCTTCACTGTTGTGTTGTCATCGGTCTTGGCCAAGACTATCATGGTTTGCATTGCTTTCAAGGCCACCACACCGGGCAGCTCCTGGAGAAAATGGATTGGTGTTAAGCTTTCCAACTATTTAGTGGTGACCTTATCATCTGTTCAGGTCCTGAATGGAATTCTTTGGTTAGCATTTTCTCCTCCATTTCAGGAGATAGACATGGACTCATATCCCGGAAAGATCATCATTCAGTGTAATGAAGGTTCGAAACTGGCCTTTTATTTCATGTTGGGTTATATGGGGTTTCTAGCAGTAGTGAGTTTAATTCTAGCATTCATGGTGAGGAAATTACCTGATATTTATAATGAAGCCAAATACATCACCTTCAGCATGCTGGTGTTCTGCAGTGTCTGGATCTGTGCCATTCCGGCCTATCTGAGCAGCAAGGGAAAAAGTTTGGTCAGTGTAGAGGTGTTTGCTATATTGGCTTCAGGTGATGGGATAGTGCTGTGCATGTTCTTACCTAAGCTGTGGAATATAGTGACTAAACCAGAACAGAAAACAAGACCTTCATTACAAAAATGAAATCATAATGGTCTCGGTAACTTGAAGGGGCTATGTAAACATGACAACCACGTCACTAATTGTAGTTGACCAGGTGATGGATTTATTTCCAGATTAAAGGAAACCTGTCATTTGTTTCATACTGCCTGAACCAGGAGCCTGGAGGAGCCGCACAATGGACTCTTCTGTCTGTGCCTGCCTTGTTTTTAAAAGGGTAGGTTAAGGCCCTATTCACACGTCCGCAAGTGTTTTGCGGATCCACGGATCCGCAAAACACGGACACACCGGCAATGTGCATTCCGCATTTTTGCGGACCGCACATTTCCCGAACTCCATAGAAAATGCCTCTTCTTGTCCGCAATTGCGGACAAGAATAGGACATGCTCTATTTTTTTTGCGGAGCCGCGGACCGGAAGATCGGCGGCGCGCTCCGCAAAATCGGACTGCGGAGAGCACAGTGTGTGCTCTCCGCATCGTTCCCGGCCCCATTCACAGTCAATGGGTCCGCATGTATTCCGCAAAATTGCGGAATACATGCGGACTACATTGCGGACGTGTGAATAGGGCCTAACTAATAGTAGGTTCGCATTTGTGTGATTTACCTGATTCGACAGGCTGCTCCAGCAGAGCACAGCCTACTGAAATATACTGGATCTAAGCTAGTTGGATACTGCCATTCACCTCCTGACCTTATTGCATCCAACATTTTTCGTCCGTCGGAAAACTGGCACTTATGTCGATAATCTGACAGATTCCTTTATAGTCAATGGGATACAGCAGTGAACGCCATTATCTGGCTAGGTCAAACCTACCCTTATACTATCTAAGGGAAAATTTAAACTAGACATTTAAAAAAAAAAATCACAACGAAATCGGTTCATAATTTGACTTGCTCTATATTTCATTTTTTGCAATGTAGATAGTAAAATCTGTAGGAAATCAGGAGCTTTTCTGCACTGAAATCTGCAGCAGAAGCCACACCAAATTGATTTTTAGCTGCAGATTCATACAGATGCTCTGCAGAACTTTTACTGCGGAACCATTTATGTGCGTCCATATCCTGAATAGTAAGAAAGAAAAAAATCGCTATTTTTTCTTTTATCTATCGTCTTAACCACTTTAGGACCGCCGCACGCAGGATCGTGTGATCTCGGCGGTCCTTCTGTTCCTCGTTGACACGCGGGTGCGTCATCTCGCGAGAGGCAAGATGACGCGATCTGTGCGCCTGACTGTCGGGAGCTGCTCAGAAGAAGTTCGTCACCAGCCTGCCAGCAAATGATCGGCACTGGCAGGCTGGAGATGTTCAAAAAAACGAATCACAAGCCATATAATGCATTATATTTATAAATATAATGCATTAAATGGCTTCTGTGCCCTCTCCTGGGTCCTTTTGGTCGGTTGGACCCAGGAGAGAGCACACCTCTACTGTAAGTACACCAAGCACACTCCACATAGGCCATGATCACCCCCCCATCACCCCAATTAACCCCTTGATCACCCCTTTCAATCACCTGTCAATCACTAGTGAAAGGGAAAAAAGTTATCAGTGTAAACTGTCACTTTTTTTTTTCACTAGTATTGACTGTTAGGTTTAGATTTAGTTTAGACCCCTTCGGTAGGTAGTTAGCTTCCCGCTAGCGCCCAGCCCACCGCACCACAGTCACTGATTCACTGATTAGCGTAGTGCTAATCAGCATTTGTACTTTTATAGTATCTGTAAGTGATCAGAACTGATCACGGTCAGATCTATAATAGTATTACTGTCACTTTAGCACGCCCCCCACCCAAAACGCAGTGTTTGCCCGATCAGGCCTGATCGGTCGCCCACACGTGCGTTCACCCACGCCCGCCCCGCCGCAGTGACAAAAAAAATCAGTTTTGATATTTTTTATCAATCGCAGCAGCTTCTGTACTTCGCTACCCTCCCATTCGTAAGACAGGCATGCTCTTTTTCTTGGGTAGTCTCAGGGAATACCCCCTAAATTTAGTCGTCCAAATGTCAAATAAGGGGTATTCTCCTGAAGAGGCCTACAGGATTCTGACCCAGTCGGATGAGGAATGGGAACCCTCATCTGACGAATCTAGCGTGTCAGAATATGAACCTGTAGAAAGCAGTGGCAGTCTGACCAAAGGTCGAGGAGGTTGAGGTCCCTGATAACACCAGGCGTACCCGGCCCCGTGTCGCTAGAACACAGGTAGCACAGGATCCGTTTCAAGGGCAGCAGAGTGGGGCTGGCGCTGCCGGGTTACATGGTGAGGCATACACCTGCAGCGCAACCCATCCTGGACCTACTACCAGCACTGCCGTACAACATGGTGAAGTGGCAAGCACCAGAAGGGCAGTTGAAGCTGGTACGGTGGCACGTGCAGTAGTTCCCCCATCGCAGCCACCGTGCAGACAGGCCCGTAGAGCCCCTAGAATCCCTGAGGTGCAGGCAAACCTTGATTGTCAGCCCTCATCTTCAGCCGCACCATTAGTTCCCCCTTTCACCACCCAGTCAGGGGTTCGGGGGGAGACAGCTCAGATCGGATCGGCACTGGGGTTTTTTGAGCTGTTCTTCACTGTGGAGCTCTTTGACCTAGTCAAAACAAATCGGTATGCCACTCAATTTATAAACGCCAACCCGGAAAGCTTCTGTGCCCAGCCTTTCCGGTGGAAACCAGTCCAAGTTTACGAATGTAAAACTTTTCTGGGCCTTCTCCTCAACATGGGCCTGACAAAAAAACATAAATTGCGGTCATATGACGAACCCAATTCATCACATGCCCATGTACTCTGCTGCCATGTCCAGGACACGATTTGAGACCATCCTGCGTTTCCTGCTCTTTAGCGACAACAGCACCTCCCGTCCCAGAGGCCACCCAGCTTTTGACCGGCTCCACAAAATTCGGCCCCTCATAGACCACTTCAACCTGAAATTAGCAGATTTGTATACCCCCGCACAATACATCTGCGTAGACGAGTCCCTAGTACATTTCACCGGGCGACTTGGCTTCAAACAGTACATCCCAAGCAAGCGCGCCCGGTATGGGGTCAAATTGTATAAGCTCTGTAAAAAGGGTCATAGGCTATACACACAAATTTCGGATCTATGAGGGAAAAGATCAAACCCTGGAGCCGGTCGGTTGCCCTGACTACCTGGGGAGCAGTGGGAAGATAGTCTGGGACTTGGTGTCACCCTTATTCGGCAAGGGGTACCATCTTTATGTGGACAATTTCTACACAAGTGTGGCCCTCTTCAGTCGCCGGGGCTTACCCCAATGGCTCGTTACCACCCGTCTTTCAAAGGGGGAGAGGGCTGCCTGTGTAACCAAGAACTGCTCGCGGTGAAATGGAGAGACAAGCGTGATGTTTACATGCTCTCCTCCATTCATGCAGACACGACAATACAATTTGAACTGGCAACCAGTGTCATTGAAAAGCCCCTTTCAGTCCACGACTATAACCTCCACATGTGAGGGGTGGACTTCAAGATGTTGGCCCCGTATTTGATTTCCCACCACACCAGACGCTGGTATAAAAAGGTGTCTGTATATTTATTTCAATTGGCTATGTATAATAGTTATGTTCTCTACAGTAAGGCTGGGAGAACAGGATCCTTCCTCAAATTTCAGGAAGAGATCATCGAGAACCTCCTGTATCCAGGAGGTTCCGTGGCCCCAACCACCAGTGCAGTGAGCCGTCTACATGAGCGACACTTCCCCAGTGTCGTTACCGGTACCTCAACCCAACCGCAACCCCCGAAAAAAATGTCGTGTCTGTAGCAGGAGTGGAATAAGGCGTGACACCCGCTATTTCTGTCCTGACTGTCCTGACTGTCCTGACCACCCTGCCCTATGCCTAGGGGAGTGTTTCCGGAAGTACCACACTCAGGTACACTTAGGGACATAGGGACAGCACGACACAGGTAGTTTTTTCCACTCAGGCTCTAGGGTCTCTCAGAATACTAGGTTTTGAGAGACCCTAACACATAGGGGTGCTGGTGTGCTACAGCAGAAATGGTAAAAAACCTCTCCTTTCACTTGGGATAAAGTGCATAATGTACTTCGCACCATCTCTGTGTGATTTACACTTTACACATTGTCCCATGGGAAAGGAGAGATTTCTGCTAGGAAAATAAAGAGTGAAATGGTAAAAAAAAGAAAATAATAATTAAACAGGTAGCAAGAAAAAGAAATCTTGAGTTAGTTCAGGTTTTATAAAAAACGTTTTATGTTCAGGTTTTATAAAGTTTGTAACGTTCAAGTTATGAGCCTGCTGCCTGTTTTTTCTTTTTTTTCCCCCCCAACCACCCTTTATTTTCCAGCTAGACCAACGGACCAACCGACGAAAACGCTGCAGCACTGATGTGAATTCTGAGAGAAGCATTGCGCTGCAGTCAGAAGACACGTGAAGTCGGTGTATGCGGCGCTGCAGGACGAGATTTCTCCTCTGCAGGACAGGTACGTTTGCCCAGGCATATGAGCTGAGGAGAGGTGTTGGAGTTCATATGCTTTGGCAAACACTTTGTATCAAAAATCTGGCAAAGATGTCTTCCTCCACAACGATCGATTGATCGATGTGAATGGAGAAATCACGTTTGCCAGGACATAGGAGCTGAGGTGGGTATGGATGTTTGGGCGGAGCCCCTATGTCCTGGCAATCGCCAGGCCCCTCTTTTTTTTCTTGCATATTTTTTGGCAGAGATTTTTTCATCCACATCGATCGATGAGAATGAAGAAATCTGTGCAGTTCATTTTTTCTTTCAGCCCAGAGACTGAACGGAAAAAATCTCATTCCCCGTATGCTCAATATAAGGAGAATAGCAGAAACTCCTAATGCTGGCCATACATGTAATGATTGTGAAGACCCTCAAATGCCAGAGCAGTACAAAAACCTCACATGTGACCCCATTTTGGAAAGAAAACACCCCAAGGTATTCGCTGAGGGGCATATTGATTCCATGAAAGATTGAACTTTTTGTCACAAGTTAGCGGAAAGGGAGACTTTGTGAGAAAAAAACAAAAAAAATCTAATTCCACTAACTTGTGCCAAAAAAAAAAAATCTTCTATGAACTCGCCATGCCCCTCAAAGAATACCTTGGGGTGTCTTATTTCTAAAATGGGGTCACTTGTGGGGTATTTATACTGCCCTGGCATTTTAGGGGCCCTGAAGCGTGAGAAGAAAAATGCGTAAAAATGCCATCCTAAAAGGTACTCATTGGAATTAGGGCCCATTTGCGCATCTTGGCTGCAAAAAAGTGTCACACATGTGGTATCGCCGTACTCAGGAGAAGTAGGGCAATGTGTTTTGGGGTGTATTTTTATATATTCCCATGCTGGGTGAGAGAAATATCTCTGTAAATTGTCAACTTTGTATGAAAAATGAGGGGCCCCTAAAATGCCAGGGCAGTAAAAATACCACACAAGTGACCCCATTTTAGAAAGTAGACACCCCAAGGTATCCCGTGAGGGGTATGGTGAGTTCATGTAAAATTTTATTTTTTGTCACAAGTTAGTGGAATATTTGGTGGAGACTTTGTAAAAAAAAAAAAAAAAATCAATTTCCGCTAACTTGTGACAAAAAATAAAAACTTCCATGAACTCACTATGCCCATCAGCAAATACCTTAGGGTGTCTACTTTCCGGAATGGGGTCACTTGTGGGTATTTTACTGTCCTGGCATTTTAGGGGCCCTAAAGCGTGAGAAGTAGTTTGGAATCCAAATGCGTAAAAATGCCCTGTGAAATCCTAAAGGTACTCATTGGTTTTAGGGCCCCTTTGTGCATCTTGGCTGCAAAAAAGTGTCACACATGTGGTATCGCCGTACTTAAGAGAAGTAGGGCAATGTGTTTTTGGGTGTATTTTTACATATACCCATGCTGGGTGAGAGAAATATCTCTGTAAATTGACAACTTTGTATAAAAAATTGGAAAAAGTTGTCATTTACAGAGATATTTCTCACACACAGCATGGGTATATATAAAAATTCACCACAAAACACATTGCCCTACTTCTCCTGAGTACGGAGATACCACATGTGTGACACTTTTTTGCAGCCAAGATGCGCAAAGGGGCCCTAAATCCAATGATTACCTTTAGGATTTCAAAGGGCATTTTTACGCATTTGGATTCTCACGCTTTAGGGGCCCCTAAAATGCCAGGGCAGTATAAATACCCCACAAGTGACCCCATTTCGGAAAGTAGACACCCTAAGGTATTCACTGAGGGGCATAGTGAGTTCATGGAAGTTTTTATTTTTTGTCACAAGTTAGCGGAATATGAAATTTTTTGAAAAAAAAAATCAATTTCCGCTAACTTGTGACAAAAAATAAAAACTTCCATGAACTCACTGTGCCCCTCAGTGAATACCTTAGGGTGTCTACTTTCCGAAATGTGGTCATTTATGGGGTGTTTCTACTGTCTGGGCATTGTAGTGCGTCAGGAAACAGGACAGGTGCTCAGAAAGTCAAAGTGCGGAAATTCACTTTTTTGCACCATAGTTTGTAAACGCTATAAATTTTACCCAAACCAATAAATATACACTTATTGCATTTTTTTTTTATCAAAGACATGTATAACAATAAATTTAGAGAAAAATTTATAGAGAAATGTAGTTTTATTTGGCAAATTTTCCAACAGAAAATGAAAAATGTCATTTGTTTGCAAAAATTTCATCAAAAAAAGAAAAATATCAAAAAAAGTAAAAATGTCAGCAGCAATGAAATACCACCAAATAAAAGCTCTATTAGTGAGAAGAAAAGGAGGTAAAATTCATTTGGGTGGTAAGTTGTATGACGGAGCAATAAACGGGTAAAGTAGTGTAGTGCGGAATTGTAAAAAGTGGCCTGGTCATTAAGGGTGTTTAAGCTAGGGGGGCTGATGTGGTTAAAGACGAACACAAAAAATTCCATGTATTTAGCTACTAGTTTTCTGGAGTGGAAGCCATATTGAATCATGACTAGCTTACAGCTAATTTGCCCACATACCGTAAAATAATCTGCACAAATTTGTTATTCTCGCAACCAAATTATGTCCAAAATACAGTTATAACATTATTCAGGACAATTGGTGTACAACCATACAGATATTATCTTTTTTGCTCCCCTCACGCCACTCTAGTTGTCAGGTCTCCAGCGTAAACATTTGCTGTGGGTGACGTGACCACTGCAGCCAATGACTTTCTGCAGCACTGACATGTCTCTCATGTGTTATGGCACTGGGTCATGTAATGCATGGGAAATATGTCACTGCTGCAGCCAGTCATTGGCGACAGTGGCCAAACTGGATGTTGACATGGGGAAACCTGAAAACTTCAGCAGCATTGAGGGAGTGAGGGAACTGGAACTCAGAGGTGGGGAAAGGGTAAGTATGATTCCCTCTACAGGTCCTGCAACATTGGGGGGTGTCTGTCCATTGGGATCTGTAGGACTATGGAATATCTATGTAAAGTTTAAATGTTGTCACTGTTATGTATGATTTCTCACCCTCTCACACTGCAAAATACACTTCTGTTAAGTGACTGCAGAGCATTTAATCATGATTGTAACCTCTCTGGTGAAAAGAAGCAGTGTAAGCATGCTGTTAGGTTGTATATTGGAGTTACTATAAATGTTTGTTGATTATCACTTTCATAGTGTAATCGTTTTTTGTCTGTAGAGCTATGACCCGAGCCTCTTGGCCTTAATACTGAATCCAATATAAAGTAAATGGGTCAGCATAGTAGGCAGGCACACACAGACAGTGAGCCTTAATATGGGCCTAATGTAGTGTCCACACTGTGTGTCTTTCTGTGACAAATTCTGTACTTCATCAGAAAACAGTGTCTGTAGCACACCTTTAAATAATTTGTGCCACATCTACTGTGTGTGCATTTATTACATATCACTGACATATACTGTACTTTATCCGTAGATGGTGTATGCTAGTCTGTGACATTATCTGGTCTAAATCTTATGTGTTATTTGTGCGCATCCCAAATACCTTTTTTAATTTATAAAAGAGTTTTTATTTTTAAAGAGTGCATTGAGGTCAGCTGACCCTCTAAAAATCGTTTGCGAGTGCCTTCAGGGCAGCTAACCCTGTAAAACATTATTTGTGAGGGCCTGCAGGTGAGCTGACTCTCTAAAAAATTATATATGAAGGTCTGCAGGTGAGCTGACCCTGTTAAACATTATATGTGAGGGCCTGCAGGTGAGCTGACCCTGTTAAACATTATATGGGAGGGTCAGCAGGTGAGCTGACCCTGTTAAACATTTTATGTGAGGGCCTGCAGGTGAGCTGACCGTCTAAAACATTATATGTGAGGGCTTGCAGGTGAGCTGACCCTCTAAAACATTATATGTGAAGGCCTGCAGATGAACTGACCCTCTAAAACATTATATGTGAGGGCCTGCAGTTGAGCTGACCCTCTAAAACATTATATGTGAAGGCCTGCAGATGAGCTGACCCTCTAAAACATTATATGTGAGGGCCTGCAGGTGAGCCAACCCTCTTAAACATTATTTCTGAGGGGCTGTAGGTGAGCTGACCCTGTAAAGCACTATATGTGAGGGCCTGCAGGTGAGCTGACCCTCCAAAACATTATGAGCAAAGGGCAGCCTAAAAAGCATGTTGATATGATGGAGGAGAAGTAGAGAAGTCAGGGGCAATCCAGGACTTGTTCATTTTTATAAGAGTCGACTTGTCAGTATTTTCAGTTGACAGACGGATATGCTTATCAGTTATTATGCCCCCAGCAACACTAAATATCCACTCTGGCAAAACGCTGGTGGCAGGGCAGGCCAGCACCTCTGAGGCGTAGAGTGGCAGTTTTTGCCATGTGTCCAGCTTGGACACTCAATAGTTGTAAGGCACAGAGGGATCACTGAGGGCGCTGACGCGGTCTGCTATGTACTCCTTCACCATCTTCCAGAATTTTTCCCGCCTTGTGGCAGGCATAGCAGGGCTGTAGAGGGTTCAGAGGAGGGCAACTAAAGTAATAACTGGAATGGGGCAACTACAATACCTTGAAAGGTTATCAAAATTAGGTTTATTCACCTTAGAAAAAAGACGACTGAGGGGAGATCTAATATCTATGTCTAAATATATCAGGGGTCAGTACAGAGATCTGTCCCATCATCTATTTATCCCCAGGGCAGTAACTGTGACGAGGGGACATCCTCTGCGTCTGGAGGAAAGAAGGTTTGTACACAAACATAGAAAAGGATTCTTCACGGTAAGAGCAGTGAGACTATGGAACTCTCTGCCTGAGGAGGTGGTGATGGTGAGTACAATAAAGGAATTCAAGAGGGGACTGGATGTATTTCTGGAGTGTAATAATATTACAGGTTATAGCTACTAGAGATGGGTCGTTGATCCAGGGAGTTATTCTGATTGCCTGATTGGAGTCGGGAAGGAATTTTTTCCCCTTAAGTGGGGAAAATTGGTTTCTGCCTCACAGGGTTTTTGCCTTCCTCTAAATCAGGCATGCTCAACCTGCGGCCCTCCAGCTGTTGCAAAACTACAAATCCCATCATTCCCAGGCAGGCTACAGCTATCAGCCTACAGAAGGGCATGGTGGGAGTTGTAGTTTTACAACAGCTGGAGGGCCGCAGGTTGAGCATCCCTGCATTAGATCAACTAGTAGGAAACAGGCCGAAATGGATGGACAAATGTCTTTTTTTCGGTCTTATATACTATGTTACTATGTTGTGACACTAGGCTGCACATCAGGGTGAGGGTGCTGGGGGGAGTCATGAAACTGTTCCAGCCTTGGAGAGTGTTGTCCTGCCTCTGTTGGAACTGCTGTGTGTTCCCCTCATCTCCCCACCTGGGTTGCACAAGGAACTACGTACTCTGCCGCCGACGTTGTCAGCTGTAAATTTATTCGCAATGACATTCTGTTCTATTATTATTATGGTTTGTGGTTGTATTATTGTTGGTATTATTATTGTTATTATGGTTGTAAAATATGTTATGGTTATTTAGTTATTTATGAGTTAATTAACAGGCCATGCCATTGGTTTACCTCCGCTCTTGTGTGTTGTTATATTAATGTATAAGTTTGGGATGTTTGTCGTACATGGGACATATATGCTGTATGATTGCCATGTGTGTTAGCTTGCCAAGCTCCAAAGCTGCCAACAAGTTACGGCCATTATCAGACACAACAACCAACCATGCCTGGTTGTAGGTTGAGTGGCGAGAGCCACAGCTAAGTCTTGTCCCTTATACCCTGCCACAGCTCTGCGGCGGTGTGCTATTTGTCACCTAAGCAAATGAGTTTCAGCACGGCTTGTTGCATTTTCCCCACTGCCGTGCTACACTGTTTCCTGCTACTGACTGATGGCTGACTGGTGCTGCAAGATCAAAATTCAGAGGTGCAAGTGGACTAGGAGTAACTGATGTAGGTGGTGTTGAAAATCCTGATGGAATGGGGGCCCGCAACCCTTGGTGTTGGTAGCACCTGTGCCATCCCAGGGTACGACTAGCTAGCGGCCTCCACAAGGTTCACCCAGTGTGCCGTCACGGAAATGTAGCATCCCTGGCCAAAAGCACTTGTCTGTGTGTCAGTCATTAAGTGGACCTTCCCAATAACTGCGTTGGTCAGGGCACGGGTGATGTTAAGGGACACAATTGTTGGTGTAATGCGGGGATGACACACCGAGAAAAATAGTGGCACCCGGGGACTGAGTAACGAGGGACATCTGTCGGCATGAGGCTGAGGAAAGCATCTGTGTCCACAGGCTTAAATGGCGACATTTCCAGGTCCAGCAATTTTTAAAGGTGTGCATTTAGTGCTATGGCCTGTGGGTGGGTGGCTGGGTATTTGAGCTTACGTTCAAAGGCTAAGGAAATCTATTTGGTGTGGCCCGCCTTCTCCCTTTTGCTATCCCACAGCCTTTTCCAGCCTATTGCGGTGCTGTGGATCCCTCCCCCTCTGTTCTGCTGTCCTCGCTTGGCTTGCCATCCTACCAGGTTGGGTCAGTGATGTCATCGTTCCCCACCTTCTCTTCCAGTTCCTCACTAGGGTCATCCTCCTGACTTGTGTGACTGCTGCTGGAGGTCCAAGTGAAGGAGAAAGCGGCGGAGGAGGAGAAGTGGGGGTTGGAGCCAGTAACATAGCCGCTGGGGAGACCACCCTAAGGGACGTAGTGTCGCCGCCATTTCTGTAAGAAGGTCAGACAGACGTTCTTCCCTACCTTTTGTATGACGTTCTTTGTTTTGGTTTCACTTTGTCAGCTTCTTTCCTTCTGCCAGGTGTCACTTATTTAGACTAATCGTCTTCCTTGATATTCCCTCCCGTACTGCATCACTTTGCAGTTGTGCCCCTCACTATTATAGGGTTTTCAGGTGTCACACAGTCTTAGGTACGTGGGCATGCAATCATCTACCATTAAGCCCCTGGCGTAGAAGTAAGGGAGAGCGTTTAGGGTTATAAAGGGCTCACCTATATGTTCCTTAGTTTGGGATCAAGCCATTCAGTCATTTATTTATAAGTTCCAACTATCTGCAACATCATCCGTGACAATTAGGTCCCGCAATCCTGGGCGTGAGTAGCACCTGTGCCATACCAATGTACAACTCACTCCAGGCCTCCACAACATTCACCCGGTGTGTGCTCAGGGAAATGTAGAATCCCTGGCGACCAGCACCATTCCATTTGTCTGTGGTGAAGTGGACATTCCTAGTAAGTACATTGGTCAGGGCACGGGTGATGTTCTGGGACACATGCTGGTGTAAGGTAGGCACGGCACACCGTGAAAAATAGTAGCGGCTGGGGACTGTGTACCGAGGGACAGCCGCGGACATCAGGCTGCCGAAGGCCTCAGGGCCCACAAGCCTAAATGGCAACATTTCAGTGCCCAGTAATTTTGAAAGTTGCGCATTTAGTCTTATGGCTTGTGGGTGGCTGAGTGGGTATTTGAGCTTCTTGCGTTCAAATGCCTGTGTTATCGACATTTAGATGCTGCCCTGGGACAGCGAAGTGGATGTTGTTGCTGACGGTTCATGCGAAGGTCCAGGGAAGGACAAAGGGCATCCGGGCCTGCGCCTTCGACAGGGGATTGGCCAGCAGTGCGTAACACAGGGGAAGAGGAGGCAGTGGTGTTACCCGCAGACCCAGATTGTGGACCACGCATCACGCCCACTTCCCCATCCCTTTGTATTCTCTTTCTTCATATTAATGTTTTTTTCTGTAGATATGGCACAGATTGTTTTATTTTCCGCTAAAGACACAGTTTTCGGATGCAGGACAGAATATGTCACAGAGACCCACAGAATATGGACACTATATTAGGCCCAGATTATTGGAATTTGTAATACAGACACTGTTTGCAGATGTTCTACAGTATTGGTTAAAGAACTCCGCAGATTATGGACACTAGATGTGGCCCAGATTATTGGAATTTGTAATACAGACACTATTTGCTGATGTTCTACAGTATTGGTTAAAGAACTCCACAGATTATGGACACTAGATGTGGCCCAGATTATTGTAATTTGCAATACTGACACTGTTTGCAGATGTTCTACAGTATTGGTTAAAGAACACCACAGATTATGGACACTAGATTTGGACCCAATTATTGGAATTTGTAATACAGACACTGCATGCAGATGTTCTACATTATTGGTTGCAGAACACCACCGATTATGGACACCAGATGTGGCCCAGATTATTAAAGACACAGTCTGCATATAATGTAAAGTATATGTCAATAATTAGGTAAAAAATAAAAATAAACTTGCTGCTGTCAAGCACACACAGTAGTTCTTAAAAGGATTTTGGGGTCTTTGAAAAGCTTTTGGTAGTAAAAACAGCAAATATCTCTCCCTGCACTGTCCCTTCGGAAGCACTGTCCCAGAGACTGCAGCAGGTAAATAGATTGCTGCTCTAAAACATTCACACACACAGTAGTCCTTAAAAGGACTTGTGGGTCTTGAAAAAGCTTTCTCTGAATAAAAACTGTGAAAATCGCTCCCTGCTCTGTCTTTCCCTTCCTACTTTCTGCTCTCCCTGTCTATGCCTGAGCCGAAAATACGTCATCGGGTGCTATATAGCACCCAATGATGCGTTCCGGCCAGCAAATCACTGTAATACCAGCAGCCAACATGGATACTGGCATTACAGTGAGGGCAGTACTTACCTGCACCTTTATTGGCTGCTTAAAACCTGCAAAACCAGCGGTGCGGAGACTCGAGCATTGCGCTCGAGCACAAGCAGTACTCGGTCGAGTACCGCCATGTGCCGAGCATAGCGATGCTTGAGCCGAACAGATATTCGGCCGAGCATGCTCACTTTTCACTACTCGGGAACATTCCAGCAGTTGATGGAGCTCTGTCTGGGGGACCTCAATTCTGAGTCGGAATTGATACACCTAGACGACACAGTGGTGTTTGGGGCCTCCTTTCTAGATCACCTCCAAAAGCTGCGACAGGTCCTAAGACGGTTGCGAGACTATGGGCTCAAGATCAAGCACAAGAAGTGCTAACTGTTTCGACAGCAGATGGGACATTTGGTCATTTAGGAGGGGGTAAAGCTGGCCCCCAGCAAGTACTTATAACAACAGGGTACACAGTACCACTGGTTACTCCCCACATATGCTCATGTTTGGAAGAGCCAGACAGGAAATTAAAAATCTCCACATGCCCGATCTAATGGAGCCACCTCTGAGAAATACCATTGCATGGGTGCAAGAGCTCCGCTGCCAGCTGAGAGTGATCCATAAGGTTGTGGGGGACCAGCTGAGACAAGTGGTACATCCTAACCCTAAGACCAGTGCAGAGGGATGGGTATGCCCCAGGCAATCGAGTGATGGTCAGAGCCAAACATCCGTCTGGGAAGTTGGATGGGGGTGGGAGGCGGATTCATGGTGAGGAGGAGGGTAGACACTGCCATCCCAGTCTATAAGGTAGAGCCAATAGGGACTGGGGGCCTCATGAAACTTTCACCGTAACATGTTGAGGCGTTGTAATTTTGATGAGCCTGTGTGCGTGAAGGAAATGCCTTCTTCTGGTCAGAGTACATAGGAAGTCCCCTTAGAGGCGGAAGAGGAAAAATGGTGGGTTGTCCCTTACCCAGTACCTACAGAGGCTCCGGTCGTGGCAAGTTTGCCACCCAGGGAAAGTGTTGAGCAGCCAGCAACTCCTTCCCCATTAGATGTGCTTGATGCCCCCAGTGCTTTTGAGCCTATCAGTCTGCGATGGTCAACCAGGCCCAATGCTGGTGTGCCCCCACAGTACTATGCCCAGGATGAGTTTTTATGGGGAGGGTTGCCAAGGATAACAACCTCTAGTGGGGTGGCATGTGAGATGGGGAAACAGCTCTAATTGTCTGAACACTCTTTGTGTAAATTAACTTAAATGATCTGGACTGACATTCCACTGTTTAGCCACAAGATACCGCTGTTTCCTAAAAAAAAACAGCTAACAGACTGCATATTTTCATATTCATGAGAGGTGGCATTAAAGAGCCTGGAAAGGAAGTGAAAGACCCTCCATCTTAGAGGTAAGATCAGAGAGACACTGAGGAGAGAATCCATCAACAGAAAGGTGTGGGAGAACCCTTCTGTGACCAGAGCTGCAGCCAAGTGAACCTGATCATATCCAAGACCTTGAACCTGTCCAGAGGAAAGAGGATCGCTGCTAGGAACGCTGTTGAGAGCTGCAGAGCAAAGCAACATACACTGCGAGACCGCACACTTGTTGGAGAAGCCTTTGTTCAGTTCATAGTCACCAGCTGATGCAGGGCAGACCCAGATCGGTAAGACTGATCGTGCACACACCTCATTACAGTTTTGGCGCCTAGGCTCCTAGAGACTGAGGGCAGGCCTGTAGTTAGTTAGTTAGGGTTCTGTTTCTAATAAGTCACAAGGATTGTTGACTATTCATCAGAAGGACTTCCCAATTAAAGTTATAGTTCACACTGAAGAGCTGATAAACTTCTCCATACATTCAAGTCAGTCTGGCGTTTATTCAGAAGGCATGTGCTGCATGACAAGTTATAGCCCGCACCACACACTAAAATGGTTGTTTCTGATTTTCTTAGGGTAATAATAGGTAAAGCGTGGCTGTTTTATTTGAGCCCACCAGCAGGTAAATTGCCGCTTTTACCTCCAGCATCCACCAGAGGGCACCGCGCTGTGCAGCACAAGGGTCTAAGCCGTCTGGCTGGTTGTATCATTACCACGCTTAAGTAAAATACTGTTTTGGAAAAGCTGATGTTGGAGTTTCTGTCTTCATTCGTAACTTGGCTGTATCCTGGGGAACCCACCCTGGTATACGGCTTACAAAGCCACTGCTGCTGCCTGCAAACCAACATATTTCATATGGCTGCTGCATCCAATACCACTGCCACAGGCCACTGCTGCTGCCTAATTACCATCATCTTACGTAAGGTTGCTACCATCTCGATCACGCTGCTTCCTTCAAACCAACATGTACAAAATGGCTGCTGCAGAAGCCACTGTATCACCTGCTGCCCCAGCCACTGTATCAGCTGATGCTCCTCACTGATAATCCCCTACTCCCACCACTATTAACGCTACATATTGGCCACTACCACCACTACCCCTATTACTTCTACTGCTACTACTATTACTACTCCTACCCATAGACAGCTGACCTACTGACTTGTATATTCCATGCTATGTTGCTTCTGGGGCTGCTACTACTGTCACCACATGCCTCTTATTACACTACCCTTTTCATATCTACACTGTACTGCTGCTACTCCCAATTAAAAGGGAGAACTTTTGGAGGCTCTTTCACAGTGAGCCACTTTTCCTTCTGAAATTAACATTTGTTTCTTGGATGCCAGGGTGCTTGGTCCCCCAAGCCACTTTTTTTTTTATCCCATAACAATGTTTGTGTTTAAATACCATCTGCCCCTGATAAGGGACAATTTTTGGAAACTTTGGAATATGAAAAAGCATAAGACATGTGATAGTGCGGTGTGTTATTAAACACGCTTTTTGTTAACACCTTATTAACAAATTTAACAAAATTTACAAAAAGAGAAAGTATGTTATGCTAATTTAGTTCAGCTTAAGGCCCTTGCACACAAACACAAATTGTGGTCTGCAATGCATGGGCACCGATTGTGGGCCAGCCGCATGCGGATCGCGACCCCATTCACTTGAATGGGTTCCGCAATCCGTTCATTCCTCAAAAGATAGGACAAGTTCTATCTTTTTGCAGAATGGAAGCATGAAACAGAACCGCATAAAAGCACTCTGTAGTGCTTCCGCAGGGTTCCGTTCCGTCTTACCGTTCCGCATCCCTGGATTCGCAAACCCATTCAAGTGTATTGCGGACCCGCCGTAAATTGAGGGCCCCCCTGGTATTGTGGACCCTCGAGAGGGGGGGGGTGCGTTGGCCATGGTCGTGTGCAAGAGGCCTAAATCCATTCAGGTCCAAGCCAGGCTTTTTGAAAAATTCTGTGCACTTGAACCAAACTGAACCTTCGAATGGTTCTTTCATCTCTAATCCGTAACAGTGAAACACGTTCAGACAGGTTTGCCTAGCTATATACTGTATATAGTGTGTCTGTGTCTGCCTACAGTCTAGACCAGGGATGCTCAACCTGCGCCCCTCCAGCTGTTGCAAAACTACAACTCCCAGCTCTAATAGCTGTAGGCCGTGCATGCATGCTGGGAATTGTAGTAATGCAACAGCTGGAGGGCCAGAGGTTGGGCATTTCTGTCTAGACCTTCCCCTCAAATCTTTACTCTTTTTTTTTTTTTTACTTGCAATTGTAATTCATCCCTCACACTTCTGACTGATCTCATTCTTTTTTTTTTTTTTCCGTAATAAATATATTTTTATACATCACATCTAAAATATAACTTAGAACAAGATATAAAGCCTCCTCCTGCCATGGTCGGCGCAGTCCTGATCTTCTCATCGGGGATTCATGGCTGTCATGCCACTGGAAAGAGACAGAAGACTCTTTACAAATCACTTTATGCTCTGTTACATCCTATGTGATTGCTGGTTATGTCTCTGGTGCTTGATGCTTTTCTTCTCCGCACAGTCACAGACCACAGCACCTGGATGTCATCTAACAATAAGGAATTATACATTTGAGTACGAATATTCTCAAGATGGAGATATTATTATAGGAGGAATCTTCACAGTACATTCATGGACATTATTATTTGAAATTACAGGTGAACCCTCTTCCAGATTGCTCTGCGTACTGTAAGTGTAAAAAATAAACCACTATCTAGAAAAGAATAAAAACTGACTGCATAGGATGTGATGCCGCTGATCCTTGATCTATTCAGTTTATTTTAATAAGCTAGGTAATAAATGATCAGGATTTCAATGATTTCACTTCCTTTAGAATGTTTCACTCCTTGTATGTCTATAGTCCCTGATACTGGAACTTGTCTGCATTTTCTTTTTTATGATACTGCAGGCATTTATATGAGAAGTTGAACATGTATCTCAATATAATGAATTTATACTTTATATATGTTGTGTATATTCAATATGCATTTTTTCATTCATGTTTTTGTCTATTACTTTATGTAAAAGCTTTAAAAAAACAACACAAGTTTCTGAGCATTCGCATGTTTGATTTCAAGTGTATGTTTGTATTAACTGTGTGACTTTGTATGTGATTTGAGATTCAGGGACTTTAGTGGGGGACTACAGTAAGTTACATTCTTATCACTGCACTATATTGTATTTTTTCTCTTTTCTTGCATAATCCCCATTTAGCATGTGTTCCATTATTGACAATGCAATCCAATGCACATCTTGTCTAATGTATGCAGTCCTGGAACAGCCATTTAAGGGTGTATATATTTGTTCAAAATGTGAGCAATTTGCAGTTTGGAATCACACATCGAGTATCTAACTGGGCGAGTTTCAACACTGTGAAGTGTTGACAATTTGGAAAAGAGTTTGCTGCTCACTGCACAAGCACTTTATAGGGTAAATATGGGTGGTGGTGGTAGGGTAGAGGCTCAGGTAAGTGAGGTAGCAAGCTGGAAAACAGTTGGAAAGCGGTGTAGACGAAGAAAGCCAGAGAGGCTAGACTTGATCTGACATACCCCAACAAGTTTGCAAGTTTGGCAGATGAGGGGAATGTCAGTTCAGAGAGAGCACTGCTGCAGCCGGACTCTTCCTCTGCCAGTTAGGGGAATGTCGGCTCCAGTAAGAAGGGGTCCAGGAGAGCAGGGCAGGCCAGACAGGTGCTAGTAGTGGGAGACTCAATTATTAGGAGTACAGATAGGGCAATCTGTCACAAAGTGGACAGGTTGACAGATTACTGGGAGGGGCTGGAGAAGATGCAGCAGTCATGGTCCTTATCAGAACCAATGACAAAGTTAGAGGTAGGTGGAGCGTCATCAAAAATAATTTTAGGGATTTAGGTCAAAAGCTTAGGGCAAGGACCTCAAATGTAGTGTTTTCCGAAATACTACCTGTACCACGAGCCACACAAGAAAGGCAGTGGTAGATTAGGGAGGTTAACAAGTGGCTAAGAACTGGTATAGGAAGGAGGGGTTTGGTTTCCTGGAGAACTGGGCCGACTTCTCTGTCGGCTACAGGCTTCTAACATAGGGATGGGCTGCACCTCAATGGGGAAGGGGCAGCTGTGCTGGGGGAGAAGGTTGGAGGAGCGTTTAAACTAGGGACTGGGGGGGGGAGAGTAATTACGTTATAGGATGGGAAGATAGAGGAGATAGAGACCAGGGACGAAGACTGGGGGAAGAATGGATGGAGGTACTAGAGCAGTTCAGAAGGAAAAGGGTAGGGTAAAAAATATACATAAAACTCTTAATTGTATGTACTAATGCCAGATGCCTGACTAATAAAACTAGTGAACTGGAATTAGTGATGTGTGAGGAGGACTATAATATAGTGGGAATAACTGAGACATGGCTGGAAGATAGCTATGACTGGGCAGTTAATGTATAGGGTTACAGTCTGTTTAGAAAGCATTGCCAAAACCAGAGAGGGAGACGGGTCTGCCTTTATGTAAACTGCTGTCTAAAGCCCATAGTCCGAGAAGATATAAGTGAGGGATATGAACATGTGGAGTCACTGTGGGTAGAAATTCATGGAGGCAAAAACAATAATAAAATACTAATAGGAGTTTATTATAAAACATCTAATATAACAGAGTCCACAGAAAATCTACTGCTAAATGAGATAGATGAGGCTGCAGATTATAATTAGGGTGTTAATATGGGGGACTTCAACTACCCAGATATAGACTGGGAAATTGAAACCTGTATTTCTCATAAAGGAAACAGGTTCTTGGCAATAACCAAAAACAATTTCCATTCCCAATTGGTTCAGGACCCGACTAGAGGGACGGCCATACTGGACTTAGTATTACCAATAGACCTGACAGAACAACAGATGTGTAGGTTGGGGACACCTGGGAAATAGTGACCATAAAGTAATAACCTTCCAATTGTCATTCAAAAGAGTGTTTCTTCGGGGAGGAACAAAAATACCAAACTTCAAAAAAGCAAAATTTTGCCAACTAAGAGAGGCCATAGGCCTAAGTAACTGGGAAAAAGTCCTCAAAAATAAACATACAGAAACAAAATGTGATATTTTCAAAAACATCCTAAAATCCAATTGAGAGAGGTGCATACCTTATGTAAAAAAAAGGTTAAGTTACAAAAAAAAACAATGTGGATAAATAGAACTGTACAGAAAGCAATAAATGACAAAATAAAAGCATTTAAATCACTAAAATGGGAGGGTAGTGAGGAAGCACTGAAAAACTATAAGGAAAAAAATGGAATATGTAAAAATCAAATAAAAGCAGCCAAGAGGAAAAGAGAGATTAATTGCCAAAAAGAGCAACATTTACTCTAAAATGTGCTTTAATTATATAAATAGTAAAAAAAGTATAAATCTGAAGGTGTTGGCCCTTTACAGAGTAATGAGGAGGAAGCAAAGCTATTAAATGTTTTTTCTCTCCATTGTATTCACTCAGGAAAAGAAGCTGTCAGATGAAATGCAGAATATAAAATTAATTCCCATTAAAAGTGGCATCTTAAAAAGAATAAAATAGACAAATCGCCAGGACCAGATGGCATACATCCCCGTATCCTAAGAGAATTAAGTAATGTCATAGCCAGGTCCATATTTCTGATATTTAAGGATCTATACTGACAGGGAATGTTCCACAGGATTGGTTCATAGCAAATGTGGTGCCAATATTCAAAAAGGGTCCAAAAACAGAGCCTGGAAACTATAGGCCGGTAAGTTTAACATCTGTCGTGGGTAAACTGTTTGAAGGTTTTCTAAGAGATGCCATCTTGGAGTACGTCAATGCAAATAAGCAAATAACACCATATCAACATTAAGCATGGCTTTATGAGGGATCGGTCATGTCAAGCTAAATAAATCATTTTCAATGAGGAGGCAAGTTCTAGACTTGTCAGCAGCAAATCAATGCATGTTGTATATCTGGACTTCTCCAAAGCATTTGACACTGTACCTCATAAAAGGTTAGTATATAAAATGAGGATGCTCGGACTGGGAGAAAATGTCTGTATGTGGGTAAGTAACTGGCTCAGTGATAGAGGGTGGTTATTAACGGTACACACTCAGATTGGGTCTCTGTCACTAGTGTGGTACCACAGGGTCAGTATTGTGCCCTATTCTCTTCAATATATTTATTAATGATCTTGTAGAAGGCTTGCACAGTAAAATATAAATTTTTGCAGATGACACTGTGTAAAGTAAATGACATGGAAAAGGACAGTATACTGCTACAGTATAACTATGTATATATGACTGTGATGAGGGGACATCCTCTGCGTCTGGTGGAAAGAAGGTTTGTACACAAACATAGAAGAGGATTCTTTTTGGTAAGAGCAGTGAGACTATGCCACTCTCTGCCTGAGGAGGTGGCATTTTTTTTATGCCTTCCTCTGAATCAACTTACAGGATAATAGTTGAAACTGGATGGACAGATGTCTTTATTCGGCCTTATAAACAATGTTACTATGTTATTAAATATTGTGCAACATAAATATGGGCAAAATAAATTGACTATTGAGCTGCCATCTTGTGTATATCGCTGTACAACTTCCACATTATTATATCCGCAGTCCGTACCCCATGGTGCCCCTCTGCTCTCATTTGGCATGGCTAAACGGATTCTCAACCGCCTCATACATAAAGCATCCTCGCACTGGGGCAGGTGCCTGGGTTCACACCAATTTTCATTCTTCTGATCCATTAGTAGAACAGAAAAAAAAAAACAGATCCTGTATTTTAAGTATCCATTATGCTTAGTGATGCACACTTTGCATCCGTTTAAGCCATTTACATGTGAGCTGTTATTTTAGAAATCCGACACAAAGTATTTTTTTATCGCCTAAAATTACATAAGACGATAACATTAATTGCATACATTTAATCATCTCTGTGCTTTCCACATGTCCGTTCTGCAGAAAGATAGACTCTGTCCGCAAAATGCGGACCACTAACCCATTGAAATCAATTGGTCTGCAAATAAAATGGACCACATATGTATTTTGATGATCCACGATTTGCAGATCGCAAAATAGTCATGGTTCATGCACACGAAGATATTTTCTTTCTGTGAAAGAGGTGTGTCGCACTGGGTACAACCTAGTACCAATACGAGGTGCTCTCAGACCAGTAGATTCACCCGTCTATCTAACCATAAATTGCAGAAATTTGTCTGGGCACTCTCAGATAATAGGAACAATAGGTGAATGTAAAGGAATAGAGCAATATTTATTAACGTAATGGTAAATAAAGTCCCCAATAAACTTGCAAAAAATAACATAAATACAAATAACTGCTGACAAATAGATTATAAACAGGCTAATTGATATGATCAGGTAAAAAAAAACACCTAGAATGTATCCAATTGTTCATTCACCACATCTAAGAAATAGAAAATCAACAGCTCATAGTTTTCTTTGATGGATCTAAGTGTCCTCTCTTGTATTCCAAATCAATGGCAACAGTGCTGTCAAGTGTCTCTGTGATCACGGCGTCTGGCTAGTCACAAGCACTTACCGGCGTCCCGCTGAATAGATACAATGTGCACTTAGTTAAAGGAACTGTCTTACCGGGAGATGTAATTGACGGTTTGCTGTTAATCTGGGCACACTATTCACCAACCTCCATGGAGTAAGTGGGTCCTATGGTTCACCTTGACTGTTATCCACGCTAGCTGCTCGGTGTCTCACGTGGGCCCCTATTCCAGGTCTCCAGTATCCTGAGGGCTAACAGTGTCACGTGGCAGGCAGTGTCCAGATGATGTCATACCGCAATTAACTCGGTAAGAATTCAATGTCCCGTTCTCAACGAAATCCAAAGTGGTGGTCGGTATAATGAGGGGGGGTTAAGACCAGACGCGTTTAGGGGTTAAAGGTAGCCCCTTCTTCAGTGGTGATATTTTCTTTCTGTGTCTGTTTCGTATTTTTATTTTTTTGTGGACCGTATGCTGAAACATTCATTTCAATGGTCTGCAAAAAAAAAAGATGGTACTCCATTTCCGTATGTCCGATTTCCGTTCCGCAAAAAAATAGTGTTGATTATTGTCCACATTATGGACAAGGATAGTACTGTTCTATTAGGGGCCAGCTGTTCCGTTCCACAAAATACGGAATGCAAACAGACGTCATACATATTTTTTGCAGTTCCATTTTTTGCGGACCGCATGAGCCCTAAGAAGAACAATGCATTTAAAGACACATTTTGTCTTTTTCTGAATAACATCTTTATGTGTGTATCTACATGCATACCTCCCAACTTTTGAAAGAAAAAAAAACACTGATGACTCCAATGCCAATGACTCTTTAGTGGAACAAAATAAGGACATGGAGGCAGGGCCAATAAAAGAGAAAAATATTTTTTAAATCCAGGTTGTGGCAGTGCAAACACATGCTTTTGAATCCCTTCTGTTAGCTGTAGAATGACTGTATGTCACCATTAGGCTACATGCACACGAACGTTGTTTGGGTCCACGTGGATCCATTCACTTCAATGGGGCCGCAAAAGATGAGGACAGCACTCCGTGTGCTGTCTGCATCCGTTGCTTCATTCCCTAGCTCCATAAAAAAATAGAACATGTCCTATTCTTGACAAGAAAAGGCATTTTCTATTATAGTGCCAGCGATGTGTGGTCCGCAAATTGCGGAACACACATTGCCGGTGTCTGTGTTTTGCAGACCTGCAATTTGGGGACCGCAAAACACATACGGTTGTGTGCATGTAGCCTTATGGTAAGTTCACTCTTCAGTTATTTGGTTAGTTATTCTCATTTGTTTATTGTCAGCCAAAAGCAGGTACGGGTCAAACCACAGAACAGGTCTGAGAGAAGGCTTGGTTCCTGAATGTGGCTTACAAAAACTGATAGAAATTACTGACCAAATAGCTCAAGTGTGAACCCCACCTTGCAGGTCAATGTTAGCTTTAAGTCTAATTTATCATTGTGGACTAAACTGTGAATGGGCCCAATATTCATGTAGTGGCCCCATGACATTGGGGACGGTGTCAGCAGAAAGGAGGCGTTCATGTCACTGTGTATTTTTCCATTCTTCTGATCCTTTGGAAGAACAGCCCAAAAAAGGAAGCCGATCCTGTATTTTAAGCATCCACCTTTAAACAGTCGGTATTTGGATAGCATTTCATTAGTATTTGTCAAAAGGAGAAGTGGTTCGAAAACAGAGATAATATGTAATGGAAATATTTGCATGTCATTTGTGTTTTGGACCCACTCCTGCTTTTGGCTTTCAAATCATCATCAAATAATGATGCAAAATGCTGGCCGTGTGACAGATGCCTCATGCTAAATTTGAATGAGTTTTGGCCATTTATGTCTGAAAGAAGCACGTGGCCAGAAGTAATGGGCCATTTGTCACAATGTTCCAGTATGGCAGAACACTACAAGAAAAACAAAATTGGGGGTCAGTCTTTACATCCCAATGCACAGGTGCATGTTGCCATGGCTGGAAGTACAAAAGTAAAAGACAAACAATACAGTAGCAGTCTGCAAACACAAAGAATAAAATATGTACATACAGTAATGCCATATTCACTATATAATATACTAATGCTGCTTTGTAAATTGTGAAATTTTAGGCAAATACCTTTTGGAAAAAAATTATTTGTGCTTTTCCGCCGGTGTCCAGACGATCTCTTTATGTTGAGAACCAACAACAGAATGCAACATTCACTCATTTACATATCAGCCATCATTACATTCAGGGGATACAAGTTCCACATGCATGCTACGCCTACACTATATGATACCTCTTTGGTGCCACAACGGCCTGCAATATATTTAGGGAATGCAGGTTCCACATATATTCCACTCTGTATTCCACCTCTCTTGTTGCCAAATGGCCTCCAAAAATACCGGGAGAGCAGGACACAGCCATATACTTGCACTGATGGTGACATGCACCCTCGCATTGGGATGTGCTGACTGATCTCCAATTTTGCTTTTCTTGCAGTTTGCATTGGAGATGTGGCTCACATTGAATTGGCCGTGTACTCTTGATTAACCTGTTCACCCTTTCAGGCTGATTTTAATTGTGTCTACACAAAACAACTGAAAGGTGGCATGAAGCAAGATGTGCTCAACCCAAAAATGCAGTTGTGCATATATATATATACAGGGGAGCAGATACTACACTTGTGGCCCGTTGCTAATGGCGATCCCCAGCAAAAATGCATATGGTGGAGGATGCCCGTAGCAGACCACAAGTAACACAATAGACGTCCTACACAAGATGGCAATTGTATGGATGTGATAAATAATATAACATTATAGCAATAACAAATGACAAAACAGGTGCACACTGCGGTCTTACTAAACCCTCAAACTGATGTTAAAATTGAGAGATTAGTCAATATGTCCTGCAGTCCTGCATCACACCAAGGTTTCTCAAGTATCTCGGGACCTAACACTCACCTACATGTGCAGTATGGGCAATACAAGGGTACAGTGGGCGAAATTACAGCAAAGTATAGGCTGACTCACAGCAGACTACTCAGTTATCTCCAGCATGTAACCATGCCTGCAATGGGAGGAGGGAGAGGGCTGTGAGCCCCACCCAAGACTGGCTGATATGACCCAGGCCTCACAGCTGCACCTAAATGTAGCCTGTGGATGGAAAAAAGGCTACACTTGCCTCTCCCTCCTCCCATTACAGCCATGATTGCATGCTGGAAGTAACTGAGGAGTCTGCTGTGAGTCGGCCTATACTTTCCTGTAATTTCGCACACTGACCCCTGGTATTGCCCATATGGCACAGGTAGGTGAGTGTTAGGTCCTGAGCTACTTAAGAAACCTTGGCGTGGTGCTCGGGCTTAAGAGATGTCCTCCATTGCAGGACATGTTGACGAATCTCTCAATTTTAACATCAGTTTGAGGGCTTAGTAAGACCGCAGTGTGCACCTGTTTTGTCATTTGTAATTGCTATATAATTTTAATTGTGCAAGGGACTCAGAGGGACTCCCTGCCTCCATCTCCACTGCATACTGTCACTGTCTGTTGGGGTCATCTGTGTCATCTTAATCATTGCCCTCCTACTCCTGGCACTTGTGCAGATAAACCACCAAGTTCTGTATAGAGTTACTGGGCTTTTCTGTCCTCCTCCTCATCCTCCTCCTCTTGTGTCAGTTCTGTCTCCACAGGGCTTAGGTGGCCTTGAGATGTAGACGCCATATCTTCTGTTCCCTCGCTAGTCAGATTTATCCCATCCAGCAAGTGAAGGAGTGGAATGAAATTATTCATCCTATAGTCTTAGTGACTGACAAATAAAGTGGCCTCTTTCAAGGGTCTGAGAAAACAACAGGTGTCACGCAAAAGCTGCCACTCTCTAATGTCAAAGTTACACCGGGGAGTAGTCCTGTCCATCTGCTTCATCAAGAAATCGGACGGTCCAACATGTGCAGCGTGGAGTTCCAATGTGTGGAAACATCACATATGAGATGTAGGGTAACGCCATTCTGCCTTTGCAGCTTAAGGAGGGCATGTTTTGAACAGTAAGAGTGGCTAAAGAGCATGCACAGTTTCCAGGACATTTTGAAGATGTCTTGCAGTTGGGTGGAAAACCGGGTGACAACTAGATTGAAGATGTGTGCCATGCAGAGCGCATGGGTCAGCCATACCTGATGTAGTTCAGACAGAATGTTCTTCCCATTGTTGGTGACCATGGTTCCTATCTCCAGTTGGCAAAAAGACAGCCAGAATTCGATTTCTTGGTTGATGATGCAGAACACTTCCTCCCTGGTGTGACTCCGGGCTGACCAAGTGCAGAACTGCGTGACAACATCGTGATTTGCAGAGTTGGTATGTTGGAAAATCACTCTGAACTGTACCCAAAGTGGAGTCTGAGGATGAGGAGCCAGAGATGGACACTGGACAAGTTGCTGGTGTGCCTGGGCTGGAAACACAGTGGGCTGTAAAGGACATATATTTTCCTTGACCATAGTTACAGCTCCACACGTCAGTCCTGGCATGAACTGTACCAGATGTTGACAGGCTCCAGGACTGGCCCACCTTCAGTTCAGTATCATGTGGCAGGGCTGGTACAGCTTTTTTGTTAGAGGAGTAATGAAAGCTTGGGACTCTCCACCTTGGGTGGGCACAAGCCATCAGTTCTCTGAAATGTTCAGAGTCCACGATATGGAAAGGGAGGGATGTAGTACCAGCAAATTAGTCAGGTGCATGCTCAGAGTGCATGCATACTGATTTTCCTTTGCAATCTCTTTGTTGATAGATTGCTGGCCAATCACGTGATGAGGAGTAAGAGCATCAGGATCAATAGATGAATGGAAGGAATGGCAGCTTCTGCCGAGGTTGAGGAGCCCTGACTGCTGGAGAAGCCGTGCAGACTGTCGGGAGATGCAGCAGTTGTTGCATTAGGCTGTAGCCCTACATTAGTGTCACGGTTTTTCCAGGCTACTTTATGCTGACAGTCCATGTGTTGACGCAGGACCATGGTGACAACATTACCACCCTGACCGCTCTTTACCTTCTGCACCCATATCCTGCGTACTGCCACAGTAATGTTCGACAGCAAATTGATTAAAAATGTCCACATTACCAAATATCACATTTTACCCTCACCACTCCATGCTGACGGCCTGCCACTGCCTTTATGAACCCGTGCACTGCTAGTTGTTTTCTGACAGGTAAGCTCCTGAGTAGCAAACAGTCTACCCGCATGCGTATGGCTCCAGATCTACCACTGCTTCCACTTTGCTTGCTCATTGGCACGCTGGCTGCCACCCTGCTTTTGACAGACAGGCCTGCTGCAATCGTTAAACCCAATGATGATGATGATACCCCCACTTCACCCGGTCCCCATTTTTGATCAGCTACATCAGAAATGCTCAACCTGTGGCCCTCCAGCTGTTGTAAAACTACCATCATAACCTGCTGTAGGCTGTCCGGGAATTCTGGGAGTTGTAGTTTTGCAACAGCTGGAGGGCCTTAGGTTGAGCATGCCTGAGCTACATCCTCATCCACTAATGTCTGTTCATACCCCTCACCAGTCTCATGGCCACATCCCTGATAGCTCTCAACACATATTGCCATCATTGTCATTAGAAAAAATGTGTAATGGATCACACAGCAAGTTCACATGAAAATAATATGCAGGAGTGACAGTAGCTGTGAGGGCATACCCCTATGCCCACGACTATATAAAAGAACAAATTCCACAGCACTTCCCAAAATAATGAAAAAAATTCCTTGTTTATTTACCGAGTTAACTCGGAATTTTTTTCATCATCATTGTCATTAGAGATGAGCGAATTTCTAAAAAATTTGATTTGGCCGGTTCGCTGAATTTTCGCAAAACATTTGCTTCAATCCGAATATATTCCCGGCGAATCACAATAAAAAACATCTATTTCCGAGCTGCACAGAGCCTTTATATGGTGTAGAACACTGTGCCTTGCCGTAACACACATAGGGAGTGTGCTGAGGTGAAATAATACTGTCAGGCAGTATGACATGCAGATGACAGGGATCGCTATTAGAATCACACTGCACACTTCACTTATTTGGGCAGTCATGGGGCCAAAACCGACCAAATAACTCAAGTATTAACTTAGCCTTACAGGTCGATGTTAAAGAAGAAGTGACACTCCTTTTGCATCCTTGTCAGCTGATTCCACATAGATGTCTACAGAACCTGTTCTATTGAAAAGAGTGGAGAGGGTGGCAGCACTAAGTTTGTGTTGACGTCACTGATTATTTTGCCCGTCCTCTGATCCGTCAGAAGAATAATCCACAAAAAAAGGGATCCTGTCTGGGGAGCATACACCTTCACTTGGTCAGCATTTGCTTAATAATCCATCAGTATTGCTCATGCCAAAAAAAAACAGGAGTGGATCTAAAATAGAGATGATATGTGAATGGAATATTTGCATGTCTTCTGTGTTTTGTACCCACTCCTGCTTTTGGCTACCAAATCATAAGCCAATTCTGATGGGACCATACAGGCCTTACAGCTGTTACACAGACAGGATCCATTATGCATCTCATTTTTCCTTCCTTCTGACAGATCAGAAGAAAGGTCAAATAAATGATGATGTCAGCCAGGCCGAAATCCAAAATGTTGGACCAATCTTGAAATAGGGAGGATGGGAACAGCATGAGAAGTTCATAGAATGGACCTATTACATAGTGGTTAGGTGGAAACAACATGAGGAGACGACAGGGTGGCCCAATGACAGGGTCTGTAGGTGGAAGCAGTATGAGGAGGCCACAGAGTGGAACAATGAAAGAGTCTAGAGGTGGCGGATGCAGCAGCAGCATTATGAGAAGGCCACTGAGTGGCACAATGACAGAGTCTGTAGATGGCAGCAGTATGATGAGGCCAGTGAGTGGCAAGGTGAACATAGTGTGGATATGGCAGCAGCAGGAGGAGACCACAGAGTGGCAAGGTGACATATTGTAGTGATGGCTGCAGCAGCATACCACAGAGTGTCAAGATGACATAGTGTGGAGATGGCAGTAGCAGCAGCCGCTTCGGCAGGATACCATAGAGTGGCAAGGAGACATAGTGTGGAGATGGCAGCAGCAGGATCCCACAGAGTGGCAAGGTGATATAGTGTGCAGATGGCAGTAGCAGCAGCAACAGCATCAGGAGTATACCATAGAGTGGCAAGGTTACATAGTGTGAAGATGGCGGGAGCAGCAGGAGGAGAACACAGAGTGGCAAGGTGACATAGTTTGGAGAAGGCAGCAGAAGCAGGAGGAGACCAAAGAGTGGCAAGATGGCATAGTGTGGAGATAGCAGCAGCAGCAGAGGAGACCACAGAGTGTAAAGTTGACATAGTGTGGAGATGGCAGAAGCAGCAGCAGGATAACACGGAGTGGCAAGGTGACAGTGTGGGGATGGCAGCAGCAGCAGCAGGATAACATAGAGTTGCAAGGTGACATAGCATGGAGGTGGCAGCAACAGCAGTATAACACAAAGTGGCAAGGTGACATACTGTGGAGATGGCAGTAGCATCATCAGGAGGATACAATAGAGTGGCAAAGGTACATAGTGTGGAGGTGGCAGCAACAGCAGGATAACACAGTGTGGCAAGGTGACATACTGTGGAGATGGCAGTAGCAGCAGCAGCATCAGGAGGATACAATAGAGTGGCAAGGTTACATAGTGTGGTGATGGCACCAGCAGCAGGATAAAACTGTGCAAGGGGACATAGTGTGGAGATGGCAGCAACAGAAGCATCAGGAGGATACCCTAAAGTGGCAAGTTGACATTGTGTGGAGATGACAGCAGCAGCAGCATAACACAGAGTGGCAAGGTGACATAGTGAGAAGATGGCAGCAGCAGGATCCCACAGAGTGGCAAGGTGACATAATGTGGAGATGGCAGCACCAGAAGCATCAGGAGGATACGCTAGAGTGTCAAGGTGACATGGTGTGGAGATTGTGGCAACAGGATAACACAGTTCAGGGTGACATAGTGAAGAGATGGCAGCAATAGCAGCAGGACCCCACAGAGTGGCAAGGTGACATAGTGTGGAGATGGCAGCAGCAGCAGGATAACACAGAGTGGCAACGTGACATAGTGAGAAGATGGCAGCAGCAGGATCCCACAGAGTGGCAAGGTGACATAATGTGGAGATGGCAGCACCAGAAGCATCAGGAGGATACCCTAGAGTGGCAAGGTGACATGGAGTGGAGATGGCGGCAGCAGGATAACACAGTGCAAGGTGACATAGTGAAGAGATGGCAGCAATAGCAGCAGGACCCCACAGAGTGGCAAGGTGACATAGTGTGGAGATGGCAGTATCAGCAGCATTATGAGGATAGAATCCAGTGGCAAAGTGACATAGTGTGCATATGGCTGCAGCAGCAGGATCCCAGTGGCAAGGTGTGGAGATGGCAGTAGAAGCTGCAGCACCATAAGGAGGAGACCATAGAGTGGTAAGGTTAAATAGTGTGGAGATGGGAGCAGCAGGATCCCACAGAGTGGCAAGGTGGCATAGTGTGGAGATGGCAGCACCAGAAGCATCTGGAGGATACCCTAGAGTGGCAAGGTGACATGGTGTGGAGATTACGGCAGCAGGATAGCACAGTGCAAGGTGACATAGTGAGGAGATGGCAGCAGGATCCCACAGAGTGGCAAAGAGACATAGTGTGGCGAAGGCAGTAGCGGCAGCAGCAGCATAAGGAGGATACTATAGAGTGGCAAGGTGGCATAGTGTGGAGATGGCAGCAGCAGCAGGATAACACAGAGTGGCACGGTGACATAGTGAAGAGATGGCAGCAGCAGGATCCCAAAGAGTAGCAAGGTGACATAGTGTGCAGATGGCAGTAGCAGCAGCAGCATCAGGTGGATACCATAGAGTGGCAAGGTTAAATAGCGTGGAGATGGCAGCAGCAGCCGGATAAAGCAGAATGGAAAGGTTACATAGTGTGGAGATGGCAGCAGGAGTAGACCACAGATCGGCAAGCTCATATAGTGTGGAGATGGTAGTAGCAGCTGCATTAGGAGGGTACTATAGAGTGGAAAGATTCCATAGTGTGGAGAGAGCGGCAGCAGCATGAGGAGACCACAGAGTGGAAAGTTGTCATAGTGTGGAGATGGCAGAAGCAGCATGAGGAGACCACAGAGTGGCAAGTTGACATAGTGTGGAGATGGCAGAAGCAGTAGCAGCAGCATAACACAGAGTGGCAAGGGGATATAGTTTGAATATGGCAGTAGCAGCAGCAGCATGAGGAGACCAGAGAGTAGTAATTTGACATAGTGTGTAGATGGAAGCAGCAGCATGGTGGGACCACAGAGTGGCACAATTACATAGTGTGGAGATGGCAGGAACATGATAACACAGAGTGGCAAGCTGACATAGTGTGGAGATGGCAGAAGCAGCAGCAGCATCAGGAGGATACGCTAGAGTGGCAATGTAACATAGTGTGGAGATGGTAGCAGCAGGATAACACAGAGAGGCAAGATGACATAGTGTGGAGATGGCAGTAGCAGCTGCAGCATCAGGAGTATACTATAGAGTGGAAGATTACATAGTGTGGAGATGGCAGCAGCAGTAGGATAACACAGAGTGGCAAATTGACATAGTGTGGCAATGGCAGCAGCAGCAGGATCCCACAAATTGGCAAGGTGACATAGTGTGGAGATGGCAGTAGCAGCTGCAGCAGCATCAGGAGGATACCATAGAGTGGCAAGGTTACATAATGTGGAGATGGCAGCAGTAGCAGGATAACACAGAGTAGCAAGGTGACACAGTGGAGATGGCAGCAGCAGGAGGAGACCACCGAGTGGCAAGGTGACATAGTTTGGAGATTGCAGCAGCAGCAAAACCAGTACCCACTGATGAAGGTGGGTGAAATAAGGAATTCTTGCCCCCCCCCCCAGTCAGAATTGCGAGAAAATGGACGATGGGGCCGATAGGCAGCAGCCAACTGACTATGTAGATTGTCTCTGTAGTAGTTTAGTTTGTCCTCCCTCTCAGTGGGTGCAAAAAATCCCTCATTCTGGATCAGTAGTGAGGGTCCAACAAGTTGGAGAGCCAGAAGTAATTATTCTGCCGAATGGTGACAATTGAGCAAGTGAGCATGCAGCGGAACATTTGTGCAAGTGACTCCCGGTCTCCATCTCCACTGCATTTTGCCACGGTGTGTCCGGGTCCTCTGTCTCGTCTTCCTCATCGTCTTGTAGATCCTCTGGCTGCTCCTGCTCCTGCTGTCCTGTCAGCTTAGTAGAAAAACCACCCATTTGGCTACACATTGCCTGTGTTCCAATGTCCTCCTCCCCCTCCTCCAGTTCAGCCCCCACAGGGCTCATGTGGCCATGAGATTGAGGCGCAACGTCTCCTGCCCCCTTACCAGCCATTGTTACCACCATCTGTTCCAGGACATGAAGCAGTGGAATGACGACATTCATCCTGTAGTCAAGGCGACTGACAAATGACGTGGCGTCCTCAAAGGGCATGAGCACAAGGCAAGTCTCACACATGAGCTGCCAGTGGCTGACATGAAAGTTACACAGTGGAGTACTCCTATCCGCTTGGATCATCAAGAAATCGTTGATCGCCTTTCTCTGTTCGTATTGTCAGTCCAACAAATGGAGGGTGGAATTCCAATGGGTGTAAAGGTCGCAGATCAGCCTATGTTGGGGGATGCCGTTCTGCTGCTGCAACTTCAGGAAGGTGTGCTTTGTGGTATACAAGTAGCTAAGGTGCATGCAAAGTTTCCTGGCCATTTTTAGGATGTCTTGCAGATCGGTGGAAGACTTCAGGAACTGCTGGATAACCAGATTGAACACATGTGCCATGCAGGGTGCATGGCTCAGCCTTCCTTGACGCAGCACCGACACAATGGTTTTCCCATTGTCAGTCAGCAGCAGCCGTTTCTCGCACAGGTCACTAAATGATATTAGCATAGTTAACAGCAAAAGTGACCTGCATATATACTTAGCTTTTTCCACAGATAAATGCACTAAAGGCTTTTGAACATAGCACTTGCACCCCAATAACTAATGGCTGGAATGTCAGAGCTGTATTAAGACTTGATTCCCAAGTAATGTTTCCCTGCACTTTTAAATCGTTTTTTTTTTCACAATGAGGATTTTCATATGACTCTCCCAAGCATCTTCACACGTCTCTCCCTGCCTGTGAAATGATTCCTTTCACTATCATTTTCCTGCACTAGTAAATAGTTTTTTGCCTTTTTTTTTTTTTTTTTACAATTAGGTTTTCTTTCACTCTTCCCAGCACCTGCATACAAGTCTATCCCAGAACAAGTATGATGGTGAATGGCAGAATCTAAGATGACCGCCGTATTTTTCAAACATGACCGCTGGACTGACAGTGGCAGCTCTGGCCTGTTGCTTGTGCTGCTACCACCACCCTTTCCTCTGCTGCTACTTGTGTCTGCTGCAGCAAAATCTTTGCCACTGCCCTTTCCTTTGGAGGGCCTAGGCAACTGTCTGTTCGCCATAGTCTACAGTAACTGAATCAGTAATGTAACTCATGAAGTATAAATGGCCCAGCAGGTGAACAAGATAAATGTGGTGATATATTAAACTGTTGAGACTTAGTCTGACGCACAGTGAGTCTATGTGTCTCACAAACCAGCGGGTGTGAACCCACTGTGTCACGTGTCCTACCTCCTCTAAGGGCGTTGTCTAAGCGAACCCCTCGATCTTCAAGTGCCCCCGATGGTGGGGATAGACTTTCACAAGATGAACAGCAAGTCGCTACCTCTTGAGGAGGATTGGCACACGAGGCAGCTGGTCCAGGAGGTACCTGAGCAAGGTACCAGAGGTACAGACTTGGTCAGCAGGCTAAGTCATAACCAGGAGCAACAGTGTCGGACCAAAAGGATGAGGCAAAGGTGAAGTCAAACAAGCAATAGGGCAGGCAGCACAAGTACAGGTCAGGCAATTCGGGTTGGCAACAGAGAGATTAAACAGGTAGCAGAGTCCAGAAACACAACCACGAGTCAGGTACACACGAACACAAGCCGAGATAACAGCAACCTTAAAAGGACACATGGACCTTAAAGGTGAGGCATCTGGAAAGGGGGCTGAGCCACTTATATATGTGCAGGAGGGCTACGATTGGTAAGCAAGGTCACATGATCTAACCCATAAAGCACAGGAAGTGACGCGCGCCTGCCCTAAGGGAAGTGCTTGAAGAAATAAGCAGCAAGTATGCTATGGCTAGAGATGAGTGAATCGAAGTTAACAAAGGGGAATTCGATCCGAATTTCAGGAATTATTTGATTCGAATTTCCTTACGCTTAGGGTTAACGAATTGCATTTTTTCCTAAAATGGCTGCTGCATGTGTGAAGACATGGAGTAAGGAATTCTGGGAACGCGGGATCACCCATAATGCCATGCATGCAGCCAATTAACAGCCAGCGCTGTGATGTCACAGCCCCATAAATAGCCTCAGCCATTTACCAGTGTACTTAGTCCAGGGAGAGACGTCAGCAGGCACTAAGGTGCAGGTATATGTTCTAAACCATTTTTTGGTTTCTATTAGTAAGAAAAAAGGGCTTATTAGCCGTTGTGTGGTGAAGTGCGAAAATTACAGCTCTTTTTGTTGTGTATTAGTGGCAAAAGTAAAATATATTTGCGATTCAGCGGTGCAGTTATATGTTATAAAGCTCTTTTTGTCATGTACAGTTTATTCACCCCCCTTGACTTTTTTTTTGTGTTTTAGTGCCTCACAACCTGGAATTAACATGGATTGTTTGATGAATTTCATCATTTAATTTACAGAACATGCCCACAACTTTGAAGATTTTATTTATTTTTTATTGTGAAGCAGACAACAAATAGGACAAAATAACAGAAAAAGTCAATGTGCATAACTATTCACCCCCTAAAGTCAATACTTTGTAGAGTCACCTTTTGTGGTAATCACAGATCCAATTTGCTTTAGATAAGTCTCTATGAGTTTGCCACATCTTTCCACTGGGATCTTTGCCCATTCCTCCTTGCAAAACTGCTTCAGCTCATTCAAGTTGAATGGTTTGCGCTTGTGAACAGCAATCTTTAACTCTGACCACAGATTTTCAATTGGATTGACTAGGCCATTCCAACTCATTAACATGTTTCCCCTTAAACCACTCAAGTGTTGCTTTAGCAGTGTGTTTGGGGTCATTGTCCTGCTGGAAGGTGAACCTCCGCCCTAGACTCAAATGGTACAGGTTTTGCTCAAGACTATCCCTGTAATTAGCACCATCTACCTTTCCCTCAATTCTGACCAGTTTCCCATTCCCGGCTGCTGAAAAACAGTGTGATGGTGTTCTTTGGGTGATGTGATGTGTTGGGTTTGCTACAGACATAGCGTTTTATTTAATGGCCGAAAACTTTAATTTTAGTCTCATCAGACCAGAGCACCTTCCTCCAAACATTTTGGGAGTCTCCCACAGGCCTTTTTGCAAACTGACAACATGCCTTTTTGTTTTTTGCTGAAAGTAATGGCTTTCTTCTGGCCACCCTGCCATAAAGCCCAACTCTATGGAGCGTACGGCATATTGTCATCCTATGTACAGACTCCAGACTCTGCTGTGGAACTATGCAGTTCCTCCAGGGTTACCTTAGGTCTCTGTGCTGCAAGGATTAATGCCCTCCTTGCCTGGTCCATGTGAGTTTTTGTGGTCAGCGGTCTCTTGGAAAGTTTGCTTTTGTGCCATGTTCTTTCCATTTGGTTATGATAGATTTGATGGAGCTCCTGGGATCATCAAAGATTTAGATTTTTTTTTTTTTTATAACCTAACTCTAACTTGTACTTTTCAACAACATTGTCCCTTAGTTGTCTGGAGAGTTCCTTGGTCTTCAAGGAAGTGTTTGGTTAGTGATGCCTCTTTCTTAGGTGTTGCATCCTCTGGGAGTGTATAAGCAATGACAGATCATGTGACACTTAGATTGCACATAGGTGGAAATCATTTTATGAATTTTGTGACTTCTGAAGGTAATTGGTTGCTCCAGAGCTTTTTATGGGGTTCCTAATAAAGGGGGTGAACACATATGCACATGACAATTTTCTGTTTTCTATTTCTAAACAATAGTTTTATTTATTTATTTTTGATCATTTCACCTCACCAACTGAGACTATTGTGTTCTGATTAGTGATGAGCGAGCACCACAGTATTCCGGTGTTCAGTTGTTTGGCCCGAACACATTGCTATAGCTCTTGAGTATAATGGAATTCAATGGGAGACAACCAGGTACCCCCTGCTCTGAAGAGGGGAGGGTGCATGGTCCATTGGAAAAGGTCAGAAAGTGACAAACACCACCGAAATAGATCGGGAACAGCATGGGGATGATATCTGGATGCAACTTAGACTCCCAGGTCACTGCTGGGAGCCATGTTGTACGCCACTTTTATAGACTGACAAAAAAAAAATTCACAGGAAAAATTGTTAGGAAACATTCTTTTCTGTATATGCAATTGTAAAAAATAAGTGCAAAAGCTGCCAAAAATTACAAGCAAGAGGCACTCCAAAACAGCCTGTATATCACATAAAGGAGGGCCTCATTCACATTGTCGTACAATTGTTACAATTGTTCAGGTAGTGGGACTCCGATACTCATAAAGTCTATGCAAGTAAAAGGGCTGCCAAAAATTACAAGGAACCGGCAGTAC